>OY728584.1:5556980-6008024 GCA_963422195.1 Carabus problematicus
AAATTGATTGTGAAGATTTACATAAAAATTATATGGGTGGCGAGTTCCAAATTACGGCCGAAAAGCAGTTAATGATCATTCTTTGGTGGTTAGGAAAAGCAGAAGTTTTGTTATCTGCATCAGACAGATTTAACATTTCTTTAGCAAGTGTGTTTCGGTGTACTATTTTTATATTAAGTAGAATTTTATTATTAATAAATGACTACATAGCATGGCCGGACGGGACAGAAGTAGTGGTAGTTGAAAATAATTTCAGAAGACGTAGTGAATATCCTGGTAAGTAATTTATTAAGAATCTTAACTGAATCCATTCTCCTCGTTTTTCTACGTTTATTATCTGTTGTAGGTGTAATTGGAGCAATTAATGTTTGCAACATTCCTTTTAAGGCCCCAGCGGAAATGCAAGAAAGTTACATCGATAGAAAATTGCAGCATTCAATCAAATTGCAGGCAATAACAACCGCCGACAAAATATTTACAAATATATTTGTAGGGTTTCCTGGTTCTGCTCACGATACTCGGGTACGTATTTTAGCATATTTTAATTTGTACCTACTACTCTACAAATAACTCTATTGTAGGTACTTAGAAACTCGGATATTTACTTGGAAGTGGAGCAAAATGGAAATTATAGGAAATATTTTTACAGCAATCGACATCACATTGTCGGTGACTCTGCATATCCTTTGTCGAATTGGTTAATTACCCCTTACAGGTATGTAGTTAATTATAATGAGATCATACAAATGCGTTTTTATTTATACAACTGTACATTATTAACGAACAATAATGTTGCAGGGATAATGGTAACCTAACTGAAAGACAACGTCTTCATAATACAAAACACAGTATGACAAGAATTGTAGTGGAACACACCTTTGGAATTCTTAAATCACGATGGCGAATCTTAAAATACGTAAATGTAAATTCAATAGAAAAAGCTGTTAATATAATAGCAGCTTGTTGCATACTTCATAACTTTTGTTACGCAAATATAGATTTTTGGGAAGAATATGAACTAGCAGAAAATGACATAGTATATAATAATGAAATTGCAAGAAACATCAACGTTAATGCAGTAAATAAACGGAATACAATAGCAGAATTATTTTGAAACATTGGTATAAGCAAATATCATGTACGTTAAACGATAGTAATAAAGATTTTGTTTTTATAATATATTTTATTCTTTTTACCTCATATAAGAAAACGAAAATACAAAGAATACTAATACAAAAAAAAATTAATAATTCAGTTTTATAATAATAATACATATACATTTTATTTTAATTTTCATCACTAGACGACCTGGATCTTTTTTTCCCTTTGTTGGTCTTAGGGGTCATGTTAGAAATTAAAGCCATTATTTGCTCGTGTCTACGTTCATTTTGAACTTTCATGAGATTCAGCAACTCTTGGAATTCTGTTCTTCGATTCTCTTGGTTTCTGTCATTTATATTTTTTATTGTTTCCAGTACTGAGTCCTTCCTTGGCCGCACTGATTTTTTAATATTATTAAATCTATTATTACTAGTCGTTGGTGTATTGGCAATAGAACTTTCCACTTGTACTTTGAGGACTACTGGCATCACAGTTATTGTTTATTTTACTTATACTGGCGCCGTAGATAGTGTTTGTATTACTTGAATTGTCACTTGTATCTGAGTGGAAATCTACTACTAATTTTTCTTTTGACTTGCATTTATTTTCTTTTTTTCCCCCAAATGTTGAATCAAGTAGAAAAACGGGTTGCACCTTATGTTTATCGCCCAATATATCGTTGAGCTCATCAAAATACGGTGGATTTCGTACATGTCCTTCACCAGTTTGCCTTCGTTTATCGAGAGTTTTCATGTATGTATTTTGCATATTGGCAAATTTTTGCCTGCATTTTTCTCTTCCTTCTGCGCGTTCTCCCACATAATATCCCATTTCATTCATTGCTGCTACTATTTTCCCCCAAATAATATTTTTTGATGTTTTCTTATCAGCAAACTTTCTATCAAATTGTTTCCTTAGTGCTAAAAATGCTACAGTAGCTTTGTGATCCTGTTCTGTCGGATTTTTCGCTGATTTCCACAGATTGCACTGTTTGGGTAGGTTTTGTGTTGAAAGTAAATCGCCCGACGTGTCCTGCGATAATTGCTGTCTGGCCATAGAAACATATCTCGTCGCTAAACTTGCATCGACAATAAAGCAAAATATAAATATGTACATTTAACACTAGTTAAAATTCTAAACATATCATTTTCTATTGCATTTGCGGTTTCTTCATCAACTTGAAGTATGAGACCTTCAATTTCTATATTTACAAGTTTAATATCCATAATAATTAAATAATACTTATTATAAACAACAAAATATATACCATAAACAACAAAATAAACCTTTAACTGCGTTTTGCTGCCTTTAACCAAACTTAAAATGACAGCTATGTTCCCCCACTTTTGCAAGAAACAGTTTTAAACCGCCGAGTCAGAATGGTTTGAAACGGGTTTAAGCAGTTACGTAAGTGATGTCATCGTTGCGTCGCTAAAATGAACTGGTTTGAAATGTGTTCAACCGTTTTTAAACCGGTGAATCGCTGAAAAACAGCTCTAACTTTAAAACCTAGTCTAAACTAGTTTTAAAGTTAGACCAGGTTTAAGCTACGCTATGAATAGGTAAAAAATGATTTAAATCAGGTCTAGACTTAAACTAGGTTTATACCTAGTTTAACCCATTAACGCCCAGTGATCTCATATGAGACTTTCATTTTGTTATTTTTTTAAACAAATATGGTGAAATAATTTTATATTCTGTAATCAGGATATTGTTTACCGTACTTAACTTTGTTTATAAAAAAATATATAATACGTTTTCTTTAAATATTACTTATATTGCAAACAATTAAAAATTGTTAACTTTTAGCAAATATGCGCCGCGGGAAATGAAATGCTGTAAATAGTAATATATAAATAAAAATAAATATGTTTATGATTGATTAGGTGAATAATAACTATCTTTAACTTTTCTAGTAATTATTTTACAAAATAGTTAATTTGTTGATGTAAAATTGTACCGCAAAATTGAGTGATCTCATGCGAGATCGCTGGGCATATATGAGTACAACGGTAATTTCTAGACAAGCTTCGACAAGTTTATGCGCGTTTGTAACAAGCGGTATTGGTGTGACTAAACTGCATTGCTATTGCATTGTGTTCTCTTCTCTGTTACTGTGACAAAGTCGAGTGTTCGAAAATGGCTCATAACGTACAGAAAGTTTTAACTTTGGAAGAAATGTGTAATATTATAAACGATGAAGAGTTTTGAGAAGATTTAGAAATGGGTGAACATAGTGTGGATATTGTTGCTCTGCCGCCGGAACCAGATGAACTGACTGACGAAGATGAAGCTACAGATGAAGATCTTGGTGTTGTACATGTTAACGATGTGCCAGGGACATTAGAAGTGGATGTTATTGAAATAGAAGAAGATATACCTAGTGCAAGAAAACAACGAAAAGTGCATAGTAGTGCAGTATGGAGAAAAACTGAACGGGTTTATAGTAAGTGGAACGATTCTACCTCTAAGTGGGAAGAAAAATTAGCAATATTGAAGGAAAAATTAATAGGTTTGACTCCCGTGGAAGTTTTTGAGAAATTATTTTCTGAAGAAATTTACTCTCACATTATTCATGAAACACTACGCTATGCAAAAGAGTGTAAGAACGACGCATCTTTTGATATTACAACAGAAGATCTAAAAGTTATGATAGGATTTTTTTTGTTTACTGGTTATAATGTTCTACCATCCGAAAGACATTATTGGTCTGAAGACGAAGATTTGGGAGTGAATTTAGTAAGGAATGCTATGTCTAGAAACAAGTATTGCAAAATAAAAAGTTATTTGCATTTCAACGATAACAAATTAGCAGAAACCAACAAAGCTGATCGTGGTTTCAAAGTTCGACCATTAATTAATTTATTTAAAAAATCATTTACTCAATACGGTGTGTTTGAGGAAAAACTAGCGATAGATGAAATGATTATAAAATATTATGGCCATAACAGACTGAAACAATTCATAAGAGGAAACCCTATTCGCTTCGGTTACAAGTTTTGGGCTCTGTGTGGAACAACAGGTTTCTGTTATAATTTCGATTTGTACTGCGGGAAAGATAACCGAAGAGAGACAGGGATACCTCTAGGATCAAAGGTTGTCCTAGATATGATAAGCATTATTGAGCAGTAAATTATAACGTACGTGTAGACAAATTGAATCACTTTATACTACAACGCAGTGAACAACGCCGATGTCAAATGAAAAACTGCAAGAGTCGACCGCGAACTTATTGCGAAAAATGTAATGTCACTTTATGCATACAATGTTTCAAACCATATCATATGTAAAAATTATATTTAGTTTAGCAATATATGTAAATAATATTTTAAGTAATTTTTCTTAATTATATTACATGTATACAGCAGAAGTAAATATAATAAAAGTTATATTCTTAAATGCACAATAACTTCATTTATTATGTTATTTGCCCAGTGATCTCATATGAGATCAGTGTATTACGGACAAACGAGCATAAAAAAAAAATTTATTTCGAACTATTATTTCTCTTTAATTAATACTTAACGACATTTCACTTAAAAAAATTATAAAAATTACGAAAATAAAATTTGGGCGTTAATGGGTTAAATATGCTATGAATACGGCTGATGGGGATTCACGGAAAACTTGCAGCAGGTGGAACATTTAAGGGTTGTGATTTTATTCGCAGTTTAGGTGGTGTGGTTGCTCAACGACAGTCTCGGCCGGTGTATCGGCAAATTAATACCCGCATACAAATTGCGCAAGACCGATTTGGCAGAGATCGCAATGTAGGAAGATTTAAAAATTATATGGGACATACTATGGACCGCTATAATAGAATCTGCCCAAACGCAAGGTACCTACACATACTTACATACATTGGAGCAATTGCGAATATTGCTCAACACATTAATGAAGACGCCAACATTGCAGCTGGTGACAACGTTGCTGCAGGTGCGAACATTGCCCTGATGATATCGTTGTACCAGTTGCCAATGTAGTTCTGTGGGACGATACAAACCAACACAGCGAAGAAGGTGGTACAGACAGACATATAAAATATGTACGAAATACAATGCAATGTAAACTAATGTACTATTATTTGCAAAGCAGAAGTCAGCAATGACGATACGATATTGCGAGTGTCGGGTTGCTCGGGCGCCAATACAACTATTTCTCATACACGTGACACTTGAACATGAAATACAATCAATTATTAAACCAATATTTACCATAGATCGAACATGAAATACAAGCAATTATTATATAAATATTTATCATACACCAGATAATTGATCATGAAATACTTAATTACTATACAAGTCTTTATCATACACCTGGTAATTGAACATGAAATATAATACTCACTCTCCGGGTATCGCATAAGTGACAAGCGGTATGATGAAGGGGAATTCGTAACGGGACGGATCCTGATTACTTGACAACAGGAGTCAAGTAACAAATGGCAGAGACCACAACAGGACTCTTCCGCAGTATCAATCAACAACTGGAGGAGACCACAACAGGGCTATGGGCTAACAGATTGGGGAGGAAAGAGGAAGAGGTATTGCAAAAAAAAAAACGGATTTTCAAAGTTAGAGATAAAAAGAAGAGGCATGGAGGTAATACATTCGGTAACAACAAGAGACATGAAACTACAAATGCAAGAACAGGATGCGAGAATGGACAGGACCCGATACAATATAAAATAACAAGAGGACAAAAACGTGGGCAATACCCATATATTTGTTACAAAATAAGAAGAATGTAAATGTTAAAATTATAGCCAAATTCCGATGTGAAAATGAAGAAGTAGCGAATCAATTCTGGAAAATGGAAAAGGAAAGAAGCTGCAGACTGTGCGGTAGAGAATTAGAAACCTTAAGCATTTAAGGAAAAATTGCCAAGAAATGAAGAGCGAAGATCGCGAGGAAGAAGTTCCGATTATAAATCGGAACTCAGCTGGATGATGGAAGTAGAAAACATAAAAAAATACATAGGATAGTGAGGATCATTAAAATGTATTCTGGCACAAAACTGATTGCCGCCTGAGCAACCCGACACCCACACTACCAGGGAGCGTCACAAATTGGCGCCCGAGCAAGGACCATGAAAACTGATAGTATGCATGGAAGTCTTCCTGACAACACGTACACACCACCGCCGTTACCGACTCTACCAAACGTGACCTTCCGCACCCCGCACACACTAGCGAAAACCGGCTGGATTTAGGAACTGCAGCGACCGGCACTAGAGAGAGAGCCCGGTACCCCGCCACACTAGCGAAAACCGGCTGGATTTAGGAACTGCAGCGACCGGCACTAGAGAGAGAGCTCAGTAGATTCGGGCTGAGCACGACAAGAGGCGTGCAAGAACTCCGCAGACGACTGGTAGGATTGACACAACAAGTCATGGAGAACCACGCGGTCAATAGGATTTTCGATGCAAGCACACAGGCTGAGAAAGAAACACCGTTCACCCCACCATCAGCTGCGTATTACTATGCGGCTCCTACACTGCGGACTCCGGTACACGTCTGCGAGACAGTACGGAAGTGGAACGTCAATTTTGACGCTAACTCTGACCCTGTCGCCTTCTTGGAACGGAAAACAAGTTACAGACTGATTGGAGAGCAAATGCTGCTAGCCGTGCCAGAGCTGCTAAGGGGTACCACTCTGCTGTGGTACCGGAACTACTGCAGCTTTTGAGAACAGCGGGAAGATTTTGTGGCAGACTTTCGTCTGTTCTTCTTATCACCCGATTACCAACTACATTTGGAAGAGGACATCAGCCGGCGAAAACAGAAACCTGGAGAAAAGGGCCATGACTACGTGGTGGACCTGCAAATACTAATCCACATATAGAAGCATGTCCGCCGAACAAGCTCTGTTTAGATTATACACAAACATGCTCGCGGAATACCGACAGCGTATCCAAGCTAAGGTTGTAACCAATATTCGCACACTAAACCAGGAAATGGCAGAGTATCAGCAGCTAGAGAAAGACATAGTTAACCGAGCCCAGTTCGCCTAGCCAGAGTGCTCCAGGGAATGTGTGGTAGGGTATGCAAGTCGAGCACTCTCAGATGCAGAACGGAACTACTCCGTTACCGAGAAACAGTGTTTAGCCATCGTCAGAGCTGCGCAGAAAATGCGACCGTACCTGGAGGGTTACCATTTTATCATTGTTACCGACCATCAAGCACTACGCTACCTGCACTCTATCGAAAACCCGTCTGATCGGTCTAGCACGTTGGGCCCTATTCTTAGTATCAGAAATGATCAAGGTAAAGGATATCAGTATGAAAGGATCCATGGGCCCAATTCTTGAATCCATGCGCAAAGTTCCGCATGCGAACAGTTGCGCACAGTGACTTTCGCATACGACGTTAAATAGGTATTCTTGAGTGGTACACGCAATACTCAATCGACTTGCGCACACGACTTATATTTTCAAACGAACGCATCTACTACCGACCAATGAAAGCAAAGTATTTTGACGTTTCTCAAACTGTCATTAATGCTTAGAAATATAACTGTGCAATAATATATAATATAATATACAATAAGTATACTATGTCTCAACGGGCAAAAAATGTAAATAAGGAGCAGAAAGAAATATTGATTCAATATATGGAGAAGAATCCCAAATTAATAAGTGGGAAATTTAGTAAGGAATTCACCTATAAGGCTGCACAGCACTTGTGGAAACAAATTACAACTGAGTTGAATAGTGTGCCCAATGGTGGGAAGAAAGATTGGCATCAGTGGAGGAAGGTATGTTTTAACTTTGATATAAACTGTTAACCAATGAAATTGATCTTACACATATCTGAAACGTATTGTGCTCAATGTAACATTGAATTAGGTTTGGCAAATCATGCGGACCAAAACCAAGGCCAAGAAGGCCAAAATTATAAAAGGCAGAAATGGAACTGGAGGTGGAAAACCAGCGGCTTCAGATCCATTATCCCAAGAAGAAAACGCAGTCCTAGAATTGATGAGCCCCATATTGTGGTCGGGAATAGTAGAAGTATCCGAATCCACTGTTCAAGGCGTAAGTTTTATTTATTAATATTTCCGAGTACTTGTAATTTTGAAAATACATATTCATACTTGGCAAGATATTTTTATTCAAGTTATCTAACAGATGTTATTTTAGTTTGATCCAATAGAATCCGAATCGGAGCTTACTGCGGAGATCGTATTTGAAGAGGCACATACAAACGCAGTAATAGAATCTCCAATGGTATCAGAAGGTACAGAAATATTTAATATTGGTATTTTATACCTAGTAATAAAATAATATATTTTGAGCAGTAAATACGCCACGTGGATCGAAGAAGGAGCAGCGCTTGAGTGAGACAATGAAAGCAGCCAAATCAATGGAGAAAATTGCCGAAAAGAAATTAGAATTGAAACAAAAATACTATGAAGCTAAATTAAAACTTATGGAGCGCGACGTGCAGGTCAAAGAAGAAATTACAAAACATCTAAAATTTATATGCAGTAAATTAGAATAAAAGAGAACATGTTTTCTACAAATAAGTATTTATAATTACATTTTGTGTTTTTTTTTTAAGTTTTGTATATATATATTCTAATTTTTTAAACAAAATAATTTCGGATTATATTTCTTTGTGAATTCCTGCCTTTTGCAAGTTCGGGATTAACCCGACCCATTATTAGATCCGCTTCGTGAATGTGCGGTGGCATTAATCCGTAATCTATATCTTCCTGCTCTTCATCAAAATCCGGTTCAGGTACATTATTTGTAATGCACATATTATGCAAAACGGCACATGCATTGATAATTTTACATGATACTTCTGGAGAATAATGCAGTACTCTGTGTTTGAAAAGACATCTAAATCGCATCTTTAACACGCCATTTCAACGTTCAATTGTTGACCTGGTACTCATCTGGCAGACATTATATCGGAATTCTGGTGAATTTATTACTGGCTCGGGATTTGTGATTGGTGTCATCATGTAAGACCGTAAAGCATAACCAGAATCACCTAACAGATGAAAGGACGTGTTTCCCTGCGTATGCAAATTTGCAAAAAATATTTTTAAATTACTATTGTTCCATATAAAACTATCATTGCTGCTTCCAGGATATCGAGCATTAATATTTAAAATTTTTAAATTGGCATCGCATACCTGTAATATTCATTTTGAGTTAAATTATAAACTGAACAATCAGCTAAAAATTAAATGTAAGTATGTACACATACAAGTTGAACATTAATTGAATGGTAGCCTTTGCGGTTAACATAAATATGTTCATTTTCATTCGGTGCAATAATTGCAACATGTGTGCAGTCAATGCACCCAACAACACCTGGAAAACGATGCTTGTCATAAAATCTAGAACAAAGAAGTAATTGTGTACGCTTCTAGTTTAATTTAGTTTCACCAAATATATTTGCTCGTTTCTTAATATTTGTAAATTATTTAAGTTCCCCGGGAATTGTACCCATGTATTAAATATTTCAGGATTATTTAATGCCGCGCTCACTTCATTCACACATCTGCTTACGGATGATTGACTTACATCGGTGTACACATTAAATCCAACCTCAGTTTGATAAGAACCTGACGCAAAAAATCGTAGTGCTGTTAGAACCTAAAAATAATACCATATTTAATAATTAGTTTCACACAATTTGAAGGAAAACAGTTATTATTACCTTCACTGACACTTCTAAAGCAGACTTCCTACTTGCTGGTGCTATGTAATTTTCTAGAGTATCAATCAAATTAGAAGTCAAATTTTTCGTAAGCCTAAACAACTTTACAAATTGATGATCAGGCATGTCAAACGCGTCTTGTCTATTAAAAACTCTTCTTTTATTTTGCAAATTTGCTTCTGCTTCTTCCATTGCATTAATAACATTCAAATGTACTAACTCTTCGTAGTTTGCCATTATTATTTGGGCACTAGTCTTTCTTATAATATTCACATTATCACACGAATATAACTTGCGTGTGCTTAATACCCATGCGATGTAAATGCGCACGGAAAATCCGTACACGAACAGAAACGCACCGTTCAAGAATAGCAATATTAGAATAGTATACGCATCTGCGACGATTACGCATACGAAATTATTGCGCGTGGTTCAAGAATTGGGCCCCATGAACCAAGTTGCGGACGCGTTTTCACGTCAACCGCAGCCGCATACTGGCGATGCAGACTGCCCGGAAATCAACGTGGCTAGAAATCCGCCCCGTATTACGAAAGTAAGTTCACCGAAGTACAGGAAAGACCACTGGATCATCCTGACTACCGGATTACTAAAGGACGCCTGTTTCGCCGCTTATGGGACACCGTAAACCTCAATGAATCAGCTGAAGACACCGAATGGAAGCTCTGTGTTTCACCGCAACAACGCCGCCAGATACTGGAAGAGACCCATGACCGCCCGGACGCTGGACACCTGGGGATCGCTAAGACCATTGCCTGGATCGCACTACGATATCATTGGCCGGGGATGGCCAAGGATAACAGCCAGTACGTGCGCCAGTGCCAACTATGTCGGCGGTTCAGACCAGCACCGGGGTTAATGCAACCGCCAACGAGAGCAGGTCCGTAGCAGCGGACATCGTAGGACCTTTACCGCGATCTCACCAAGGACATACTTATTTGCTCGCGTTCCAGGACCGTTTAACCAAGTGGATTGAATGCCGTCCGCTACAGAGTTGTCATGAGTCGACGGGGTACACACCGTCGTACTTCAATTTTGGACATGAATTCATGCTTCCGGGAGAATATCATCAGGCCACGCAGAGTCCCACGTCTTACTACCGGACCACCTGGAGAAGCTGCAAGAGGCTCGAGAGCTCGCGCGGATCAACGTCAGCCACGCAGCCACCCGTTCGAGCGAGTACTTCAACCGACGCCGCTCCCAAGTATTCAGGACCGTGGACAGTCGCGAACCGTGTGTCTCAACTGGTTTACGACTTGAGAAACGAGCACAGCCGACGTCTTTTTCGGATCCACATCAAAAACCCCAAACCAGCGCGTTAACCATTAGGTGTTCTCTGTAGATATGGGAGCCACCAGATGCCCACACCGGACGACCATCCCACTACATGTTGTGCCTACCACACGCCGCGGCCGAAGGAAGAAACCGCCAGTTATCTGCATTATTTGGAAACAAAACAGAAAAGATTTGATAGTGTGAAAGTTATCTTTCCTATCAGGGGCCACAATTTTCAAGAATGTGGCCGTGATATGAGTCAACAAACGTCCATTGTCGAGGTTCCAGAGGAATGGCGAGAAGTTATAAGAAATAGTCGTGCGAAACTATGTCCTTGCACAGTGGTTGACTGTAAACAAGAAATGTTTAAAAGTTAGACATCTTTTATAACTCATATGTACCAGAAAAAATGTCCAATGCTGACCAGACCAATCAGGTGTATTGGTTAATCAGATTTATTACAGTAACGTCGAATTAAAGCAGTTGTGCAATAGCACTCTGTAGACAAGGATCAGTACGAGCCTAGACGGCTGTGTTAATGGACGTACTGTGGGTAAGCAATAGTGTCAGCCTAGAGGGCCGTGAGAATAGATATACTGTTGAGAATGTGTGAGTTTCAGGTGAAGGAGATCGGTGGGTCTGGTAGCGTGGCCCATGGGGACGGAGCGGACGGTTAGTAAGCGCAGGTGGAGATACGAGCGCAATGAGAGAATCGTCAGGATCCGAGTGGTGCAGGTTAAAGAGTAACGAGGAAATTTGGTATTGGTAGATTATTGGTATTGTTGGGTATAGTCTATAGGTACCAGTATATATATATATATATATATATATATATATATATATATATATATATATATATATATATATATATATATTTATATATATTTATATATATATATATATATATATATATATATATATATAGGGTGTTAAAAAAAGGGTAAACAAATTTCATGGTATAAACATTTCTTAAACTTGGTCTGATCCAATCATCCAATACGTTTGATAAATATTAGATGTACCGACTATTCAGTTAAGCCGACTATCCGGTCATTTTTCTAGTCGACGGTTAATCGGCGACTAGTCGGCAAAAAGACCGATTAATCGGCTTTATATTTTGATAAACTATAATAGCAATAAGGTATAGGAATAAAATTTTAAAAAAATATTAGTAAAATAGCTACATATAAAATATATATTTACTTATTCATATGTCATATACATGTGATTTTCATAGCAATCACAATTAATACCTTATTTACGGAGATAGAATATACCCAAACGACGGAATAAACAGATATATGTTCTGACAGGTCTAACTTGTCCGTATGGCGCACGACGTACTTGAAACAGGCAAACATCTACTTTGTATACCAATGATTATTAAATTAGGACTTTACCGCGACTTTTAGTGATGTTTGAAATTAGTCGGCCGAAACCGACTAATCGGCTTTTAAAATTGCAATAGTATCGAGTACAACGAGTCTCATTTTGTTATGCTTGTCGTAGTATTGTTCGGACAATCTAAAGACAAACGTGTTATATCTGTTCTTGTCGCGCGTGCTACTTGATAATTGAAATGAGAGAGATAGATATATAACTATACGTTAATACGTATATGATACAGATGACCTTCATGAGACTTCTTTCATTTAAATTTCTGTATATATATATATATATATATATATATATATATATATATATATATATATATATATATATATATATACCGGGTGTTAATTAAAAAACTGGCCATAGGCGTTTAACATGTAAAATCAGTTTTTCCTCCTGCATTAGTTCCCTAATTACTTTAGAGAAAAATACTTTAAATAAAAGTTGTAGAGAATTAAATTCTGCATCTAGGTGAACAATCAGATTTAATGTTTGATATTTCATAACTGAGAAAATCAAATTTAAAATTTCATGAAAACACATAATACATAGGAATAGCCATGTAATTTATTACTTAGATTATTTAGATTTCCTTATAAAAAGGAATCGCAAATATTTAAATCTGGTGAACGAGGTGCACATTTTGCAAAAATTCAAAGGAAATCTAAATAATTGCACTAATAAATATCATATCGTCATTTATTTCTTAGAAAACCGGACTGCTAGATTACATTTTTTTATGAAATGCAGTGCGCGGTCTCTCAGATTTTATTTTTTTGTGTCCAAACCTTAACAGATATCAGTACAGATAACAAGAACAAAAAAATTACTATTGAATGTCTCTTTCTGAAACTATTTTTTTGAAAGTTATTGGCCTTAACATTAAAAAGTTTTTGACTGATTTATGCCGGGTTACCCGTGTTTCGTACACTAATGGTCCACTGATAATAACTAATATCATCTTAAAAGATGACCTACATCCGTAAGAAGTACAGTACCGAATATTATCAAAATCGATCCAAGCGTTCTGTAGTTATGGATACAATAACTTTTTCTTGAAAGAACTTTGAAGCAGAATACTAGCTAAACGAAACGTAATTGCATATAGGTAAGTTTAGTTAAATCGTCTTATTTTCGAACCAGGAATCTGTGGTTAAGCGATGTTCACGCATTTTAGGGACACCCTGTATATATATATATATATATATATATATATATATATATATATATATATATATATATATATATATATACTTATATATTGTAACGGATCGTCTCCCCGCGTTAAATTTAATTTTTATTTCATTGTTTTAATTCAGTCAAATAACGTAGACAGTTTCTAAAAACGACACGCAAGCCCGAAACTCTGCGTAGCGACTTGAAAAGGCCTAGGGACAGGTATATGATATGTGAACCAAATGTGACCTTGTGTGTGAGTACAGTTTCCCCAAAATTCATAACGAATTAGTATGATGAAATATCATGGCATAGTAACAATCATCGTATAAACCTTATCCCGAAAGTAATCACGATTAAATCAACCAGCAAACAAGTTGAATCGAAGCCAGGTACTTACACCTCACTTTGGGTCAGTTTAAGACACCATTCACACCGAGAGGTTACTAGTGTCCGGACGGTGGTGGTTTATGATGCAATTACGATTCTATTTCTTTAACAATTGTAATTGGATTTAAGTTAACAAGCAAATTGTTGCTATTTGTTATGAACTATTGGGAACCGAGGTAGCAGTAGCAAGCGTCGCTAGAAAGTAGCGGGGGTTAAAGTTACAGAGGTTGTCTTTATCTTACTGGGACCATATGTGTAACACATCTTTCTCTAAACATCCCCGTACGTAACCTTTGGGCAGGCTAAGACGAACGGCGGGGAGGTGTGCGGTACCTCAACCAGTCACAAGGCAAGGCGGGGTGTGGAGTGTTAAAAGAATCATCAAATGTTACATATGTCTTTCTTTGTCTTACTGATTAGTGTAGCTACACTACATAGGTTCAACGGAGTGCAGTGTGAGTTCGGAAGGTGTCATCCCCATGCCTCGCGTGAGTAGGGAGAGTGGGATAAAAGGCAGCGCACAGCCACAGTTCGGGGTTCAACCTTTTTGAACCGAAGAACACGGTCCACATCAAAGAAGGTACTCCAGCCAACTACAATCAGGTCTAGTCCTGCTTCCACCAGGACCTACTACCAAGTCCGTACGTCGCGGGTGTGGCCACCCGAGTTCAGTTGGTAAAGACAATCCTTGTGGTTGTCGCTTACTAGGCCACGGCACTCACCGCTCCCGCTCTCTGTTGGAGTTCTAATCGACGTGGCTCGCCCTTTCGCAATGGTCTTGATCAAGCCTCGGGAGTTGGGATCCACGCCGTGCCGGCTTTTCCTGTTTGTCGTATGTAAGTGGATCCACAGAATCCGCAAAAGGTAACAGGCGAGGAGGGACTCCGCTGCAGTACAGTCAGAGTGTCCAAAGTCTAGTGGGGTTCTGCTTGTCGCGGCGGACCTGAACGTCTTGGGCGCGCGCGACCATCACCGTCTTGTTTACCTGGCCTACGCTGCCGTAGTGCGCGAGTGGCTGGCTCTGAACTTGAAGTGGGGTGGGGCCACGCAGCCTTTCACCAAAGGGTTCGCTCTCGATCGGTGTCCTCGGGTCACGAAGGCCTCTGCTGTAGTTCGCGCGTGTACAGAAACTTCAACCCCGGTCCCGCTGGTGACTCCGCAGCCTATGGACGTGGCGCGTTGTTGCACCAGGTGTCTGAGCTCGGACACAGTCTGCAGCACTGAATGTACCATGTCGTTCTGCGAAGGTGGATTCCTTGGTCCGTCCCATCTTCTACAAGTGCTTGTGAGCATGGTGTATTGTCTAATGGTAGGACACCCACCTTCGCGGTCGGAGACCCGGGTTCGATTCCCGATGCCAAGTGACTCACTCGTCCATATACGCGGTGTACAGTGCCTCACTTGCTACCAGACGAGCTAACAGCTGTTGACGAACAGTTGTATTTATTTATTGTCATCTGTCACTTACGAGTGACCATCCTAATATGCAATCAATGCTTACGAGCAATTACAAATTCCTATTGGTGTGCCCTGAGCAGCTGAATAGATGAACACTATTATTACTGCTTATAAACAAATGCTTACGAGCAATATTAAATTCCTATCGATATGCCATGAGCAATCGAATAGATGAACATGTATGCAGTGCAGTACTATAGCTCGGTCGTCAGTGCAGTGGAGTGGCGGCCCGTACCTGCAGGACGTCGTCGAAGCACACGGTTATCATCAATATCCTATCTTTAATCAGTTCACAGTAAAGTCAGTCGGGCTGCCTGAGCATCGAACTCACATAGACCTTCTGTCTATGTCCAGAGTCAGTTACGTTTACTTATTGTTTGTACGAATCTGTTTACAGGAAATCCATCATTTTCGAACTAACTAACGATCGACCGCCATCCTAACCGTCGCAGTGCTCCTTGACCAGTGCCCAGAAATATGACACAACGGGTCCCTGACCAAACAGCCTAATTACAATATTGTAACCGCTCAGCGGATTGTATCTGATACTCAGTTGTGAAACCGAGAATAAAGCTGTTAATTTTGTGGTTCGAGAAACTCTCGATTTATTACCTCGTGCTATATCTGCTACACCAGCTCCGTACCCAACGCGAGTAGGGAAATGACGTGAACCCCTGTGACGTCGAAATCACAGCGTGTTACGTTACAATATATATACCGGGTGTCCCAAGAAATCTGGGACATAGGGAATTAACATGTAAATATAGAAATATTGTGATTACTTCTGATCAATACATTTTAGAACAAAAGTGTGAATAAAAAAATTGTTCAGAATTAAAAACTGTATGATAAGATGCCATATTTAATGCTCAGATATGTTTCTATAATGCGTAAATCAATTTTGAAATTTTACATTTTAATGACAGATTAGGAGGTCGTGAAACAAAAATGCCATGGTTTGATTATTTGTTGTTGTAACTAACAAAAATACATGCAATTTTCGTTCCATGACCTGATCTGTCATCAAAATGCAATATTTCAAACTTGATTTACACGATATATAAATGTATTTGAGCGAGAGAATATGTTGTTATATTATGCAGTTTTTAATTCTGAACAACTTTTTTATTTACACTTTTGTTCTGAAATGTATTGTTCAGAAGTAATAACAATATTTCTATATTTACATGTTAATTCCCTATGTCCCAGATTTCTTGGGACACCCGGTATATATATATATATATATATATATATATATATATATATATATACCGGGTGTCCCAAGAAATCTGGGACATAGGGAATTAACATGTAAAATTGAAAAAGTTACGATTACTTCTGTATTATATATTTTAGAGCTCTGAAATTTGGTACAGGTGTAGGGATAGGTTATTTGCATTGATTGGTATTAATTAAAATAATATTAAGGCTCACATTTCTAATAAAAATGCATAGGCATGAGGGACCATGACGTAGTAGGCAATAGGGACATCGTAGGCCTGTCCACGGGACAGGTGCAGACGTTTTTGGGGACCAGAGCGGCTGCGGTCTGGCAATCCAGATGGGTGGCGGCAGAGAAGGGTAACCTTCTCCTTCATACCTGATGTCACTTTTGCCGCAGGGACACAGTGGTTTAACCCCAGTGAAATGGTAATAGTGGGCAAACGGGGGGCTTTGGCGCGCAGGGAGAACTGCGACCGGGCCGAGGTGTACGCCAAGGCGGTGTTAGGGCGCCGGTATGACGCGATGCGGGCGGGCATGGCGCGGGTGTAGCCACGGACCTTGTTGTGACTACTGTTGTGTCTTGTTCAATACGTGTTGTACGAGTGGATCGTATAAATGGGAGAGAGTGGATGTCGTATGATAGCCGGGGCTTTTTAGGATACTTGGAAATGGGTGAGAATCAATAAGAAATAAGCAAAGTTAATCAAATGCACATATTGAAATAAATTCATATTGGTAATATTTTCCAATTTACACTGAATTTAGTTTGATTTAATATTATTGCTTTTTCAAATTTACCTCAAAACAAAAATGGCCTCTCTGGCAGACTTTCTGATTGGCCAGCCAGGTAAAATGATATTACATTTGCTACGAGTAATACCAACATGAAGGTAAAAAAAGATGCAACAACTTCAGCTTTAAGCCATATGTTAGTAAATGAACTGTCAAATACGTGATCGCATTATCAATCTGATGGATTAAATAATTATATTATTGCTACCTCTTTCTTGTGAGATAACAATTATTGGTCAGTGACTGTTATTATTAAATTTCTATAATTTGAAATGTATACATCTGTAACAAATAGCGTGGCAACGAACACTGCTATTGTGCGTGCTGTTTACCGCACGACGTACAAAGATATGGAATATAAGAAGGTACACTTACCTCGTTGCCGGCACCCTGTTCAGATTGCAAAGATGGGACTTGATGGAGTTCAGGTGACACTCGCGAATAACAAGACCGTGTATATGATTTAGTTTAGAGTACTTTATTCACTACTTATCGTGTTACAGTCACACCTCGTCGCGACCGCGTACTGTTCGGGAATCTCCCTTCGCGCTTTACTTGTCGTCTTATAGCTGGTTCAATCTACTGACGATGGCAAAATGAACAGTCATTGCCCGTTGAACTAGATTTAGGGCGTTGCTTCACTCGGTTAGTGGCCCGGCGGAGTCAACATATTGCTGCAACCGCCTGCGTTAGCGTACATATGTGTAATCCGCGTACGTGACTGTTACACATGTAAGGAACCGTTTTAATTTCGTTATTTTTAATGCGTGTTATAACACTAGTTATGGGTGACGGTGCATTCGTAACCACTTCATGTAACTTTAATGTCTCCGCATCTAATAACCAGATAAGATTATATTCACTCTAGCACGGAACAACAACTCTCCTTGGGTGAGTTAAATCTTCTGCTGTTCTGGGTGTGTGACTGGATTGTGTTTGTGTCGATGTTAGTGCTTCCGTTGCATGTGCAGGTGACTCCAGGTGAGGTAGGTCATATTGTTGTATGTGACCCAACGTGTATTTCTGTGTAACTGGCCGATGTGTATAAAATCAGGTAGTTTGATAGTCCAGCGTTGGCCGTAATGCAGGGACGTGGCTGCGTAGGTCAGCACGTCCCTGGTCTAGTGGTTAGCCGGCACGTCCCTTATTGGGCTGCTGTGTCGCAACGTGGAAAGGGGACGTGGCTGCCGTGTCAGTGCGTCCCTGGCAGGGCTGCGTAGTGTCTCACATGGTCCACCGTTGGACAGGGGCGTGACTATGGGGTCAGCGCGTCCCTGGATAGCTGTGTTGTAAGCACCTGGTCCACCGTGG
Organism: Carabus problematicus; assembly: GCA_963422195.1. NCBI lineage: Eukaryota > Metazoa > Arthropoda > Insecta > Coleoptera > Carabidae > Carabus > Carabus problematicus. The sequence continues at coordinate 5,575,795 of OY728584.1, forward strand.
AATGGCTATGTTGTAGAGCACGTGGCCCACCGTGGGATTGGCTGTGTTGTCAGCACAGGGTCCAACGTTGGACAGAGACGTGACTGTCGGACCAGTTGCGTCCCTGGCAGTTCTATGTTGTGGCACATAGTCCTGCGTGGGAACATGGGCTAACGAGTGTTGCCTTGAGTGAATGATGAGTGCATTCTTTACAGGCTCCCATCGGTTGAGATCGTCTCAGAAGAAATGGGTTGACACTCACTGAATATTTATATATTCATAGTTGTTCTGGTTTGCTTATAGGTTCACTTCGCCGCCTCCAGAGTAGCCTACGCGGGAGCAGTTATCCGTTCCGGGATATTTATTATATTTTATTTATGTTTATAGTGGCTTTATATTTTCATTTAAATATATTATTTACTTAATTTTCCTTTATAGTTGTTTTGTTTGATTACGGAGTGTTTCAGGTATCATTAATAAAAACTTCCTAATTTCAGAAGTGGGATACTTATCCATTATGTCTCACCAAGAGCAGGACGTGTCTGATGCAGAATTTATTACATCCTATATAGGTTTTCGGGGTTTTGCTTCAAGCAGCGACTTCCTCTACTATGACTAACGAGTTACGTCAAGTCACACATATGATGTTGCAGTTGAAGCAGAACGTAAGCATAATACAACAATCGCAAGCGGCCTCTTCCTCTACCCACTGCTCGCTTGCAGGTGTCAAAGACGTTATCCCTTCTTTTGATCCTGAAGACAGGACACAAACGATGGAGAAGTGGCTCCAATTCATCGATGATGTTAGCTCGAGCGTATGGTTGGGATGATCAAAACACCACTATTAATGCTACTGTTAAACTGCGAGGCTTAGCAAAGACTTGGTATCGTGCTCTTCCTAGTCTTAAATATGACCGGCATACCTTGAAGCAAATGTTGAAAACGGCTTTCCCAAGTAGTTTAGACTACTACCAGCAACTGAAAACAGTGACACAGCGCATGAAACTTCCAGGCGAAAGCTATATACAGTACTATTATGAACAGCTAGCATTACTAACTTCCTTGGATATCACCGGTGATAAGGCGGTATCTTGTATAATTGGCGGGATATCTGACATGGTGGTTCATACCACAGCTCGCGCGGGAAACTATACCACTCCTGATGAGTTGTTCGTATATGTACGAACTATACGAGATGAGAAGAGAGGAAGCAAGCACGCGAATCAAGAGAACAAAGTACCGTGTAGCTGTTATCGTTCTACAGTTAGCGAAAATCCGGAACAACGGGGCCTACTTCGATGATTCTGATGCGGTCGACGTGATCATACACGAAACGTATGCCAAGAACCTGTCCCTACTCACCGAAATCAAAGGAAACAATCACGCAAGCGAGGAGCTGAATAATAAAACAGAATAATATTATGAAAGTACCACCTCCATGATTATACCACCAGGATATACCGGGCATGTACTTTGCCAGATACCTTATCAAGGGGAATTTTTTATTGATAATAGTATCCGCCATAAACCGAGAGCACTGGGAGATGTCCTGCTGAAAAGCAACGTACAAAATGAGAGACCAGAAAAAGCAAAAAGAACACTATGACCTTCGGCGGAAAGCTGCAAAAGTCTATGCTGAAGGTGATTTGGTTGCAGTAGCTATGCAAACAATAACTGATGGTACTAGTATTAAGTTGAGGCCACGTTACGAGGAACCTTTAGGAAATACAAAATGGCAAAATGCACTTAATATTGAGAAAAAAAAAAACTTCCAATTTTTTTCCGTTTTTTATTTTTTTGCTGTTTTATTTACCACTCAATTGTATTCAAAATTTTCGTGCATATGCAGGAAATGGAACAATATTTTCCATTATTCCTAGATGTTGACTTGCCTTACATAACGTAAGATAACGCTAGAATTAAACATGCTCCATCACCCACAATTGGTACGTGTGGTGTGGTGTCATTACACCATTTACATTTAAAATTCCAATTTGCATTGTAATTTTCTTTCTGCAGAATAACAAAAATAACGTTGTCAGTATATTACTTTTTGTGAATATATTATTCAATTTATATACCTACAAATTATTAAATAAAAAGGAGCAAGAGCAGACTAACGCAGCCACGAAATTGTAATCACATAATCTTAAAAAACCAGGTATGGTTAATATACTTCTTTACTCAATTGAAATTAACACCTATCTGATATTGTTTATATTCTTATATTTTTTTTACTATTTTATTACGTTCTTATACATAGTATAAGGAAAGTAAAGGAATCATGAAAAATTTCGATTGCGAGATTTTGATGGAAATACACGTTTTGAGGTCCCCTGAATACGTTTTGACTATTTTCTCAATGACGTCTGTGTGTACGTATGGATGTATATGTGTGGCCGTATGTTCATTATCTCAAAAACTAATATAGCTAGAGTAATGAAACTTCATATTTAAAAGTTTTCGGAATTGGCGAAGAGCTGATCAGATTTTGGGTATAATTAGAAAACCGGAAGAGGAAGTTTACTGAACACAGAAATTGTAAATTCAAATTATTTTAAAAACAAAAAAGATACGTAAAAACTTTCCAAATTAAAGTTGTAGCGAATATTATTATGAAGAAAAAAGGTTCAATAAAATTTTTGTCTATCTTTTAAGTAAAATGTATTTATTTATTGGCATGTATTTAAAATATCATATATGCTATGAAAACAAAACAGACAAAATATTTACAGAAATACGCATTTGAAATGTCAAATACGTGCGAATTTAAATTGAGTATAAGAACGTAGTGTGGTGACCACACCAGATATTTTCCATAACATTTACGTAAATAAGAACAAAAGAAATGTACTCTTTTAGTTTTGTAGCTTGCATTGGACATGCCAACAAATGAAGTTACGTAAATTTGAAAAAAAGAATTGAATTATACTTTCAGTGTTGCAGTTGCCTTTGCACATACCAATAAAATATTAATGTACAGTTATTTTTGTGCATACGTCAAATTTATTTTAATGTTCGGTGTTTGAGATCGAGCAATAATAAAATTAATAAATCCCTTTTTACACGCCTTTAATTTTATTTTCTGAATATAGTAAACATATTTTTCTTTATCTTCAAAAGAGAATCTAAATGCCAAAATTTGTCTTACATCGTTGGTATTGTAAAAAAAAAAATCCGCGCATTTTAAATTAGATTTTCAGAATATTGTAAAATACGTGTTTCATTATTTTTAAGGAACATTGTAGTTTTTTTTTTAGCAATTTTTAAGTTTATAACATCTTTGGCATTTGAGATATTGGTATTCTAGCAACGGTTCTTCGCATTTCAACTCATCTTAATGTTATTTTCAAAAAAATGGTGACATACGAGTTTCTTTATTTAAAAAAAATATATACCAATTTTCACGTTTTTAATATATTCCGTTTTCGAGATATACTTATCTTTAAAAATAACCCCTTCCCTTTTACACCCCACTCGAATGATTTTCGGAAAATAGTAAAACACATGTTTGTTTATTTTTAAAGAAGAGTCTAAGGTCGAGCGGTTTGAGCTGGGCGTTGATGAGTCAGTCAGTCAGTCAGAACACTTTCTTTTATATGTATAGATAATAATGTATAATGATATGTTATGTTAATAAGATAATGAGAAAACATCCTATTCTATTCAGTCAAACCTTCCATATGATGCAAAAAACGTAACAATAACAGAATATGTTATATTTGGCACTATATCATTATTATATATTGATAAAATAGTACATTATACACCAAGGGAGAAACACCACTTATTTTGAAAAATGGTTTGTGTTTCCCGAGGTGTATATACTATTTTTTCCACGTTCGGGAGTAGAAACACTTAATTTTATAAATAATGAATTATAACAAATCGAAGCGAAATTGCAATATTTAGAATCATTTGGAAATGTTTCCCTGCAACGCGTACCGTGACAACAGACATTTATTTACAAAAACCTTTGTTATAATAAAAACTCCCTTACGAAAAGTGTTCTCGTCCCTAGGGAGTAAATGCTTAATGTCTGTCACGATTTGTGCTATAGAAACGGACTTCTACTCCCGGACGTGTAAAAAAATACTTAATATCCATCTTATAGACGTACATGCGTCTACATCTTCTGTTAAAATGATTTAATTTGTGTCATAATACTTAAAAAATAACAAAAAAAAAACAAATAAATGCATTTTACTGTCAAAAACTTAAATTGAATACTATCGTCTTCATACTCACATGATTGTCAGTCATATTTTGACTGAATATTAAAAATACCACAAAAACGGGATCGGCTGAATAATCTGATGTATTAAGTAATTATATTATCACTACTCTTCCATTATACATTAACAATTTCTAATCAACTAATGGAAATAACGATGCTTTAATTATGACATCGAGATTCTGAGATTATAGGTAATCTTATATGTATAACACATTGGTCAAAAAGACGAAATGTCCAAAAACATATTAATATACATATTTTGATAAAATTATTTAAATTACTTCAAACAATAGCAAAAACAATTTGGTGAATAATCTGACTTAATGTTATGAACGAAACGAACAGCGTTACAAATTCATAGGTTACAATCTTGAGTAAACATAAATACAATGACTGGTATTCACAGCCCCATACTAAGGGGTACTAGGGAATCTACTAAAACCTACTAAAAATGTCTATTCACATGTCGCGATTAAGCACGACTAAGCTAGGAGACTCCTAACTTTAGTAGCGAAATTTAGTCGCACCAATTGCTTGTTTAAATATGGCTGCCGCGTTCGTATGTAATTTGCAAGATATTCGAAATGTACGCAATGTATGTAATTTGCGTATAATAAAAAAAATTATCGAGACCATACAGATCCGTATACTGTTTATAAGGATTTAGAATTTAAACGACGATATCGGGTATAAAAGAATACTGCACGATACATAACGGGCATACTAAGAGTTATGCTGGAACCGGCACAAAGTCAACGAGCTGCATATCTGCCGAATTGCAGATACTTACCGCATTACGCTTTTATGCGAAAGAATGTACCAGGAGGATAATGGTAAGAATATATATTTGAATTTCCACCAAAAGATTCCCGCCTAATACAATTTATCTCCCCACTATGTCAGCCAGTAAGCTGAACAGTGCTGGCTGTCAAACAGCAAGGTCAATCAGAAAAGTGATAGAAGTGTTTATTAGTTTTTTCTTATTAATATTATATTAATAGTGGTTCATTGTTGGCCGTTAATTAATAAAAAGTTTTAAAATAGTATTGTTGGTTAAGGCACAACTGATATATGTTACTGTATTTTATCGAACATTATTATAACGTAATTTATGAGTTTTTTTATGATGTAAGTTCTCAATCAATTTATTTTTAGGTGATTTACATGGTATAAGCCAGGCTAGCGTCAGCCGAATTGTACGTAGGGTCTCGATGGCATTGGCATCCAAATTAAAACAGTTTGTGCACTTTCCCCGTAACATAAATATGCTGAAAAATCATTTTACGGCAAGGCCAGTTTCCCAAATGTTGTTGGATGTATTGACTGCACCTACGTACGAATAAAAAATCCAGATAATGAACGACCTTTGCTATATTGCAATAGAAAGGGTACTCCCTGAATGTACAGGTCAATATTTTTTTTATTATTCGTATAATGAAGTACATTTATATTATTTAAGTGGCTACAAAGAAAAGAGCAGGAAGAACCAGTGCTGTGCAGTTCGAAAAATGCTATTATTCATGGAATCCTACACAGATTTGGCGCTATACCGAATTTCTGGATTGAATGCAAATCAAAAAGCGTCAGAATTATGGGAAACATTAAAGCAAGAATTAAATTCTGAAGTAGGCCTGGAGAAGACCGTTAACCAGTGGCAGCGTGTAAGTAATTTCAAATAAAATTAAAATATGGTACATTTTGAATAAATAAGTTTCAATTAGTTTTTATTTATATAGGCTATTCATTAAATAAACAACATAGGTATTTATTTGTGATATTTTTTTTTAAACATCAAATCCATAAGTATATCCTATCTATCATATTCCCATAGACTTGGAGTGACTGGAAGGTGAGTGTTAAAAGAAAATGGAGAGAGTTTTTAAAAGAAAAAAAGAAAACTAGTGGTGGTCCTTTAACCACGAAACATCTACTTCCAATTGAAGAACGATGACTTAGTTTTTTAGAGAATAGTGTTGCCGATGGTGATGGAGTTACACCCGAGGCCGGCTTTCAGGTACGTTGTTTCTCTAAATAAAATTAGTTTTGCATTAAAACATGTATTTTCAACAGATTCAAGATATTCCCGAAATTACGCAAGAAATGGAACGTCCTGCATCTCCCGAGGTAAATATCGTAGAAAGTCTCCCGCCAGATAATACAACATCATTAGCAACACCACCACCATGAAAAAAATATTTTGGAAAATAAAAAAAAAATACACTTAAATATATATAGCAATATAGAAAGTAAATTAGATAGTATAAATGACACCCTAAACAAAAAATGAAATATTAGAAATTATTTCAAAATCATTAATGTTACAAAATCAATTAGAATTTTATTTTAATAAAACGCAATAAATATACAAGTTATTTCTTTTATTAAATCTAGTTTAAGTCATTTTAAAACGTATTTATCATGGAATCTCAAGGTCAAGAATATTAAAATTGCAAAAATATTGTACATAGATATGTTAAGTGAATCAATTAGTTAGGATACTTCATAAGAATTAGTGTTACATTAATATGATGATGGCTTATATTTTACGTAGATTAATTTATAGTAACTATTATAATCACAGCCATTGTTCGTTCAATTCCGAATACCAATTTTATGCTGAATTATGAAAGATCTAAAGTATATTAATCCCTTGTCAATTATGTTCATAAGTTAAAATATTTGGCTTTATTTTCAGAAAAATTAACATAGCAGGGTAATTTGTATTTGCTTTTCAAGATCGTGAAGTGGAACTTGAATTTTATGAGAAATTTTGCTCATTATTACCAGTTGATTTGCAAGGTATGAGCTGTCGGTTCCGTATAGATGTATCTACAATTGCAATTATATATACATACATACATACATATATATATATATATATATATATATATATATATATATATATATATATATATACCGGGTGTCCCAAGAAATCTGGGACATAGGGAATTAATATGTAAAATTGAAAAAGTTGCGATTACTTCTGTATTATTCATTTTAGAGCTCTGAAATTTGCTACAGGTGTAGGGATAGGTTATTAATTAAAATGATATTAATGCCCACATTTCTGATAAAAATGCTTTTAAAAAGTAATAATTAATAGGTATAGCTTAAATACCACTTTTTGCAAAAAAGTGTTTATGGCGTTGCTAGCACAACGGTAAGATGCTTATTTGGTAATTTAAATAATTTATAAATGTTATGGTTCGAATCTCCATCATACTTTAGAGTATTTTTTTTAATTCTAAAATAATTTACATACAATTTCATTTATTTAAAAAATAATTATTTTATTTATACACATAAAAATGTCTATAATAAATATTCAAATAAGCCCCCATTTCTGCGAGACAATAACCTAATCTGTCATAAAAATTCATACTTACATTTTTAAACTGTCTAATATTTATTTTATCACATTCCTGAATTATAGCATTTTTTAAATCAATTGTATTTACGAATGTATTCCTATAAATAACTGATTTCAAATGTCCCCATAAAAAAAATCCAGAGGATTCAAATCCGGAGATCGAGCTGGCCACTTATACTTCTCTATATACTTTCTCTACACCCTATATATATATATATATATATATATATATATATATATATATATATATATATATATATATATATATATATATATATATATATATATATATATATATATATATATATATATATATATATATATATATATATATATATATATATATATATATATATATATATATATATATATATATATATATATATATATATATATATATATATATATATATATATATATATATATATATATATATATATATATATATATATATATATATATATATATATATATATATATATATATATATATATATATATATATATATATATATATATATATACAGTGCGAATAACGTAAGACTATACATTGGCGACTTTATTTTAGCTTTAATCAATTTGCCCATGTCAGTAACAACTGAAATTACAATGACGTTTGTTTTGGTAAATGTCACTGTTTTCAATATTGTGTTACTGATATCTCACGAGTTTGCGTAATAATTAGTGCAAAAAATGTACATCACAGAAGAAAAGTTTAAGATGTATTCCTGGTATTTAGAAGGGGCGTCTTTGCGAGAAATTTCTGATTATTTCAGCTTTGAATTCCCGGGCACGCCCATCACATGTCATCAAACGGTGCCAAATTTAGTTATCAACCCCAAGTGATTTTGGAAATGTACTGATACCAATTACAATTCAATACTTGAAGTGTACTTTTAATCCAATAACATGTAATAGATTTAATAAAAAATTGGAATAAATTCTGTAAATGATTTAAATAAATATAGTAGTCTGTGGACAAGTGTCTAATTTTACATTATTCAACCATAATAAATTGGAGTTTTTGTATATAATCACCATGGTAACATTAAGTAAATGCCCTATGTCTAATTTTAAATTATTCAACGGGTTGATACTAGCATAGGCAAATTGATTAACGCTAAAATAAAGTTGCCAATGTATAGCCTTACATTATTCGCACTGTATATATTCTACAAGAAAAGTCAAGTTTAATCCTTAATAAAACATGAACGAATCGCAAAAATATACGTATTTCGAACTAATGGATAATGTAGATCGAAAAAACGTACAATCACTGTATGGAGGGAAATTATGCTACGTTTATTTGTTAGCGTGTAAACGAGGCTCTAAACATAATTAGTCGTACAGACAGGTTCAACTTCATTGTTTTGATTTTAAGTGACAGCACATGGTTAACCTAATAAAAGAAAATAGCAAAAAAACAAGTATTATTTTTAAATAGAGCAAGTAAGTGAATTGTAATTTATTTAAGTTGATTCTAAATTATATATAATAATAATAACTGGGACTTAGGAGTAGAATATACATGCAATTGACATTTCAGATTAGAATTGAAGTATGGAGACACAAAAAATTCTATAATTGTTACAATGTGATGCGGCGATGGTGAGTACCTGGTTTGCATTACAACATGACTATTATTCGCCGAAAGACAATAATAATCGGTTGTTAAGGTGCTCGTACGCGGCCATTGATGATTATTCGAGAAAATTTCTCTCGGTGGGCTTGAATCCTCGCAAGAGGCTTAGGTGTGTTTGTCTCATGAAGCTGCGTCATTGGAAATTAGACACTTTATACCAATGATGCGTGATCTGCGCGGGTTAAAACGTAGATTGGTGCCTACGCTCGGGCGTAATGACCGTATGCTCATGACGTGCGGTAGCCTGCAGACGACGCTGGTCGCAAATAAGCTGCTTAAAATTTCGGTGCACAATGTCAACGTGAGGAGTTTAAAGCCTCACGGATTTGTAATTTTATGGGCGGATGAGATAGATCGAATACTGGAGAGCGAGGAATTTCTATCCTTAAAATTAAAAGTGTTAAAAGAAAACAGTGATGTTGTACCCAGAAAATATCTGCAACTATTGCAGAGTTGTGCTGTGCGCGTAATTAAAACAAGGTTACCGGATTCTTTGCTCAAAGAAACCTTACGTAGAGATTCTACGTGTGGAGGACAATTTTTTGAACGATTGCTGGTGGGATATGTATATCTATTATAATCATAAGTTGCAATTTGATGCGAAAAATGTACTAACTCATATAATGAGGAAGGATGAGCTAGTTGTAGCTGTTTAATAAAGCGAAACATATTTATATAAAAATTTATTTGTTTTATTCATGTAAAATAATGTTGATACATCACCTTTACATTCCTGTCATTTAAGTTGAAATTCATATTACTGAATAAATTTACAAATTCATACATTGCATATCCATTTATCCTAAACCAAAGAAATACTAAACAGTATTGTCCGCAGACTGATGAAAAGTAATTCTGTAACTGTACATTATTATATGTCCATCTTCGGGTGTTTCTATACATGCAATGTAATGATGGAGACTACATTTCTGTGGCGGTCTTCCATAAGAGTCAAAATATTCCCCATCACCGTTTCTGTCGATGAAGATGGCGGTCCAATGTGTCTCCGGTTTTGTATGTACATCAGAATTGACTAAAATTACACACGGGTAGTTTACATGTAGTGGTAGAGTGTCGGCAGCATACACTCCATAATGACCATTTTTGAATTCTTTGCGAAGTATTTTCTCAATAGGTGTAGAATTCATAGTTGCTGATTGTACCAATTTTTTAAAATGACGACGTTTTCACTGGCATATGCCATACGCGAATGAGTATACGGTATACGACACTTGTGATTCCCAGTCTGTAGTTTCTTTATTGATGGACAACCCAAATCGCTTAAATCTTGAACATCATTCCTCAGCAGTAGATTCTGCATTCGTTTCTTCTTTTCAGAGCCCTTCACAAATATGTTTTCTACATCGGATGTAATAATACTGTGTACTATCTTAGTTAAATCCTTGTATTCCACGAAACCATCGTCCCAGTTCAGCCCATGGTGATAGTCTCGTAACCAAATCGCTTGAGCGCGCACGGCAGTCGACAAGTATTCTCTAGCGAATGGCGGTTTGAATAGGAAATTATGAAAATACTCGTTATTCAACGATATTATAGTTAGCTCCTTAATTATAAACTCTCTACCACTACCGCAGAAACCTTGAATGTCAGCAATAACCATTTTTACTGAGTGTTAAAGTAAAACTAACAATTTTTTCCCATAATCTCGTTTATTTATATTAACTGCTAAAATCTACAATAACATTTCTATTTTTATCTACTTCTATGATATTATCAAATTCAGCATAAATAAGACTATTAACGGTTTGTGAAAATGCTTCTTCAAAATGAACTTCAAATCGTAGAGATCCATGATGTGTTAAATTCCAGTAGGACATCATGTTGGCAGATAAGTCGGGCGTCAAGTCAAATGCAGCCAGACAAAATCCGTCGGGGTAATTTTCTCTGTCAATCTGGTTACCCTCGTTGGAGAAGTGAATACCAAGCCCCGAGAATAATGTATTGTACATTTGTACATAAGACTTTTTGGAAAAATTCGGTTGTAACGGCTTGACCGGTAACTGTTGCCCGTTCACGCATAATGCAAGATAATTAATTTTATAGTGATGAAAATTGAAAGGATTACTACTATAATCCCCATTGAATGCTCTGTTTGATACGAAGCCTATAATGCATCTCTTCGGTAGCTGCCCTAGATAGATATTATCCATACACTTATTTTGAATCCCCGATGCAATAGTAATGGCCTTACACTCGACTCTAGTAATCGGATATTTGGCGGTTGTCCTTGCAAGTGCAGAATTATGCGCTAACAGAACACTAGGGTTAATTTTCATTCTACGCACCATTAGTGTAGCTTCTTTTATTTGAACTTTAAAATTCCCAGAATCAGCCTGTAAACTGAAACAGTCTCTTGAACGCACAAGACGTAGTCTCATTTCAACACCGTTTATTAAAATTTTTTCTTGATTAAACAAATCGACGTGTAAGTGACCCAGCATATCAATATCGCTACTTAGTTCACTATACGGTTTACGCGTTACGAGTCCCTTATTTGCACCACCAGTAAGATCGTCAAGTTTTCCGGCCGTATCAACATTCCGCCATAGTTCAATAATGTTTCAATATATGATCGATAGGCGATTTAAAAATTTCCTTAACTGGACGGTCTTGGTGTAGGTCTCCCAGAATGTTAACACCGGCGCGCATTGCCTCTTTACCCACTGTACTAGCACCCCTCTTGATTAACGGCATAATACTTCTGAATAATCCGCTAAAGAAACTACCGACACCATGGCCCCGTTGATGAGCGGCTCCTCTGAACACCGGCTCCTCTGAACACCACGCCGCCTATACCCGAACCGGCCTGGCCATTGTAATATGTTAAATACGGGCACGGTTTCATTGTATGCGTGTCCGTCTAAAATGTAGTTTAACACATAGAGTTCCAAACTGGAATGGTATTGCATGACCCTTATCACACCTTATATCTATTTCCACATTTTGAAATTCTCGTTTCAGCACGGGGATATAGTGCGGTGCTGTGTATGTTACCATTTTATTCGTACCATAAAGATATTTTGTCGTATCTATGTGTACCACTGTCAGTAGGGGAGTTATGACGCCACATGCAAGCTGTGGCATAACAATGTCGCAGTAAACGAACATTTGATGTGGTATGCCGAGTAATAGGTGGGGTGGGTTACGTGCTAGCTCGTTTTTAAATAAATTAGTTTGCGGCTCGTAACCCAGTTGAAGGGATAATTTAGGCGATAGTTTCAGTGAAAATATTTTGAAAATATAATTTTTGATGTCCTTAATTTTCACAGCAACCCGGTTCAATTCCGTATCATAAGTGAAAGATGCATACGAATCTAAATCTTTGTTCTCGTTCAACTCACGTATCACATCGTTTATGCTGTCATAATTTCCAGCGGGAATTCGTGTTTTCTTCTTAACAGTTGTTGAACTATTTTCATCCTTCAGCGTATAATAGATAATATTTTCGTGATCGTTTACGGTGTAGAATGAGTTGGGATATTGAATTTCGACTAGAGCTGCTCCCCACTGACCATCCAGTTTTAATTGTTGTGGTAATTGTGTGATAAAATTGGTAGTCTTATTATCGGGAAAATATTGCATCGAACTATTACTTGGTAACGTAATGTAGAATTCATCCTCTTCAATGTTTATGATTAAATATAATTTATATTGCTCGCGGGAATCCAAGTATCGAATTTTTTACTATATCCTCTCCAGCGGACGAGCACCTGCTTTCTACGACCGCTACCACGTGTGTCAACTATTTTATCTATTTTATACGTGGTATCAGGCTTCACGGGTACTTTCTGTAGTTCCTGCGTATAAAAAACTCCGTCGATATCTTCCTCATTCAAATCTTGTAGTTTAAACACTGGTGGAGTTCTCCTCAGTACGGCTGTAATCTTGAATATTTCCTCAGACCAGTTCGCTTCATACCCCTTTTTAAATACATGTTTCTCTCTTGATATACGAACGTGATCGCCTGGTTTAAAATTTACACGGTATGATTTTGTGCTTTCTTCCCCATACTGATTCCTCCATACTTGCAATACATTTGTATCTCGTACATTCTTTGGAGCAAAACTTGTGGAGGAATGTACAGTACTATTGTATGCTGATACAAGATTGTGTAGTACATCGATATAACGAAATGTATTATTCCGCGTAAAATATCGATACATTCTAGTTTTTAAAGTTCTGTTTAATCGCTCTACAAAACACGCTTTGACATCAGGGTTTTTCGTAACATAATATTTTATATCATTTTTCTTCAGATATTCTTGCACACTGCAATAAATTCTGACCCCTTATCCGTTTGTCAATATACAGATTTACGTTTACTTTCGTTAAAGATCTTATCAAATGCAGAAATAACTGTTACAGGCTTCTTATCCATTAGTGGTTCTGCCCAGGCAAAATGGCTAAACACGTCAATTACCGTCAATATATATTTATAACCATCATTATGACGGGCTAGACTTCGCATGTCATTAAGTTCCGCCTGGAATAGATCATTAGTGTTGGACACTCGGTATTTATTTCGGGGAAATATTTTTCTAACCGGCTTATGTAATGTATATGCATTTTGAGCACTTAACCATTGTTTAACGCTTCTACCACTAATGCTACTCTTCACAGCCTTTGTAAGATTAGAGGCTCCAGAAAAGCTGGCAGCATGTTTAGGATTAAAGTAAATGCCTGTCAATTTATTATTCTCTTATTTAGAAGCGGAATTTTTGACTGGTGATATTGATGTTTCCGCCTCGTCATTAAGTCTCCGCTGTTTGCGACTGTATATTTTATATGATATAGACGGTCGCATGAATTCCCTTGTACGTGGATTTCCTATTAATTCCTCCGGGATGTTGATATTTTTCAAAGCTATCGAGAACTTTTGCCACCCTACCGGACTTGAATGTTTACGCGGTCTCAACACGTCACCGATTAAGTCTGTAATGTTTGAGTGCGGCATTGCAACATTATTAATACTAACACGGTCGAGTTTATTCCATGCGACACTCTTCTCGGACATTAATCGTTGCAATAAAAGTTTTGCTTTGGATCGATATGTTTTCGGGAGCGTATTTATAATACACGATGTATCATCATCTTCAGTTTCTGCTTCGTCAGGAGTGCGGTTCTCTTCAGTTATTGGCAATTGTAAGGGGGCACGTTGTTGACTTTTAAAATGTAAATATCGTTGTAGTGTTTGTTGATATAACATCAATTTTTCATGATCGAGGATTCTAGAATTTAACACCTTTTTCATATCAATATCTAGTTGTGAAGTTATATCACCGCTTTCTGTATTAGCCCGTCTAAGTTGTTCTATTGCCTCCGGGGCGATTAAAACCATTTTTATAGCATGCTCCATTACTGTTTAAACAAACTACTCAGTACACCAGTGAGTATCGGGGCTAGTAGAAACGGTAAAAATGTTTCGCCAGATTGAATCAAGATTTGTTTCTTCTTCTTCCAACCCTCACCACGCTTCGCAATGTTTCCCAACGTCTTCTTATAACGTAAAAGACGAGCTCGCTGGATTTTATTAATGCGAACTTTACCGCTTAAAATATTATATGTACACTCGCATATACAGCGTACAGTATTAGAATCAGCACTTTTCAGTAGAGGGTTTTGATGTTGTGGCTTAAGTTTTAGTAGAGCGTGAAGTACACTTGCGTTCTTAATGACCGTACTAGACATGTTTAGAACAGCAGTGTTTACGTAATAATCTGTGGCAGATGTTTGTCACCGTATTTATATGCTTTTCTAGGGATATATACATATATAAGTCCCCCGTGTGATGTTCTAAAGCGGGCCCACTCAGGGGTTGATTGTTTCAAATCAAAAACTAAATAGCCATGGGGTTCTGATGTAGCGTCGTTATAAGCATCTTGAATAAACTTTGTATTTTCTGGACAAATTTGACGAGACAAATGTGATATTTGTGCTTTATCACGAGGATTTTTAAAGTAGATAATATAATTGGCATTAAGCGATATATCTCTTTGTCCCTTGCCCTGGTGAAATAAATTCTGAGTAATAAAGAAAACTGACATATTTGTATGGTGACTATCCTTTGTAAATATATCAACTATTCGTGAATCGGCTTCACGCATTAAATCATCAATTATAATTAACTGGGCAGTTTTTCCGTTAAAATTTTCCATATCAGGAAGACCTTCAACAAACTTCACGTTACGTATTGTACTGTACAAATTCTGCCACACACCGTAGCACCATGTTATTTGCGAAAATGCCGTATCGCTTAACTCATTTATATTGCGAAGAAAATCAGTAACAAAATATGATTTACCACTTCCAGAGGGGCCTGCTACGATTGCACTAAAAGGATGTTGGAATTTCATGTTTAGTCACGATGAGGAGTAAAACTCGAATGTAAGATGTTAAAGAAAAAAGTTTATATATATTAAAAAAAAAAGTATGTATGTACACATCTGTACATACATACACACACGCACATGCGCTCTCTTACACACACACACACACACGCTTATTCTATTTTACAAACTTAAACTATTTTATATATAAAAAATACACAAATTTACAGATAATTTAAGTTAACATACGCTTATTCTATTTTTACAAACTTAAACTATTTTATATAAGAAATACACAAATTTAAGTTACCCTAATCTTTTTATAGCCGTATGGGAGCGAATCTAACTCCTCATCACGTCTCCGCTTCATAAATTTAATATTAAATTTTTTTGATTCATTCCGAGTAACTACACTATGATCCGCATTGCAACGTATGCTGCAATATTTCACAACGGGGGTCGGTATTTCGCCGCGTATTAATAATTTCATAGAATCGAAATTAATTATGCTCGAGTTCTCATAGTTCAGTGTAAAACACTTCACTTTACACACTTGCTGTCTGTTTCCTCTGGATGGCGAGTACACCTCATGGGCGTAGTTCTTCGGGCCTCCACACACGAATTCAGAGATATAGCTACTATCCCCGTAACACTCCAACTCATCGGTTAAATCCCCCAGGAAATTACCGACGGGTGGGTCGTACAGTCCGGGACTATGTTTATATATCACTGAATCCGTGTCATAGTACAGCACCTGGTGTCCTAGTGGTTGCAAATGCTCTAATAACCGGAGTCGTGCCTGTGCTGTGGTGTAGGCTGCAATTGCCACATTCACAGTGGGGAGTGGTTCCATCGAATCCTCCAGAAACTTCCAATTTGCGTAGATCAAGTGTTATTTTCCACAAAATGTTTCATTCTCTGATCGTGCTTCTTCTCCTGCGCAAACTCACACTCCCACTTCTCTATCACAGTGTAACCTAGCGCACGTAGCTTTGCCGTTTTTGCGAGTGTTCTATTAAACCGTGAATTAAGAGTTTCTTGCGGGTTATTCAGGATCGGTTGGTCGCGATTTGCATCCATGGAATTCAAACATGGTTTTATCGATGTCATAGTAGCCGTCAACTTTGAAATTCCTCTCCAAAACAGCTTCTCTGCCACGGGCCGCCTGCTGGATATCAACCACTGTAACGCACTACGTGATTGGGTGTCTTTCATTCGATATCCGTTCTCCGGTATAAGGCCTATGGTTCTATGTTTTAAAAAACGTCGCCGAAAAACTTTATTACAGGCTGAAGCGATAGTTACAGCCTCTGTAAAAGGACATACCCCGCAATCCTGAATAAATGTCTCTCTAAATTTGATGCACGCACTGCTTAAAATGTCCACGTCAGCCACGCAGTACTCAACAATCTCTTTCTTCATACGAAAAACATAATTTTCGCGCACTTTTTCCGGATGCCACTTTAAAAACAGTTTTCGGGGCTCACTATGCATGTATTTTGCGCCATACATCTCTGTCGCTGGTAAAAGCCCCACATAATCACTATTTTCCACTGTGTTAAATAAGTGAGGGAAATATCCTTTCTTCAGCGAAGGCGGTAGATCAAGTGCCTTTCCGAGACTAGCCAGTGACATTGGCAGAAAATTAAGCGAGTCAATAAAGCGTACATTATCTATCTCTAATAGTAATATTTTCGTCCCGTTCATAATTAATTTTTGTTTCATACTACGCGTTTCCGTTAAGTACTTTAGTACGAATTGGAAATCGAAGCCTTTACCATTGTGTGCAATACATGTAACAGTTTTACAGGATCTTCGTGGTAGAGTAACGTACTCCACTAGTTCTGCAATAGGATTTTTTTGAAAAATGTGTTGCCTAATTCCGTACGAGGCACATACCCCATTAGAGTCTTCTACACCACTACATAAAGGACATGACTGTTGAAGTACGCACAGATTCACCTCGTGTAGTTTATCAGTACCGACGTTAAGTTCCTGTCGAGTCTCCAGATCAAAATAAATGAATAGGTGTTCATCGTTGCCAAGTTCTTTGTTGTTTTTTCTGATATAACAGAGATGTCCCGCACTTTTTTATTCATCACATATCTTGCAGTACACAGTGTTACACACATGGTCGTAATTAGATTGCACCTTGTACGTTTTAAAACATTTATTGCACTTTTTTAGTTTTTCACACATATTGTTTTTATGCGCGTTAAAACAATTCACTCCGCGAAAGTAACGATCACATTTCATGCATAGAATGTTGCACTGTTACGGAGACATGGTGGCGATCTGTGGCAACATGGGCATGTATTTTCACATCGGTGTAACCCCAGTGAATTATACGGCTTGTGACACGGCTCACAAAAGTACGCTGTTGAAAACACTGCTGTCAAACTTTTAATTACTGTAAAGTGCGAATCGTTGTGCAGTAGATTTAATCGAGGCAGATCTTTATTTTTATTTCCCTCGAATATTAGAGCGGCTTGACTATCATATTGATACGCGACAATATTGTAGTCTGTCAGATATCTCTGAAACTCCATCAGCTCAGGTATACCGGACCCCTCAACAGGTATGTTAACGCGCGCATTTAATAAAAGTCTACGGCATTCTGTATCCTGAAGGGCATTCTTATTTTTAATCAAATGGGGTAAACGCGGATCACTGTCACGTAGAGCCTTGGCAACAACCAATGCATGCAGTAGACATAAGTTGTCCGTATTATTAATGTCTATTAGTCCATATTTTCTACGACAGAACTCTGCATACTTCAAGCCTCTCTGCTTTAAAGTATTACCCAATCCCACAGGGACAGCTACTCGAGTTAATACTACCTCCATGTTACCGTCTGCAAATAACGCCGCATTACTCTGTAGTATCTTGCTAATCGCGTCTCAAACCACGTCTATGTGGAGCTGATCAGCACGCCGGAAGCTGATCCATGCGGGTCCTAGCTCACATTGCGGAGTGTACATCACCAGCCCCACTTGGTCCGATGCCGGGACAGTCTTCAAAATATAGCTGACAAGCTCCTCCATACCTTCTTTAAACCACGATACAGGGTCCATATCGGCCGGTGCGTCAGACATGTGGAATGTCAGTCGCCTTCCATCCATATTGAAGCGCTTCACGGCTGATGTCGTGTCCGCCACGATGCGAAAACGCATCGGAATATCCACTTCGCTGGTTGACCACCCCTACTTGAACACCATGTAACTCCTCACGAATCAAGCCTTCACAAATATTGAAAAACGCCTGAATGTTTTCGTCTTCATTATACACTGGATTAAGCTCCTCGTGTATAATATTTTCACACACATTGAAAAACGCTTGCAAATTTTCGTTAGATTGATTAAACATTTTTGCTTGTAAACACACACACAACATGTAAACTGAACGTTAACAATATCACCCTGATATTATATATAGTGTATCCATAGATATAAGAACTTGACTAAACGCAGCATGCTATTAACAGAGGATTATCCCAAATTATACGACACAGTAAATGAATAAAAAGCAGAGCTGTATTCAGAAATTTATAAATACATTTTGAAAAATAACAACAAAAATATGATATACATCTTAACAATAATAATACAAATTAACATAAATAAATGTAATATTCAATAAATTATTATTACGTCTTAATTATAGACAAAATGTCTCTTGTCTTTCCCGCTAAGAGCATTACAAATGTACCTGAATACCGCCACTACTAGTAGTTTATGGCCTCTCCTGCTGTGAAGGGTACCACCCTACCTATTAAGGAATCATGTCAAGTTCTTATATCTATGGATAGACTATATACACGTTCATGTTGTTAAATTTTCTTTTGTCCAATACTCGTAATCCTTGATATTGATAAAAGTATTAATTTAATCCGGTATAGTTGGAATGAGGACAATGGTGTTCGAGATAATCAGAACAATATATATTTAGCAAAACTTGCTGAC
Source organism: Carabus problematicus (assembly GCA_963422195.1). Classification (NCBI taxonomy): domain Eukaryota; kingdom Metazoa; phylum Arthropoda; class Insecta; order Coleoptera; family Carabidae; genus Carabus; species Carabus problematicus. Next base: position 5,595,331 of record OY728584.1, read on the forward strand.
GTTTCGGCCATGGTTTGTGGCCATTATCAAAGCGAAAACATGTGAATATATTTATAGCAACATCTGAAAAATTGTACAAATAGTCAGATAATATAAAATATAATACTGATACACTAATAAAACAATTTAAAAGTATAATTACCTTAACCTAAGCGTTTACACTAACAGTGAAAAAGAATACAAAGTGAAAGAAAAACATGGCCCGACCTTGTTTCATATTTTACTGAACCTGATTTTAACAAATTCAACCGATATAGTTATACAATTATTTAGTTTCCACTTTAACAATTATTTTAAAAGACTAAATATTGAATGACAAGATGGATGCCAAAGTTGTAGTTAAGCCTTCGAGAATATTCACATTTTCCAAGACACTTTTACTATTATTATTACTGTAGGTACAGAACAAACGCTATTTTGTTTAACACCTAGTTTTACACAACGATATTTTAACAATCATATTTATTTAAATACATTACTGTGAAGGGAAGACGGAGAGGGATAAGACATACCATAAGAATTTCATATTATCATTATTTATTTAGTCACGAATATACAATTATCCGGCTTCCATATTAATAAACTAAATTAACACAATTTTTATTATTATTTATCACGACGTGATAGGTATATACAATTACTCAGTTTTTACCAGGGACCCGGAACGAAATGTTTTTTCGTTCCAGATCTGTTTCTGTTCCTTACACTCAATTTTGTTCCGGTTTTTTTTGTTTCTGTTCTTTAAAAATTACGTTTTCGTTGAACGAAATAAAAATACCGGTTTTTCGTTTCGTTCATGACGGGTGATAGGGGGAAGGAGCAAATACTCACTAAAGCGCATGAGATATCGCTCAAATGCGCAACCCCTCCACCAGTGTTTCTCTTTGCATACACACACAGCGGACCACAAATAGTACCAGTACATAATTAAAATTAGAAAATATAGAGTGTAGTAAAATAAAATTACTAAAACAACTGTTGTCATTTGAAAAATATTTATTTAATAGATAACATAGTCATACATGAGCAATTCATAAAGCTGAAAGTAAGATATAACATGTAATAACTAACTAATATATTACTTGTAGGTTTTAAAAAATTAAACAAACACAAAATAAATTATTAAACAAAAATCTGTATCCTAAATTACATTTAATTATAACATTTTAATCAAATTTATAATTAAGTAGCAGAAAAAGAATATCTTCTAACATTTTTTCACTTAAGTTGGTTCGCTGTGGAGAAAGAATAAATTTGAGGGCAGAAAATGATCTTTCGACTGAAACTTGTGTTATTGGTAAAGCTATTACATTTACCGCTACTTTATACAAGTCTGGATATTCATTTTGTTTTTTTTTGCCAATAATGGAACAAACTATCTTTTTTGTCCAGTCTCGGCTCGTGCCAATATCCTTCAATTTGTGTTTGTAAATGTATAAAAGTTCTGGGGATGGGTTGTGAAGCTAGTTTCTTTTCCTTATTACGTAGAATAATTTCTAATTCATCCCTTTCTTCACTAGAAGGTGAGCTTCTTCTTTCATCATCATTCAACTTATTATCTTTTTCTGATATAAAATTCGTTATTTCAAAAGTATTAATAAAATTTGAAACTGTAAAATGTAAAATACCACCAATATAATACAAAGTTGTTTGTGCACACATGTAACTGCGAAGTGTTGACCACCATTGACCACAGTATTGGTGGCAATAATGAGCTATGTAATACGCTGAGGCAAAAGTGCGCTAGCGTTTACGAATCTTAACAAGATACAATTTAATGTATTATTTTTACAATTACACATTGATTTTTTTATTTTTGTTGAGAAATTATTACCTTGTGTCCCTACTTTTATGTAAACTATTGCCAATAAATTAAGTAAATATTAAAATACGAAATAAAATGTTTTTAAAGGGTCTTTATAAATGTCAAATAACTATCAACTACATATCTAACTATACTTATATCTATTGTAGCAGTCTATAAGTACGTTGGTAACTATGCTGTTTGGCGCGATATAGAATATAATATTATGTGAAGAACGATATAATAACGGTTATAACCGGTTTTTATTTTTGCAAAATTTCGTTTCTGCTCATAATCAAGATTTTTTAATTTCGTTCCGTTTTCAATTCTGTTCCTCAAAAATATTTCGTTTTATGGTTTCCGTTTTCGTTTCGTTCCGGGTCCCTGGTTTTTACATTTGACAATGTCTACCATTACAGTTTTATCAATGTCCGAGCCGGCCTTAAACCTTTCCCCCTTGTATATCAAAGTGCTGGATCCAGTAACTGGGTAAGTATGATGCAGTATTTATATTAATCAAGTATATATTTTATACCGCAGGTACACTAGAAAATTAAATAATATATATATATATATATATAAATCAATAATATTTTTATTATTATATTCATAGAACATTTATATCCGAACCAAGTACTCCAATTGAAAATCCAGAACCCCCACTAGAAATCCCTGAAACGGCCTCTACCTCTAAACCTAAACAAACAAAAAGAATATATGACACACTGCAGATGACCGGCTACGAGCGGGAAGAAAATAGAAATAGAAAACGAGTCAACAAGGAAGAAACTAGCTATGAAGTTATTAGAATTAGAAAAAAAAAACTCATGTTACAAATCAATGATTTAGAAAAAAATAAAATATATTTATACAATTAATTATATAAATATATATATATATATATATATATATATAGTCTGTTTAAATCTCTTGTTACCCTTTCGGGTGTCGAGATTGGTTTCTATTGTGCTTTCAAATAATTTTGTCAATTATCTCTTTCCAAGCTTTTCTGTTCTTTGCAGTCTTCATTGCTTCCTGTGTATTGATGTTGTTCTTGTTTAAAATTTCCTCTATGCTGTCGTCCCATGTCTTCTGTGGTCTTCCCCTTTTCCTCTTTTTTGTTATTCTGGCATTCCATATTATTTTTGTTTGCCTGTCTTCCGGCATTCTTATTAGGTGTCCGTACCATCCTAGTTGTTTTTTCTCTATGATATTATGTACACTTTCTGTTTGTAGTCTTGCCCTAATTTGTTCATTCCTTATTCGGTCTAACCTGGTGACTCCTTCTACTCTCCTTAAGTATTTCATCTCTGCTGCCTGTATTTTACTTTTTATTTTTTGGTTCACTACCCATGTTTCGCTTCCGTATATTAATATAGGTCTGTATATTGTTTTAAACAGTGTCATTTTCGTTCCTTTCGTTATATTTTTGTTGTTCAGTATTATTCTGTTTAATGCATAGTAGCTTTTGTTTGCTGATTGGATTCTGTTGTTTATTTCCTGGTCTAATCCTCCTTTGTTGTTCAGTATTGAACCTAGGTATTTAAACGTTTCCACCTGTTCTATTTCTCTTCCATTCAATGTTATCTCTGTGTCTATGTTCTCTCTGGATATCACCATGATCTTTGTTTTGTCTTCATTTATTGTCATGTTATGTCCTCTTAGCTCCTGGTTCCATATGTTTATGTTATGTTGTAGGTCTTCTTCACTTTTTGCAATTATTACCAGGTCGTCCGCAAATGCGCATTCAGCTATCGTGATTCTCTTCATTTTGTGGTATCCTATTTCCACTTTTCTTGTTTTATCGTTTATCCTTTTTAGAATATTGTCAATAAATATTATAAATAGCATCGGGCTTAGCGCTCCCCCTTGTCTTAATCCTTGTGTTGTTTCAAATTCTTCCGATGTATCATTAGCTGTTCTTATATAGTTCGTAGTACTCTTATAAATGCTTTTAATTGCTCTTAGTAACTGTTTGTTTATGTTTCGTTTCTCTAGGATTTCCCACATCTTGTGTCGCGGCACTCTGTCGAATGCTTTTTCCAGGTCTATAAATCCCAAATAGAGTTTACTGTTATTTCTCAATGTTTTTTCTGTCAGTTTCCTTAATGTGAATATATGGTCCTGTGTTGTATGGCCTTTTCTGAAACCACTTTGGGCTTTCTCCAGCGTTGTTTGGGTTGCTTCTCTCAATTTATTTTCTAGAATTGCTTCATAGATCTTCGCTGTTGTGCATATTAAAGATATACCTCTGTAATTATTGCAATTTCTGTTGTCCCCTCTTTTATATATAGGAAATATCACTGCTTTCTCCCAGTCTTTCGGTATCTCTCCCATTTCCCACATTCTATTCAGCATCTCAAGTAGCATTTTTTCTCCTCCTTCTCCCATATATTTCAGTTGTTCAGCTTTTATACCGTCGTGTCCTGGAGCCTTCCCGTTTCGTAGTTTTTTGAGTACTATTTTCATTTCCTTTTCTGATATGTGTTCTCCTTCTGTGTTTACTGTTCTGGTTTCTGGGTCTAGGTTATCAATTTCTTCGTCCGTGTTTCTACTTTGGGTTCCCTCTAGCAGTTCTTCAAAATGTTCTTTCCATCGTTCCATGATTGCCTTATCTTCTTTTATTACTCGGCCCTGTTTGTCCTTTAGCTGGTTCAAAGTTGTTTGTTTTTCTGTTTCGAGGTTTTTAATCGTACGATAGAAAAGTTTCTGATTTTCCTTGAAGTTTCCTTCCATTGTCTTCCCGAATTCGTCCCAAGACTGCTCCTTAGATTTTTTTACCTTTTCTTTTGTTGTTTTCCTTTGTTTTTTGTATTCTTCGTAATCTTCTAATTCCTTCGTTTGTATATACCTCTTCCACTTCTCTTTTTTCTTCTTTACTTCTTCCTTCACTTCTTCATTCCACCAGTGAGTTTGTTTTCGGGAATGTGCATTTCTGGTTGTTCCGCATGCCCATTTTGTTGCCTCTGTTACTATGAGTTTAAATGTGCTCCATATTTCTTCTACGTTGTTCATATTTGGTTTCGTTGAGTTCTTTAATAGTTCTTTTATCTTGGTTTGGTATTTCTCCCTTATTCGTTCGTTTTTCAGTTTGTCTATTCTGAATTTTACTATTTTTTGTCCTTTCTTGGTTATTTTCTGCTTGTTACGTTTCTCCTTTTCCTTTGCTTTTATCTTTGCTATAACTAGGTAGTGATCGCTTCCTATTTCGCTACCCCTTTTTACTCTTACATCTCTCACTTCCTTTCTGTGCAGATTACTGCTTATAAAATAATCAATTATGGATTTTTCATTTCTGCTCCTTTCTTCTCTAGTGTATTTGTGAATTTCTTTATGTTCAAATGTCGTGTTTAGTATATTAAGTCCGTTTATGATGCAAAAATCGATGAGTCGGTTTCCGTTATTGTTTTTGGTCGGTTCTCCGTGCGTCCCCATTGTATCTTCGAACCCCTTGTTTTTGTTTCCCACTCTTGCATTAAAATCTCCCATTATGTATATCGGTTCTTCCAGTTTTTCATATTCCAACTGCAGTTTGTTCCAGAATTCTTCTTTATTTGCTTTGGTTTCATCTTCATTTGGTCCATATATTATCATTATATATGCTGAGAAGTTGTCGGTTTCGTCTACTTTAATGATCAACAATCTTTCATTTATGCATTTCCATTCTGATATCGATTGCTCCATTTTTTTATTAATTATGCAACCTACCCCTGCTTTTGCTCTCTCGTTATTTTGGGTTCCACTATATATGAGTATATGGCCATTCTTGATCTTTGTTATTCCTTTTCCTTTCTTTTTTGTTTCAGTTATAGCTAGTATGTCTAATCTGGCTTTTTCAAATTCATCTATTAACTCTTCTTCCTTACCCTTTAGGCTTCTTATATTCCATGTTCCAATTTGTATTACCGTTTTCGCTTTCCTATACGTTTTTATCTTCCGTGTTTCCATTTTCCTGTGTTTTAATAGTTTTTTGATTTTCTTTGTTCGTCCTCGTCGCTTTTTAAGGTAACCCCGTTTTCCTGTTTATCCCAGATGTAGACTGCTTTATTGATTTCTAGTTTTTGGTAGCCAATTTTTACAGTTTTCCCTTTCGCCTTTTCTTCTCTTGCAATGTTTCTAATTTCCCGTTGAATTTTCCTTTCTTCCCATGTAAGATCATTATCGATATAGATTCTTGTATTGCGTAATTTATTTTTTGCTGCCATTATCTCTTGCTTCTGGTCCCAGTTTGGAATTTCCGCTATTATGACCTCGTTCTTTTTGCCTTTGTTTAGGGTGGACACTTTATTAGTCGTTACATTAACTTCTAGGGTCTCCTCAAATAATTTTTTGATTTCATCTTCGGGGTTCTGATTGTACTTTAGCCCTTTTATTACTATGTTGTTTTTCTTCTTCCGTTTTTCATCTACTTCCGCTCGGCTTTCTAGTCTGTCTATTCTATCCATTAGGATTTTTTTCTCACTCTTCCATGCCTCTTCTTTCTTCCTCATTTCTTCTTTTACCTCCCTTATCTCTTGTTTTATGTCGTTCATGTTTTTGTCTATTTTGTCCATCATGGATTGCATCATAATTTTTAGTTCCTCCATGCTTTTGGTGTTCATAGTCTCTTCTTCCACTATTTCTCTGTTTCTTTGCTTGTTTTCTGTTTCTTCTTTTCTGTTTTGTTCGGGTGACCGTAGTACCTTCTTTCTTGTATTAAATACTTTGTAGTACTCCTTCTCTTCCTTTTCTCTTTGTCGTTTGCTCATTTAATTTACACTTGGATTTAGATATTAATAGTCCGTTTATTATTGTTATTCTGATTGTCTACGCCACTGGAGTTTCTACGCCACTGGAACTGAGCGTAGTTCATGCGCCTCGCTTGCCTTGTACGGCAAATATATATTATATATAAATAAACAAAGTATCTATTTATATATAATATATATTTATATAATTAATTGAATATGGATTTTCACAAAGTAAATGAAAATACTATTTTATATATATATTTATACGTTATAAGATTTTAATTTATGTAAAATGTCTATTTATAAATGCTGCACGAAATGTGTTGCCGCGAACATCATTTAGGGGTTATGGCGCTCGCATCTGAATTGCATCAATTTGTTCATAAACGGACGTATCAGAATCTATGTAAACATTAATTATTATTAATATTAATTATTAAATGATAGTAATTATATTATAAATTCCAAATTTTTTTTTAATTTTGTAATTGTCGTAATCATCATTATCTAATCTAATATTATATATAACTGCCATATGGCAGCTTTAACAGTGTCCAACGATATATTTAGGTCTATCTAAAGACTTCTGCGTGTGGAAGTATGGGAAGTATTGTAACTACGTTCCGGTCCAGTATGAGGGTCTGATACAGGTGTTGGCAGAAAATGTCTGCATGGATAGCGTCCATCTCCCAACAACTAACCTTGCATTGTAGCGTTCTACAATTTTACGATACAATATATAATTAATTGTGTTTAATGCTTAAAGAAAAGTATGTTACTTCAAAATTTCTTGAAAGTGTACACTCTTGCCATATTCCAGCGTTGTGAGCACTATCTCGCCATCGGGTATTTCAATCTATAATGCGATGATTGGCATCGCACACTACCTATACATTGAGGAAGTACCATCCCTTCCTGTTGCAATACAGCAGTGATGCACAACCTTTTATGTATAAAGGGCCGCATACAACATCGATTTTGAGTCGGGGGCCGCATATAACTCCGTTTTTGGGTCGAGGGCCGCGAAAGATTTATTTTACCTTATTTTTTTTTCGTTTTTGACTGAGATGTTTCTTTTTTTTTAGCTTATTCTATTGTACAAAATGCCCAAGCGCGCCGCAGGTTGTGCATCACTGCAATACAGCAACGACCTTTCTTTGTCTTGATTTTTTTATCCGAACGTGAGTGCAGACAACGCGCCCAACAACATCAGAACACCGGCCTTTGCATAAAACTTTTGACATGATTGAGATTATTGGAAAATCGAACAAATTTATGCAATTTCGATGGCAATGCCAGATACTCGCCAAACAATTCGGGTAACACTAGCCTGACTTATACCATGCAAATCACCTAAAAATAAACCATAACTGTTAAAATAATAATTGTTGATTTAAATATTATATATTATATTTTTGTTTTGTGTAAAATTAAAAATGTTGTTAGCAACGTAAAAACAAAGTTATAAATAGTCTCGAAATAGTTGTCATTTGAAATAGGTCGAATATTATTTTGTGCTATATATCCTTGAACAATTTGAAATACAATTATTATTAATACAACGTAAAGTGGATAATTATTTATTATACATAGATAATTCAAACAGGTTATGGGCCCAGAGCCACGAAACTAAAAATAATTAAATAATACTTTACGTGTCGTGGTAAAAATAAAATAAAAACACACAATGGAAGAACGCAATGAAAAATATGCGTCGATTAAATTGGCGTCAGACGGAAGTAACTTTGCGGTGTGGAAATTCGCGATGAAAATTGTATTACGAAATTTGGATTTGATGGAAATCGTTAGTGGAACAACGAGAAAACCGGTTATCAATGGAAATGAAACTGATGCTCAGGTCAAAGCATGGATAAAAAAGGACAATGAAGCACAAAAATGGATTGTCACGTCGGTCAGTGAACAAAATATGGTTCATCTTATGGTTTGTGAATCATCTGAACAAATGTGGAAGAGATTGGAAGCAGTTCATGGACGTTCGTCGGAAGCAGCGGTAAATACGGCGATGCAAAAATTTTATGGATTGAAATACGACGGAGACAGTATAGCAAAACATATAGCAAAAGTTGAAGATTTGGCACATCAACTAAACGCAATGGGTGAGAAAATAACAAATAATATGATGATAAATAAAATTCTTTCGACATTACCACCATCTTTCGATCATTTCCATTCTGCATGGGATTCAATACAAGAAAAAACTATGGAGAGTTTGCTAACTCGGCTTTTATTGGAAGAGGAGAGAATAAATTCTAGAAACAATGATGAGTCCGTAGAAAGTAACGCATTGGTTGCTCGAAAGTTCAATAAGAACAAAGATGGAAGATGTTTGGAAGATATAAGTGGATATAAGTCCGGAACGTGTTTTAACTGTGGTAAAAAGGGACACTGGAAAAATGAATGTCGTTCAAAAAGGAATTTAAATAGCGAAAATAAACAAAATGTTAAAGAAAAATTCTGCTACTATTGTAAAAAGCCGGGACACATTAAACAAGATTGCTGGCATAAGAAAGGAAAAGATGAGTCAAAATCTGAATCAAAACATGCACTAATTGCTACTGAAGGAAAGATTAGGAAGGACGATTGGATTCTAGACAGCGGAGCAAGTGATCATATGTCATATAGGGCTGACTGGTTTGAGCAAGACAGTTTTACATATTTTGAAAAGCCAAGAAAGGTAAAAGTGGGTAACAACGACTTCATTGAGGCACTCGGTGAAGGAAATATTGAAATAAAAGCGTACAATGGAGCAACATGGAAATCAGCAACAATTAAAAAGGTATTATACGTACCAGAAATTGCAAATAATTTGTTTTCAGAAGGAGCAGCACTCGACAAAGGGTTAAAATACGAATCTGACAAAGACGAATGTACATTATATAAAAATGAAACTGTGGTTGCAACAGGTAGAAGATTCGGAAAATTATTTAAAATGAATTTTAGATTATCTGCAAATAGTGAATGCGAAGCTCAAATTGCAACTGTCATGGACTGGCATAGACGGTTGGGTCATCAGAATATGCAACACATACGACAAGTTCTGAAAAACTTTGGAATCAAAGCTGAAGATAAAAAGGAGAATTTTTGCGAAGGTTGTATACTTGGGAAGCAACACAGACTTCCATTTACTACAAGTAAGAACAGGGAAATAATACCAGGCAAGTTAATTCATGTTGATCTGTGTGGTCCAATGGAAAAAGATTCAATTGGCGGATCTAGATATTTTATTCTGTTTAAAGATGACGCATCATCCTTTAGAACTGTTTATTTTATTAAACAGAAAAGCGAAACTAAAAACATAATTCTGAAACATATAAAATTAGTTGAAAATGACACAGGAAATCGAGTTGGAATACTTCGGACTGACAACGGCACAGAATTTATCGGACGTTTAGTAAAAGATATTGTTGAAGAGCACGGTATACGTCACCAACTTACAACTGCTTACGCTCCTGAACAAAATGGCCGTGTAGAGAGAGACAACCGAACCATAGTGGAAAGTGCAAGAACAATGCTTTTAGAAAAAGGTATGGGAACTCATTTTTGGGCTGAAGCTATAAATACGGCGGTGTATGTCATCAATCGAACGGGAAATAGTCCTCAAGAAAGAAAAACACCTTACGAAGTTTATTTCAAAAAGTCTCCAAATTGGACACATCTGCGAACATTTGGTTGCGAAGCATATGCACATATTCCCAAACAAAAAAGGAAAAAGTGGAGTCCAAAAAGCAAGAACGGAATATTCATGGGCTACTCAGAAAACATCAAAGGCTATAAAATTTATTTTAAAGAAAGTAAAACATTTGAATTTCATAGGGATGTTATATTTAAAGAACGAGAAACTACTGATTTTATCGAGAGACCAGTTAATTCGCAAAATGTTGAAGATAAAGATAAGAACGACATCGAATTAATTAAAGAGGTAAAAGAAAATGAAAATTTAGAGGGAGAAACTAATGAATATGAAGAACGAGAAGAAGGTGAGATTGCAGTCTCTAAAAACACTCTAACACTAAGAAATCGGGAAACATTGAAGAAACCTTCATGGTATTGTGACTACGTTACAACTTTAGCGGTGGAAGAAGAACCGGATACTCCGGCAGAAGCATTGAAGGGAGACTTCGCTAATGAGTGGAGGAAAGCTATGGAAGAAGAAATGGATGCTTTAAATAAGAACAAAACCTGGGAGTTGACCGATTTACCACCAGGAAAGAGAGCAATCCCAAACAGATGGATATTCCGAATTAAAAGAAATGAATCAAACATTCGATACAAAGCAAGGTTAGTCGTTAAAGGTTATCAACAACAGTATGAAGTAGACTATTTTGAAACATTTAGTCCCGTAGTAAAATTTTCATCCATTCGCATCATTTTAGCAACAGCAGCCACATATAATCTTAAGCTTGCACAGTTTGACGTAAAAACGGCGTTTCTAAATGGCACGTTGAATGAAGAGATTTTCATGCAGCAGCCTGAAGGATACGAAGACGGAACGAATAGTGTTTGTAGATTACGAAAAAGTCTGTATGGTTTAAAACAAGCTCCAAAATGTTGGAATCAAGAACTAACAAGAACATTATGACATCATCGAAAACAGATCCTTGCGTGTATATAAGAAAATCTGAAGCAAAACTCATTTTAGCCTTGTATGTTGATGATGGTTTGATCGCTGCGTCAAGTGAATCAGAAGTACAAAAATTACTAAGTCACCTGCAAGAGAAATATGAATTAACGATTAATAAACCAAGTCAATTATTGGGGATGACAATTAAAAGAGAAGCTGATGGATCCATCTACATTCACCAGGAAGCTTACGCACAGGCGGTGTTAAAACGTTTTGGTATGACTGATGCAAATCCAGTATCAACTCCAGCGGAAATAGGTATAAATCTTGATGAACATACTAGTGCAGTAGCTAAGAATTTACCTTATAGAGAAGCAATAGGAAGTTTGCTGTACCTCACCACAACAACAAGACCAGATCTTGCTTTTATAGTTAATAAACTAAGCAGATATACTGAAACTCCATTAGAAATTCATTGGAAAAGTATCAAGAGAGTATTGCGATATGTTAAAGGAACTATCAAACATGGAATTCTGTACTCTAGCCATGGACCAAAAGAGTTAACAACTTACAGTGATGCAGATTTTGCAAATGATGCAAGTCGAAAATCAACCACCGGATACGTGATCAAGTATGCAGGAGGGGCAGTAATGTGGAAATCACGTAAACAATCGACGATTGCTCTTTCAACAGCTGAGGCGGAATATGTTGCAGCTGCTGAAGCAGCAAAAGAATTGTTGTGGCTTCGGACAGTGTCAATGGAACTGAGAATGATCGGAACAAATCCGATTCTGTTTTATGTGGACAACAAAAGTGCAATACATTTAATTAAAAATGACAATGGTTCTGCTTCAAGAAGAACAAAGCATATTGACATCAAGTATCATTTTATTGAAGAAAAACAACAAGAAAAGATTATTGATGTGCAACATGTATCAACTCAACAACAAGAAGCAGACATCTTTACTAAACCTTTACCCAAAGATAGATTTAATTATTTAAAGGACTGTATTACAGGAATCAACAATTAAGAGGGAGTGTTAAAATAATAATTGTTGATTTAAATATTATATATTATATTTTTGTTTTGTGTAAAATTAAAAATGTTGTTAGCAACGTAAAAACAAAGTTATAAATAGTCTCGAAATAGTTGTCATTTGAAATAGGTCGAATATTATTTTGTGCTGTATATCCTTGAACAATTTGAAATACAATTATTATTAATACAACGTAAAGTGGATAATTATTTATTATACATAGATAATTCAAACAAAACAATAACTATTAAGAACTTACATCATTAATTACTGATAACTTAGGTTATAGTAATATAGGATGTAATACAGTAACATGAATCACTTAAATCGGAGCCAACTGCACTATTTTTAAGCTTGACATTAGTTGACGATTAACATTTAACTATTATTAACATAATATTAATAAAAATTCTAATAAACCACTTATCTTTCTGTAGTTGCTGGTTGACCTTGCTGCTTGACAGTTTTGCCTAACAAGTAGCACTATTCACATTCAATCAGACATAGTGGGGAGGTAAATTATTTTAGGCGGGATATTTTGGTGGCAATTAAAATCAAAGTATATATTCTTACTGTTATCTTCTTGGTACATGCCTTTACTTTAGCATAATAAAATCGCTTTAATTCAAGCGCAGGTCGAATCAGCTCCATTTTAAATAGTATAGCAAAGGGAAAGCTGGACCAGCATTGCAGGTTGCCTACCTCGCGCCTGTACTGTAGTACGGCGTTGCGGGGCGTGGAGGGGTGGGGGAGGTCACGTCAGGTCACGTGGGGGTCACGTGATCGGGGGGCGTGGCCTAGATGACGTCATCCAGGAGGCCAGACTGTACCGTTGTATGGCCTCTTCTTTCAAGGTCATGTACCTGGAGGTCTTCTTCAGAGGGTGAACCTGGGGGAGTCACGGGGTCTGGGTGACGTCATCCAGGAGGCCAGGCTGTACCGTTGTATGGCCGACTTGGAGGTCTTCTTCAGGCAGGATGGGTCTTCTTTCAAGGTCATGCACCTGAAGGTCTTCTTCAGGGGGTGAACTCGGGGTCTGGATCAAGGGGTACGTGGTCCAGTGAGCCAGGCCGTACCTGGAGGGTTTTCTTTAGGTAGAGTACGGACCTGGTGGCGCATGCGCAACGCGGACATACTTGTTCAAACCTGTTTCCTGGAATTGATTACGTCATTCTGTGATTCTCCCGTTTCTTGGAATTGATAACGAACCTGTTCAAACCTGCCTCCTAATAATTCCTGGAATTGATTACGCAATATTGCGCAACTATTGCATCATTTCTAGCAACGTTGCAAAATTTTTGGGATTCCCCCTCCGCTTACGGACTTGTTCAAACCTGTTTCAAATAATTCCTGGAATTGATTACGTCATAGCTATTTCTATGATTCCCCCACTACAAACATATTTCTTGGAATTGAGCATGATTACGGACTTGTTCAAACCTGTTTCCCATAATTCCTGGAATTGATTGCGCAACTATTTTTAGCGACTTTTATATAAATGGAGGTTTGATAATCACATGCACTCAATATTGTTTCGAGCGTTCATGATGGAGAAGGAAACCAGCTCTTCGTTCATCCACAGTTTGAAACAAACATTTACACGTCTAACAAATAAATCCGGTGAACCGAGTACCTGGATGAGTGAAATAATTATAAACGCGTATAGACGTGGCGAGCTGAATGATGTTAAATTCATCGAACTGATGAAGAGTTTCGAAGGTGCTCAGCTAGAAGACTTATTTCACAAGCTGCCATCGAAATTTAAAATACATCCAGAATTCACGAAGCGGCTACCATGCTACGATCATTATAATCTACCAAGTGATAGAACACACATAGATGGTCCTGCGCCGCCCATTTACAAATGTTCCCGCTGTCAATATATCGAAATGTGAAAAATATGTGTATGATGAATATATATGTATCTTATGGAACAAATAAAAATTGTCTAAACCGAATTTATCAGTTTTTTTCTTTTCGAATTTCCTAAATCAAATTTCATTTCTCCCAGTTTCACCGTTCTAAGAATATTGCGTAAATATACTGCTGACGATGCATTTCTAGGATTCCCCCTAACGAACTTGTCCAAACTTGTTTATCATTTCCTACAATTATTGCGCAATATTTCATCATGTTTATTTTGCAGGATTCCCCCTAACGAACTTGTCCAAACTTGTTTATCATTTCCTAGAATTATTGCGCAATATTTCACCATGTTTATTTTGCAGGATTCCCCCTAACGAACTTGTCCAAACTTGTTTATCATTTCCTAGAATTATTGCACAATATTTCGCCGACGTTGCAGAAAATTAGTATAAATTAAGCTTGCACTATACATTTAGTATTCATTTCGCTACTCTACTGAGACAAGTAACAACAGCAACTATGGCTGCGGAAAAATCGGATATTGTTGCGAAGTTAACAAGTGTCGGTGTTTGCGAAGACTTTAAGCAAACGAAAAAATTGGAAGACATCGATATCAATCAAGTGTATAAAATAATAAAACTGCGTGAAGTTAAAACTAAATTCGGCAGAGCAATAATTGCCGAATTAGAAGATTTTCAAGTGTTCCTGCCTCGACGATTTGTAGCAGATCTGAGCCATGAAGAGGTTGAAAACATCAACCTACAAGGAGACCTTGCCTTGATCAGCCGAGGACCGCTGGAAACTTGCAAAACCACTAAACTGGAGTTTAAGAAAATGTACGAGAATGAAACGCAAGATTTTATTTAAAAATACGATTATAATATGTGAAATGTGAACACATTTAAATAAATAATAAAACTGTGTGTAGCTAATATTTGTCTTTTATTTGATTCCTTATATTCATTCCATACAAGTGATTATACATTTTTTTATACAATTTTATTAACATAATTAGTTAACGGATTATATTCTACAACCCGATCATGTATTATTAAACAATATGCAGAGGTTTTCGGAGGGAAATTAACGCTTGACTCGAATTCAATACGAACATCAACTGATCCAGTTTTAATAGACTCATTTTGGTTTGAACAATCGATTACTATCATTGCTCGGGTTTTGAATTCATTTCGTGATAACAGTGGCTGAGCATTTCGTTCGTAATAAGATTTTTGAAATTCCGAATACATAGAATACAAAAGTGCATATTGATCTCTATCAAAATTCAAATTTAAATTTTCATACGGAAAACATTCGGAATTAAGATATAATTTCACATTGGTAAGCTGACAATGATCGAATAACGATGAATCTTTTTCCACTTGATTTTTTCGTGGTGTTTGAAAAGCGAGTATGACGAAACGAGGCTTTTCAAGTTGAGTTGTAGTCTTCACAGTCCATAGTTGATTCTGCGATGGCGGCAACAATGGATATTCATATAGCTCCCATGTTCGGAACGGTATGTAAATAGACTTATTCATTTCAACATGCTTCAAAAATGTCAGCCGCTCACTGTCCGACGCATGTACATATGGCAAACGCCATTGAATTTTTTCTATTGTAATGCTTGTGTTAGCTCCAGATGTTGCTATGAACGCATTTTCATCATTCTTTGCACGTACTAATACAAGTTCTTGACGCGCATTAACAATGATCTTTTTATAATCTTCAGCAAACCCCAGCAACATTTTTAAGGGAATGCAAACATTGAAATATCCATCACTGGATAATATTCGATTGCTGTAATCATGAGGATTCCAAGCGGCATTTTCCAGAAATTTACTTTCAGCATCATTGATAGACAGAAGCGATTTTATTGTACTCGTAATGCCGACATTTTTTGATCGGTCAATTTCAATTCCATTCAGTTCATAACGAATTTCATCGAATAAAAATGCAACAGCATTATTGGCTAGTGTTACACTTGTATCACTTTCATGCTTTACTTTTCCTTCAATGTATAGAAAACTTTCATGCGGAAGAGTAAATATATCTTGCTGTTGCACAGGGATTCGTATTTCATCATTATTGTTGAATGTAGTTGATGCATATGGCTGATGCGAGTGTACTTCCTTACGAATTATTCCACTGGCGAAATTAATTTCTTCGTTAATTTGTAGAATTTCCATTGCTGTCTTCGTCCTCTTTTTTAATTTTGCACGAAAATAAACAGATAATTCGGTATCTTATTTTATGTCGCTTGCAGAATCTTCGTAACCACTTAATTTTGGTAGAGTTCTAATCCTAATGATTTCAGGAACAGCTTGTTCGCTGATGTTAACTGTTTAACACCACGTTTACTAGTGATAGGCTTCTTTATTGGTACGCCCATTTTATACGTTTTCCGTACGGCACCAAAATGAATACCCATTTTGACTAGACTGATTTCACGTGTAGTCCTATCGTAATGACTTCACCTCGAAAATTGATGAGATTTCCGTCTTGATCGACTATTTTAAGCGTTATTGTTGGAATACTTCTAACACTGATCGGAAGATAGATAACATTCGCTGGTACTTCAACAATTTTGTAACCAGGTGGCACTGCTATAGAAAATTCATGTATTGTATGGCTCGGGCTGCCATTATGATATGCTCCCGTTGTAATGCTGCAATCTACACGCACTGTGTTTACACTGAGAATTTTCACCGGTAAATCAGATTCGTGGCGAATATTAGGCTGTAGAGTGCGTTTTGTGAAACCTAATATTGAGCCGATGGAATCATCAGGTTCAAAGTTTATTGCTCGATTGCATTTAATTTCACTCTTTAGTGTATTGTTATTCGCTTTCAATGATATTGCAACTTGTTTAGTTTTAAATTGCTGACTCAGATATAATTCGATATCTTCAATCTCATACGATCCGACGGGAATTTCGATGACGTCATCCTCTACGTAGAATTTATTATTATAGTTATCAATGTTTGGTACAGAGTTAAACGTTTGAAAGTCAACAAGACCCAGTGCATACTGCGATTCATAATTTAAATCAATTGGCGGGAAAAAATCTACCGTTAGTATGGACTGATTACCAGACAATGATATCAGTAGGGATGACATAGTGAGACTGACTGACTGTCCGATACAGACTGCTATTTATGAAGAAAATTTAAGCATAAATGGCCGCAAATTACTGTATCAAAATTTTGAAACCTTTTATGATTATATTTAATGGTTATTTTAGGATCTAAATTACTGAGATACTGTATAACCTCAGTAGGGGGACGTAAATTACCAAAACTATCGAAATATTCGACGTTATTCTTTAATTTCCTATAAGCAACCCAGTGCGTACCTTCACCATCTTTATCATCAAGGTTTATAATACCGCATTCGTTTAAACGTACGCGAGATGGTAAATTATTTCGCATAAAAACGCCGCGAAAATATATCACATCACGTGAATATTCTCGCAGTTCAATGTCACTTAAAGCACGCCTGGGTAGATTTATAAAAAATTATGTGGTTTTAAATATAACCCAAAACCTTTACGGTATGGTTTCATATAAAGTCCGGATCCTTTCTTTCCGAGAGCAATGGCTTCAATTGTTTTATTATGTCGAACATTTTCTTCTAATTCTTTACGCGCCTTCTGAGCATCTTTAACTGCGCGTACAACACTAGCAGTGCCACCTGCTAAACTTCCGATGGCCCCCAATCCAGCAAAAAGTGGTATTAATGGTAAAATGCCACCACGCTTTGGTACTGGTATCACTCGAGGTTTTTTAAATCGCCGTTTTCCACCTCTTGATTTCACAACTTTACGTGCAGCACCCAATGAAATGTTGACTGCTTTTTTAACACTATCATCATTATCATTCAATATTTTCGTTTCTCGTAACATTGTTTTAGCTTGGTTTACAGCCAGTTTCACTGGGAGTTTTCGTTTTAAGCCCATTCCTAATTTAACCTTAGTTTTCATTGCATTCTTCACCAGCCAGGCAGCAGATTTTTCTCCTAAGCCAGCATCTTTCGAATGCAGTCTTTCCCGCGCTTTTTCAATTAATGTTTTGTCAGCATTATGCCGTTCATGTAAATCTTTCAGTTTTGAATATGCGATATCATGATCTTTGCATGCAGCATCCAGTTGATTGGTTCCAGGATCCCCGCGTGCGATACGTTTTTTCAGCTTTGTTCCCGGCCCGCAATACTGATAACCGGGAATGTGCATCTCAAATGGTAACTTATTAATAACTGTATTTAAAAGTCCCCGTCCGTGCCGAGGACGACGATGACGTGTGCACTCTTTCATCTTCGTACACATAATGAGGTGATGGTACATACGATCACCAATTTATACATAAATACGAATGTAATACTCATCTCCTGTCAGTGAGAGTAAAGATGGAATACATTAAACATCAGCTGTCATTACCAGTTCAGGATTTTGACGTTTTAATTGATAATAAGAGTCAAACGAATTATCAACGACATGGAGAACTTCTACCGAATACTGTACGTTGTATTATTTGCGGTCCGTCTAATTGTGGAAAAACGAACGTAATGCTTGCACTTATACTACATCCTAACGGGTTACGTTTTGAAAATCTATATTTGTTTGCAAAATCGCTGAATCAGCCTAAATATCAGTATTTAGCTAATGTATTCGTTCGAGTGTCGGACATAATAAATTTTTATCAGTATACCGATAATGCAGAAATTGATCATCCTAATGACGCTAAACCGAATTCGCTGTTTGTATTCGATGATGTTGCATGCGAAAAACAGGAAAATATTCGAGCATACTTCAGTATGGGAAGGCATTCAAAAATTGATTGTTTTTATTTATGTCAAACTTACACCAGAATACCGAAACATTTAGTACGAGACAATGCGAATCTACTTATTCTCTTCAAACAAGATGATATGAATTTAAAACACATATATGATGATCATGTAAATACAGACATGACGTATTCAATTTTCCGTGACATGTGCTCCACATGCTGGACGAACGTTCGGTATGGATTTCTAGTGATTGATAAAGATCGTGATAAAAATAGTGGACGTTATAGACAGGGGTTTGACACATTTATTTCAATTAAATAGTTAGGATGTTACCCCCGCACCCTCAGTATTCGAACAAGTGTTGTTGCGTACGGACGTTTACAAGTGTTAGGTTCAAAACGAGAAATTACGTTCAAAACGTGATAAGTTACGTTCTAAACGTGATACGTTCTAAACGCAATACGTTACGTTCTAAACGCAATACGTTACGTTCTAAACGCAATACGTTACGTTCTAAACGCAATACGTTACGTTCAGAACGTGCATTCAGAACGTTCTCAAGTTAATATCAGAATATTATATTTAAAGATGGAATCAAATATTTCGAATGATTGCATTACTAAACAAATAATAAATGTCAGCAATGCAATACGTCGCAAACATAACCTTATTAGGAAACAACGGACGCATAATGAGGATGAATTAAATCGATCACTGAAACCTATTATCAGTCCCCTCAATGAACTTGTGAAGAGGAAAGAACCAATATCAGCTGATAACGATTACAAAATAAAAATTGAGAAAACTGGAAAATTTGATAACGATAATCGTTTCATGAAATACATGTTCGGAAATGATGATATACCGAATAGTAGACGAGATCGTTCCTATGGTGTTAGAGCTTTAAGTAACGGTGAATATAGAATTGGAGATTCTCAGATTCATCTTCTTAAGGAAAATATAGTTGTAAATGATAACGTTTACAATTCTGCGGACGGGTTACTAGAATTATTATTTAAAGAATATCCTGACGAGAATATAGTTACGGATACAGATTTAAAACATTACAAAGAAATACTTGAAAAAACTAACGCTCATAAACAGAACTATAAACCAAATGGGCGAATACGATCCAATAGAGGGAACAAATATAAGAAGATAATATCGAAACTATTTTCATCGAGTACGGTTACTGGTACAGGATTTTTACCAGTACACATGATAACCAATATTGCTGTGAATAATATTGATTACGTACATTGGGATGATCCGAATGAACTTGTTGATAGACTTAGACTATTGACTGCATCTCGAAATGCTGGTCATACTGGGCATAACAATGAAATAATATCTATTATTGAGGAACTGCGTGAAGCATATATAATTGAGTGATACAAATATTTTTATATAGTATAAGTGCAAACGTTACCGTGTATACATGATGAAGAGCAGTGTTGATAAATTCGGACGTCATTTACATGGTGAGAGTGTCAAGAGCTCCCGTGTTATTTTTCAACAAACTGGACTTAATATAAATTCGAATGGAAATATAGATGTGTCTTCTAAACGTCTTGTTAATGTGAGCAAACCGGTGGAAGCGAAAGACGCCGCTAATAAATTATACGTTGATAAACATATTAAAACAACGTTTACAACATTAGAAAAACGAATAAATATTTTGGAGAAAGAAATAAAAACCTTGAACTACACAAAGACCAACATTTATGAACAATAAAGAAATAATAGTTAATGAAATACATCGTTCTGCACGCAGAAACTATAAGCGACGTCATGTGATTGTTAAAGGAATCAATGACTTGTTTCAAGCTGATCTTGTGGAAATGATTCCTTATGCAAAGGTTAATAAAAACTTTAAATATATGTTAACCGTCATCGATGTTTTCTCCAAATATGCCTGGGCAATACCGATGAAAAGTAAATCTGCAAAAGATGCTGTTACTGCTATGAAGCAAGTACTTAAAGATCGCATTCCAAACAATGTGCAAACGGACTTAGGAAAGGAATTCTACAATTCTGACTTCAAGAAGTTAATGAAGTCTCATAACATAAATCATTACTCCACATACAGTAACCTGAAAGCATCAGTTTGTGAGCGTTTCAATCGAACGCTAAAAAATATGATGTGGAAACAGTTTAGTATGCAGGGAACTTATAAATGGATTGCAGTACTACCATCTCTGATTGAGAAGTATAATAACACGAAACATCGGACTATTAAAATGAAACCCGTTCAAGTAACGAAGAAAAATGAAGAAGAAATACTAACATCCGTCTACGATTACCAATATAACGACAAACAAATTCCTAAATTCACAGCAGGTGATAAAGTACGGATCAGCAAGTATAAGGGAATTTTGGATAAAGGATACTGGCCAAACTGGTCAACTGAACTATTTACTATACATAAAGTGCGACGTACTAATCCCATTACGTATGAACTGATTGATTATCAAGAACAGCCTATCGCAGGGACATTTTACGAATATGAATTACAACGTACAAAACAGCCTGACGTGTATTTAGTGGAAAAAATTGTTAAGAAGAAAGGGGATTTAGTGTATGTAAAATGGTTAGGAATGGATAAAACACACAACAGTTGGATACATAAAAATGATGTTTTGTAATTAAAATATCTATATTAAATAAAGTATGTAATTTTATTAAAATTCAAAGTTTTTCTTTACATTTCATACAGTCCTTAACCATTACAGACCTATACATATTAGTATTAAAATGTATATGTTCTATCTGTACAACTTGAAGAGCTGTTGCGAACTTGTAATGTCTGTGCTTCTGTATAGTGTATAGTAAAAATGTTGAGGTATACACATATAATATTAAGCTGATGAATGTATAAGAGACTATTTGTTTTTCTATATTGGTAAATTTCTGTGCATCATTTACTTATTCCGATGTAGCACTGCCAGTGCCGGCTTATGCTTCCTGCGCCACCAGGTTCGTACTAGGAAATAAATTTTCTTTACTGGTTTAATACTCCTTCCGTTTAAAACGTGACGTATCATGTTTGGTACGCGATGTATCGCGTTTTGAACGTAACGTAACGTATTACGTTCAGAACGTAACGTATTACGTTCAGAACGTACCGTATTACGTTTCGAACGTACCTTCTTATTCACAGCATTACGAAATGAATTCAAAACCCGAGCAATGATAGTAATCGATTGTTCAAACCAAAATGAATCTATTAAAACTGGATCAGTTGATGTTCGTATTGAATTTGAGTCAAGCGCTAATTTCCCTCCGAACACTTCTGCATATTGTTTAATAATACATGATCGGGTTGTAGAATATAATCCGTTAACCAATTAAGTTAATAAAATTGTATAACTATTGTATTAATATGTATAATCACTTGTATGGAATGAACAAATAAAAGAAAAAAAAATAGTTACATATAACTGCAGTTTTATTATTTAAATGTGTTTACACTTCACTTATAATCCGAATGTACACTTTCAAATAAAATCTTGAGTTTCCTGCTGGTACATTTTCCGGAACTCTAGTTTAGTAGTTGTGCAGGCGTCCAACGGTCCTCGGCTGATCAATGCAATGTCTCCTTCTCGGTTAATGTTCTCAACCTCTTCATGGCTGAGATCTGCCGCAAGTCGTCGAGGCAAGAACACTTGGAATTCTTCTAATTCGGCAATTATTGCTCTGCCGAATTTGGTTTTAATTTCACGTAGTTTTATTATTTTATACACTCGATTGATATCAATATCTTGCAATTTTTTCGTTTCTTTAAAATTCTCACAGACACCGACACTTGTTAACTTCGAAACAATATCAGATTTGTCTGCAGCCATATTTATTACAACTTATCTCTTCAACAGTAAAATGGTGAAATGAATACTAAATGTATAGTGCAAGTTTAATTTATACTATTTTTCTGCAACGTTGGCAAATAAACATGATGAAATATTGCGCAATATGCTAAAATAGAGATGATGCAATAGTTGCGCAATATTGTGTAATCACTTCCTGGAATTATATGAAACAGGTTTGAACACGTAAAGGGGAATCCCAGAAATTTTTCAACGTTTCTAAAAATGACGCGTAATATTGCGTAATCATGGGTAAAATTCGTGGAATTATTAAGAAACAAGATTGAACAAGTCCGTAAACGTGACCCGGAAGGCCCCCCATCCAATGCTACAAGGCAACAGGATTGAACAAGTTCGTAGTGTGTCCACGTTGCGCATGCGCCACCAGGTCCGTACTCCACCTAAAGAAAAACCTCCAGGTACGGCCTGGCTCACTGGGCCACGTAACCCTTGATCCAGACCCCGTGACTCCTCTGAGTTCACCCTCGGAAGAGGACCTCCAGGTATATGACATTGAAAGAAGACCCCATCCTGCCTGAAGAAGATCTCCAAGTCGGCCATATAACGGTACAGCCTGACCCCTGGATGACGTCACCCTTGATACAGACCCCGTGACTCCTCCGAGTTCACCCCCTGAAGAAGAGCTCCAGGTACATGACCTTTCGGCCATACAACGGTACAGCCTGGCCACCTGGATGACGTCACCCTTGTTCCAGACCCCGTAACTCCTCTGAGTTCTCCCCCTGAAGAAGATCACCAGGTGCATGACCTTGAAAGAAGAGTCCATACAACAGTACAGCCTGACCTCCTGGATGACGTCACCCAGGCCCCCTGGATGACGTCATCCAGGACACGCCCTCTGATCACGTGACCCCCTCCCACTCTTCGGGTCACGTGACCCCTCCCCCTCTACCGATCACGTGACCCCCGCGCCCCCCACCACGCCCCGCAACGCCGTACTACAGTACAGGCGCGAGGTAGGCAACCCGCAATGCTGGTCTAGTTTTCCCTTTGCTATACTACTATTATATATTTCGCGGTAGTCTTATTTACGCGATAATGCCACTTAAATTCGATATCCGTGTAAACTATATACGGATCTGCGTGGTCACGATAATTTTTTCTGACTACATTCCGTAAATTTCTTATTTGTCTCACTCTTCGCACATCTCGCAAATTACGTACGAACGTGGCAGCCATATTTAAACAAGCAATTGGTAGGACTAAATTTCGCTACTAAAGTTAGGAGTCTCCTAGCCTAGTCGCGCCTAATCGCGACCTGTGAATAGACATTTTTAGTAGGCCTTAGTAGATTCCTCTAGTAGCCCTTAGTATAGAGCTGTGAATACCAGTCAATATTTTTATGTATTCTTATGACTATATAACAAAATTAACATGTAATCAGAATACAATAAAAACATTGCACTTTTGTATATTACAAAAAAAATCACTCTTTTTGTTTATTTTTTTGCAATTTTTGTCATTAATTTTTTCCATATAATGTTAATTCTGCATCCCATAATTTATCTGAATGTTCATTTTGTTCGATTTCATTGTTATAAAATGATCTCACTAGTGGTCAGACCTGAATTATCACCAAAATGTAGGAGTAATTTTTAAAGTTTTCGCGATAATATAAGTGTGCACAGCCAGCCTCACATCTTGTGCTTGGGCGAACTGTGTCAGCACAGTTGACACTGCACAGTAAATAACGAACACTCCGCGTAATGCACAGAACGCACAAACTGGAATAAACGAATGACATTTTGCAAGATAGTGAAAATATGTGCTCAGAACTGAATAACCGAACACACCTATTATGGAAGAAAATGGGGAAGAATTGGAGAACGGAGAATGACCCAACTATCAATACAACGGCAACAAAACACCGTAGTTAGAACTTCAATTATAAACCAGATTTTCAATTATATTTATAATTTACATTCACTTGCATGGACATGATTATATTTTATTAAGTTGTGAAGAATACAAGTAGTCAATATTACTTTGTCTGCATTTTCAAGTTTGAGCTGGATTCTTCTATTGTATAAACGAAATTTTTGTGCTAATTGTCCGAAGGCATTTTCTACAACTTTCCTTGCGCTTGATAGTCTATCATTGTCGTTTCGTTTGCACTGATCGTGTATTTGTGGCCGAGAGTAGGGTTGCATTAGGTATGTTTTCAAAGGAAATGCTTCATCGCCTATAATGACATGCGGCATCAGTATTTCAGTACCGGGTAGGTATTTATCCTTTGGTACATTCATAGTATTCCGCCAGAGCTTTTCCGATTGTTGAATTAGAGAATATTCCCCCGTCACTGTTTTTGCCATATGCACCAATATCTACACATATAAACTTATAATCGGCATCCACGATCGCCAATAGCACTATTAAACACGTTTTTTTTTTTATAATTAAAATACAGAGAACCACTGTTAGCTGGAGCTGTAATAACGACATGTTTGCCACCTATGGCACCATGGCAGTTGGGAAAGTTCCATACGTTCAAAAATTGTTCTGATATCCTTAACCAATTTTCTTTGGTAGGCGTTGGCATCCATTCTTCTGTCATTTCTTGTAGGATCGCAGTACATACTTTTATAACTATATAATGCACAGTACTCACACCAAGTCGATAACTATATGCATTAGTCAGATAAGAGTCTCCGGTTGCCAAAAATGCAATTTCTGAATCTTCACAAAACTCCAACACGCCAGTGCTAAAACGAGCTAGAATACGGCGAACAACGACTCCGCAATTTACTTCCAGTGAAACGCCTTCAACCTCGCTAATGAAATTCATATTAGAAAATAAAATAAAGGACAATAACATTCAGCAATTTTTTGATGGTATGGCTACCACAGTTCAGTCATTCCCTCCTCGAGATAGAGCTATTGCAAAAGCTAAAGTATTTGCAGTGATGTCTCAAATGGAGCTCGAAATTCTAGTTAGAGATTCGAGTACCTCTTCTGAATATGTAGGTTCACCTGCATCGTATGAAACTCAAATGTCACCCCAAACGTTATCTTCCGGGGGGGGGGGGGGGGGGCAATGCATCGCAAGTGTCAGGATACAACAATATTCAAGAACGAGGATTAGGGAGCGTCCAAGACACATCTACATATACGCCGTAAAATTATTTTACGTCATATGGACCAACACAAAACTAATTTTTTTATATAGTTATAAGTGCGCCCAAAGCAAATTTTTGTATCAAACATTTCAAAAGTGCAATTGTTAGATATAGGGGTACATTTAGTTTGGGCAGATTTCATTTGCCTTATAAATTTTTGTATCAGTATTGGTAGTGAGTTGAAGTTTTAGTGTTTTGTTTAGTTATCACAGGTGAAATTTTAGTTACAATGCTTTCGAACTCATATTTACTCACACTGAAGTATTTGAAAAATCTGTCTTCATCGTCTACGAGTTCTTTGTACAGTGTGTGAAATTCTCCTTCTTTTATTCGTTTTACGTTCATGGGATGGGCAGAAAACCTACGTTTCCTCTGTTGCACTTCCACATAATCCGATTTCTCTTCTTCCAGTAAAATTGCTACCACAGCCACTTCTTCAATCGAAAAATTTCGAAACATTTTAAATACACGCGTGTCTTTTCAACTGTCTAGGTGGTTGGTCTGTCAGCGTCTGTGAGTTGTCGCATGATATGAAAACTTATGTCTGTTCCGTGTCTGCCACGTTACGTGCTGGACACGCTACGTGCTGGTAGATATGAATCGAGCTTTAGTACAAACAGTAGGGGCCCTACGCTGATCAGTTTCGATTCACAAACAGGTGGTAGGGAGATCGAATGCGACACGGCCCAGGTGCAAAAGGTCAGAAATTAACAAAAAAAGCACGTGGCTCATCCACACGGGCTTAAAACTAATAACTAACTATGAATGACTGAAAATAATAAGCTTTAACAAAATAAGTATAACCGCTCAAAAAGCGGATACAATAGGTAAATACCAAAATTTGCGCCTACAAGGATGCATGCATACACTTAAACATACATACATACACGTACCTGAACATAAAGTACACAAAAAGCAAAAAAAGCAAAAGTAAGGAAAATAAATATCGTAACTAAAATAATCCGTAGTTTTACAGAATACGTCGATAGAAGGGGGAGGAGCTAAACACGTAGAAAACTGGAAAGATAGTAACAACAAAGTTTAGCACTTTGCTGGTTCTGCCGGGACGGTATGAAGTCCTCGAAGTGGCTGGCAAAATGAGTGCAGTTGCGGATTCTGTGATATTTCATTATCACATATAGTTTTTGATTTACCCTTGACGGAGATTCTATTTTTTATTATCCTCCATACGGAGATTGAGTGTATTTTTCCGGTTTGCCACCCATTTTGGGGATTTGTGCACCACGGACAATAGCTGTATTCTTTCTACCAACAATCTCACCTCAGCTCAGCTTAAAGTAAGGTGTTTTAAACTGAAGTGAGCTGAGATGTGTTCCTAGTTAGTATTATTCGTTTTGCTTTATATTGTTTATTTTTTTTTGTGTAACTAACTTATAACATTCTATTTATTCTTACATTTCTATACAAGCTTATTTGAGATGTTAGATTTCAAAAGTTCTTCCCCCACTCCACAACTGAGCGTAAAATCTCAACAAGCACTACCTACAGAGCATGTGTAGCATAGGCAAGGGGGGAGAAAACAAGCTCACTTCAACCTCACCACAGCTCACTTGCCTAAGATAAAATCAACGGCTGAAAATTTTCTCGAACTGAGGTGAGGTAAGATATACTGAGATTTGTGGTAGAAAGAATACACCTAATATAAAGCAATAAGTAAAATACGTTACCCTAGTGACTAGATGTAAATAGGTCTGTCATTAAACTATTAATATTCAACAAGCTAGTCAAACTTCATTGTATTGTCAAATTAACGTGTGATTGCTAACCTTGTAATAAGGTAATTGAAAAACATATGTACTGCATTAAATAAAACGGTAAGTAGTATGAAAACTATTAAAATGTGACTCTAAATTATTTATAAATACTTCTACATAATCAAATGGGCTGAAACTAAATAAAATGTATTTCAGATTAAACAAACATATTTAAAGTGACAAGTAGCGAAAAGACAAAATACACATTTTTTAACAATAAGGAAACAAAGTGAACAGAATCATTACAATTCCCCTCTACTTCCGTGAGGGAAAATTCCTAAAAATTTTCGTCATTCGTAACCTAATTACTGTCATTATCGTGCCCGTCAGGACCAAGCTTCATATCCTTGACGTGCTAAATGCCTCTTTCTTTGCCATTCTGATCAGCAAGTTCATAGATGACGTTGGGCATCTTACACCGGATAACAAATGGGCCAACATATTTTGGGCCTAGCTTACTAGCAAAGATATCGGCGACCTTTAGCAGCGCAAAATTTCTTCGCCAAACCGTCTGGCCTATATCATATTGCACGATTCTTCGCCGCAAATTGTATTGTGACCGACACTGATTATATGCCCGATCAAGGTGCTTGCAAACATCAGCATAGAGTTGGGTAAAACCCATCACTCTACGTTCGCCCATGTTCTCGCGGTCGTATTCGTCGGGTACGGCAGTTACCTTCGGATAGTCGTCACCAGACAAGATGTGTTCCCTTCCAAAATTGACGAAGAAAAGAGTATGACCGGTTGCTTCGTAGATTAAAGTCCGTATGGCGCAAGCGACTGAAGGTAAGCATACGTCCCAGAGTTGATGGTTGTCTTTGACGTATGATGACAGCATTGTCTTTATAATGCGATTCACATGTTCCGATGGATTGTTATGTGGGTGGTATGCGCATTAAATAATATGGAGCCTTCGTATTTTCCACATAAATGCCGCAAGTCCGTACTGCGAAACTGAACGCCATTATCGCATATTAAGTACTGCGGCACTCCAAACAGAAGGAATACACCGTCCTCGATATGTTTGCTCACGGCTTGGGCAGTGGATAAGTCAACGCGAACTTACTGTAGTGATTCGCTACAACTAAAATATATTCATACCCTTTACGGGACCTAGGTACCGGGCCGATAATATCGGTGCAACTGAAATGGTCTGAAGATACGAGGGCGGGTACCCCTGAGTCCTGGAAGACCTTTCTGCAAGCCCTTCTGCTCGATGGAGGTAATGCACTTACGGACATATGCTACTACATCCGCCTTCATTTTCGGCCAATAATACTTAAGTCGGAGCTTCGCATACAGTTTGGTTACACCGGGATGTCCAGAGGTCGGTGCGTCGTAATACCGTCATTATACCTTACGTTGGTCTTTAGGTACTACATTTTTCCAGGAGTTATGCTCGTCTGTCAATTCGGGAATCTTGGTGTTAACATGTTTGTATAGTACGCCGTCATTCACTCGCCAGTGGGGATATTTACGTGGCTTAGCCGCGACCTTTACTACTAGCGAAGTATACCATCCATCTGTACTAGGCTGGAGCGCATTAAGTAACCTAGTTTGGACAGCGGAGGAAACTGTAACGGAACGAGATAGGCAATCGGGTACTAGGTGGTCTTTGCCTTTACGATGAATGATATCAAAGTCGTGTTGCTGCAATTTCTCAGCCCATCGGCATAATCGCCCTCGACGGATTCTTCAAATTGCTCAATCAAACCAAGGAATAGTGGTCAGTTATCACAACGAAGTGCGTTCCTTCCACGTCAAGTCGGGTTTTTTTTTTAGTGCCCAAATGCCCGCGAGGCATTCCCTTTCTGTGGTAGTGTAATTTAGCTCGGCTTTGTTCAAAGACCGGCTCTTACAACAGATGAGATGCTCACAGTCATCGAACGTTTGAGTCAACACCGCCCCTAACCCATAAACACTAGCATCTGTCTGCACAACAAATGTTCGATTGAAGTCAGGACAAGTCAGTATCGGTGCAGATCCAAGGCATTATTTTAGTCGTTGCAATGATAGATCACAATCTTTTGTCCAGGCCCATTTTCTACTTTTACGAAGGAGATCCGTGAGAGATGAACTGATTGTATAGAAATCTTTGACGAAACGTCGGTACCAAGACCCCATTCCTAAGAATGTTCGGATATCTCCGATGCAGGTTGTGTGTAGGAATATTTAATATGGCCGTGACTTTTTCCGGATCTACTTTCAGCCGCCCTTGTCTGTCCACGATGTAGCCTAGATACCACAGTTCCCGCAACATAAAGTCCGCTTATTGGCAGATTCCGGTGAGTCCATCCAGCCGTGATTTCACTGCTTTCACCGTTCCGGGCCGCGAGTTGTTCAACTTCAAGCGAATGTCTCTGACACCGCACGTGTTCGTCTACTTAGACGACATTGTTGTAGTCTCCGAGGACTTCACCCAACATCTGGACATTCTACAGAAGATTTTCGACCATCTGATTGCCGCTGGGTTAACCAATATAAAAAAATTCAAATGGAATAACTGTAACGGTAAAGACCAGTATGTACTAGAGTTGAAAATAACTAAAAAGAAAACGGAAAGGTATTTTGATATTGTTCCAACTAGTCAGTTCAAATAAAAAATTTTCAAACATGTGACATTTTTTGTTAAGTTTACAAATTTTATAATTTTGATATTGTTTTACAACTTTAACAATGTTGCACTTTTATCAGTTTTCGATTATTTAATGTAAAGGATTTTTCGATTTCCAACCAAGATTTTACATGTGGTTACAATTATAAGTAATTTTACCAAATAATACGTTTATTGTAATAACTAATTGTTGTTCTTCATCAAAATATTTCTAGTATCTGAGGATGCTCCAAACCCAAGCGAAACATAATAAAATTTTAATATTTCCTGAATCATCAACAGCGATTCATTTAAGCCCTAGCTCCACTCAATATAATCTTTAAAACTAGGAATGTATACAGACATACATGCCTGCAGCTCATCGACGTATGTGCAAGTCTGAATATATTACAAATTATTATTTATTTAGATTCACTTTTAAAATCCTAGGTGCCTAGGTCGCAAACAAAACAACAAATTTAAAACAAGTGTGAATACATTTTCTTCTCTTGACAAAAGCAAAGCAAACTAAGCCGACTATAAATGCATTGATCTTCTTTTGTTCAATTTTTAATTAAAAAATATTTTTTTCTCCAATGGTCTTTTTCAAAATAAAAAATATGGAAAAATATTGTTCCATTTCCTGCATATGCACGAAAATTTTGAATACAATTGAATAAAAAAGAACGTAGAAAAAAAAATAAAAACTGAAAAAATATTGGAAAATATTTTTTTTCTCAAGTACGAAGGAAAATTTTGAAAAATAAAATGTACCTTGCACAACTAGACTATAACACGTATCTGCAGAAAAAATTTCATAAAAATCCGTTGGGTAGTTTAGGAGATCTGGGTGGAACAAAAAATCTCGTACGAGAGAGCGAGCGAGCGGACGAGCGACATACATACGGACATATATTGTAATAGTCATTTCGTGATCCAGGGGGTCTGTCTGGGATTTCTGTGCAAAAAATTTTGAAATCGGAAGATGCTACAGACATCGTACCGAACACTATAGCTCTTCGACAAGAGGTCGATGAGCTAATGAATATTTTATTTATAATTTTTAGTTTTATTATTATTTTATCTCTTAATGATTTTAATTATTTTAAATGCTCTCAATTATTTTCTAATCACACAATTGTACTTGCATAAATGCGAAATACAAATAAACTTTATTATTATTTAGTTATAATGTATAATAAACGACACCAATATTACTTACGAATAATATATTTAATTCTTAGAAAATCCAAAATGATCATTTTGTTCAGAATTGTTTCAATAATTACACTTCGGTACAATATTTTAGAATTATTGACAACGCACTTATTATTATTAGTTATCAGATGTTTTACAGTTGCGCTTGATGCGCTGATTCACGTCCTAAAGACGCAACGAAAGTTTAAATCGAGAATCAAATTGAGCGGAGATCAGTTGATTCTCGATTTAAACCTCGACTGAGAAACCAGTTAAAGTGGTTTTTATTAAATTAACAGATGGTCGGAAATCGTAACACGTACCGATATCCCTTTTAATAGGTTCTTAGATTACATTAATCTAATTATTATCACCCCTGCTTATAATTTAGCAGTTATTTCTACCTTCAAACCATTGGTATCCCTATGGGGTCACAACTTAGTCCTATTCTTGCTGAATTGGTTATGCAATTCATTTAATCTAGTATTTTAAACCAGAATGATTTTGAATTGTTATTTTACTTCAGATACGTGGATGACATTCTGATTTATCTTCCTGAACAACAAATTAATAACATAGTGACAGCTTTCAATAATTTTAATACTTATTTACATTTTACCATGGAAACAAATAAATAATTCTATAAATTTCTTAGACATCGCTATTCAACGTGTACATAATACATTCATTGGTATAGAATATAGATTGGTATAGAAAACACACCTCTTCAGGTAGATATTTACCCTTTTTTGATTATTCTACTATAATTACAAAATAGCAGCAGTTATTGCTTTAGTAGACCGTGTTTTGAAATTGTCATATCCTCATATCACAACAAAAAATTTCATTACGTTTATAGTACCCTAAAGCGTGCTTTATAATGAAGTAAGGTAGCAGGTACGACAAGCGGTATAGGCAGAAGTAATGCAAGACATTCAAGTTGATTTATAATAAAAAGTAACGCGTAACTGACCCAATCAGAGATCGTATTGGGCGGCAATTTGACAGTTGTCATACATTTGGGTTAAAATTTGTGGTTAACTGAATTATTTGTTATATTAAATTCTAGCGATGGTAAAATTGGAATGTTAACTATAGTTCTTTTATCGGTATGAAAATAAATATTAGCGTGTTTTTATCATATATTTATAGTACAATATCTCATGTGTTTTCACTAATTCTATAAGTTTCATGTCCATTTTGCACCTAATAATGAAAACAAGAATAAAAATCAAGATGAAAACTACACCACACTAATGACAGCTGTTGTTCGATAAAGCAGATTGCTGTATTCACGCCGAAGCTACTGTCTTCTGATTGGCTAGCGGTAGAGCAGTAACGCAGAAAGATGAGAGATCGTCAACTTCTGCATTTCGCTTCCAGCGTTGCTGCTTGCGTTACTTTTCATTATAAAACGATACATAGTTCGCCACTGGTTTAACTTCTGCGTTACCTTACCGCAGTTGCGTTACCTCATACGTTACTTCATTATAAATCAGCCTTATTAGCCAATGGTTACCCTCATAACTTAATTAAGACAGTAATTAAAAATAGATTAAATATATTTCTCAATCCAGGTAGGACCAATAACAACAATAGCAACTAACCCAAACTGTTACATCTACTAATTTACCTAAGTTTTAGCACTCCCTTACCACCACAAAAATGTCAATTCTGTACAAAGTATTTTCAACAATTTACCTATAAAATTAGTTTCAAAAGTTCAAATGCCATTAGTTTTCTATTTTCGAAATTAAAAGCAGTTACACCAAAAGTTAAACTTAGTAATATCATCTATCAACTTGATTGTGCTGATTGCCCTTCTATCTATATTGGAGAAACTTGCCAATATATAGAGAGAAGACTATACCAGCATAACTACCATCATAAAAATAAAAATGACCAACACAGTGCTATTACTGAGCATGCTTTAAATTCTGGTCACTATTAATTTTGATAATTTTAAAATTGTACAATCTGAACCCAATACATTTAAGAGATTATTTCTTTAAAGTATTTACATTAACTGAATTAAACGTTACAGATTTGTTCACGGCCTGAGAGAGAATAATTAGATGTGTCTCGTAGCTTAGTTGGAAAACCCTTGTTCGGCACGAGGTCCGGCATACGAGAGGTCCCGGGTTCCGATCCCGACGAGAGAAACAATATTTCTCACTTTTCTTAATTCGATCTTAATTTTTACATTAACATGAACAATCATACTATTAACCATATTACAGATTTTTGTCATTTAAGCTCAAATTATGGTGCGTTATTTACGTCAGGTTCCTAAGATGGACGGTAGGGTGTTAAATGAACTAGTTTCATGTCATTATCTTTGTTAGTATAATTTCACTAGTCACCATTTTACTTTTATTGACTGACGTTCTTTCCAACTAGACCTGTGCGCCGCCGCCGCCGCTATATTTTACACGCCGCCGCCGCCGAGAACAAATCTACGGCGCGCCGCCACGCCGCCGCCTTTTATTCGGACCGGCGCGCCGCTGAATGATTTAAAGGACGTTGTGTCATTTTAGGGTATTTCACTTTATTCAAAATGTTAGTTGCGTTTCCTAGGGATTAGTTGCTTTCTGATGTTAGTGACATGAACGACACCTTCACGAACTTCAGTTTTGTAATTCAAACAAAGAGCCGATAAGCTCTCATCTGTCATCGAACAATTTTGTGTTCAATTTAGGTTATATTTTTAATAAACTTATCAGTACAGTTTTAAAAAATTACTTATCAACAATGACAGACTGGGGTAAAGAACCAATAACAAGTTTTAACATAAATTGTCAACCTAACCAAAAAAGCTTTGTATGGGAATATTTTGGTAACTTGTATTTTAAAAATAATTCAGATGAATCGTTAACTTACATATATACCGACCGTGTATATTGTAAAGTATGTTTGAATGATAGTAAAAAAGATAATGAAAATTCTTTATTAAAATGGTAAGTGATGATATGAACATTATTTTATTTTGTAACACTAATTATTTTTATTTTTTTAGTTGTGCACTTAAATGTTATAATAAAACCGTGAGTACGGGAAATTTAAAGATGCATTTACAAAATGCACACAATATTGGAGAAAAAAAATCTGATAATATCGTCACCAAGAGACTCAGTGACTTTTTTACTGTTCAACCAAGAAAACGAAGTTGTGGTAATGTGACAACAGCAAATAAATGGAAGCTAGGCAGGGACATAGTTTTATGGTTATGTAAAGATTTGCTACCGTTTTCAACAGTTGAGAAATCTGGTTTTCATGATTTTTTAATGAAATATAATGTAATACAATCTACCGAAGATCTACCTTTACGTTCTACGTTATCTCGATCTGCTTTAGATGATGTGTATAATACTATTCTACCTTATGTAAAAGAATTAATTTCGAAGGGACCTAAATTTTCTTCCCTTACGTGTGATCTTTGGACTGATAATTACAGAAGAAGAAGTTACATTACCTTCACGTATCATCATGTAACAAATGACTTTAAACTCGAATATTTTACTCTCTGTACAAAGATATTTAGCGGGCGTCATACAGGAATAGCGATCAAAAATGAAATTTTGGAAGTTAAAACTAATTTTAATTTACAAAATAAAGAATTGACTTTTGTTACAGATCGCGGTAGTAACATAATATTAGCTCTTAACTTATGTGACGCGGAAAATATTTTTTGCGTAGGTCATGGACTGCATAATTTAATAACGGTGGACGGATTTAGAGAAAATGTAGAGGTTAGTCGGTTTATTACAAAGGTTAAAAATATAGTTAGAGCTTTAAGATACAGATCACCAGATTTGGAAAAAGAAGCTGATGAAGTTCAGCAAAAAATTATTAATGATATTGATAATTCTTATGAATTACTAGAAAATGAGTTGAATGAGGATACTGACTACGCCGATGAAGATAGTATTCCCTTAAGTGTAATACAAAATATGAATGATTTAAATAATGTAAACGCTACGACAGATGAAAATAGAAAAGGTCATAAAACATTAAAAACCTCTTCTGCAACTCGTTGGCACAGCATTTTAATGATGCTGGAAAGTATTGGTAGTCAAAGAAAAGCAGTAAACACGTTACTATCTAACATAGACAGAGACGAACTCAAACTAAGTTATGAAGAATCAACATTGTTATTCAATTTAATTCAATTTTTAAATGAATTTAGAATTGCTGTAGAAGTGCTTTCAGCAGAAAAAACTTGCACTTTAAATTACGTACTTTTGGTACGCTCAGAAATTAAATCTATTTTACAAAACACTGAGAATAACGAAAACCAGTTAATAAAAACCATGAAACAAACAATGTTTAATAATTTTGATCATCGTTTTCCAGTTAATGATCTTGTAATATTGGGTTCTTTGTTGGATCCCCGATTTCAAAATTTATCTACTATTGATGATTACTTAAAATTAAAAAATGTTACAAAAGTAGAGTTTTTAGTCAGTCAAGTAAAACATTTTATTTTGGGGAATAAGAATTTGGTCGTTCTAAAATCTAATAACACTGAAAACTCATGTGAAAAACAAGATTATATAGAAAAATTACGCCGAAAACATTCTACTTTAAAAAATCAAGATTCGATTGAGAACGACGTTGAAGCGGAATGTTCACTATATTTAGCTAATGCGAGTATTTATTCACTGGGATTTCAATTATTGCAATTTTGGAAAGAACAATCTCCTAACCTCCCACATCTCTCAAAATTAGCACAAAAAATATTATGCGTCCCTGCTACCAGTACTCCGAGTGAGAGAGTTTTCTCCATCGCGGGACTTACAGTTACATCAAAGAGATCTTCCTTGTCTCCAGCAAACGTTAACAAAATCATTTTTGTCCATGACAACTATGAAAAATGTAATTACAAATTCAAATAAATATTATTTTCAACTTGTGTGTTGTGTATACTTAACATATACGTATGTATTTATTTATGTATATTCTATGTAATTATAAGTCTAATGATAGACCTAACATTATTTACTTTTCGTTTATACAATTATCAATTTGTTTTTGTACTTTTATAATTTTTCCACTTGTTTATATGCATTGACGCCGCCGATAAAAATATTGATACATACGCCGCCGCGCCGCCGCCGCCGGCGTTTTTTGGGACATTCGCCGCCGCCGACACAAACATACGCGGCGCACAGGTCTATTTCCAACATGACCTTGCAGGGTCATATAAAATATAAGTTTCTTACAAATGTGATATTTAGATAGGTAATTTGGATATTTTAATTTGTTTATTAGTTTAAGTAAGTTTTATATTGTTACTTATTACATGCAATTTTCAGATGTTGTTGAATATTGATATCGTCACTTTTATAATGGTCACGAACCGCATAGCCGAAACGTCAGCTTTTTAATATTGCTATAGTATATATTCGTTTTGCACATCAAGAACTTCTTGTCATAATTCCAACCTTCCCGGATTAAATTACTGCTTGTATTCAAATATTATGAAGTTTTGACAAGAGAAATGAGAACAACATAGGTAATGCCTGGTGTCCACATGAAAGTAAAACTCTCGAGAGTCTCTGTCGAGAGCCTTACTCTCATGTGGATATGCTGCTGAGAGTAACTTGCAGGCAGTAATGTCAAACTCTCCGAGAGTAGACTTCTGAGAGCTTGCTCTTAAGTGGACAAGCTCAAACATGCTATCTGAGAGTGACTCACAAAATTCGAAATCGGTTCGTATTGCGACAGTACTCTCAGAACGACAATCATGGCGCATATAGACAAAGGAAGACAAGTGCACATTGATTGAAGAATACGAAAAGAACCAAGTGCTGTGGAATATAACAACTGAATTTAATTGCACAGTAGTAGAGGTGCAACGGAAACTCCATAATTTGCGAAATCAGGTAAATTGTCTCATCCTTGTATCTTTTTTTGCAATTGTCGGACCAATTAATTGGATTAATTCCTCCAATAGAATTGCGGTCATTCGGATAAAATTACGAAATTGACAACCGTCGTCTATTTCTAATTCGCACGCGAGATTATTAGCAACGCCAAATTGCAGTCTCCGCAATATCCAGGCTTTAACCCAGCAGCTTCTTTTTCTTTTTTTTTTAATTTCCATTGCAACTATTATCGCTGCGGCGATTTGTTGTCTATGCGACACCATCTTGACCACTACTGAAGGCTATGCGACGTTTACGAACTACAGTACACACATTCTCCAGTGGACATGGTTCTGAGAGTAATTTGTGACAGAACTCTCCGGCTACTGCCCGAGCTGCTCTCGAGACTGAAACTCACGACAAAATACTCTCACGTGGACACAGTCGTGAAAGTACTCTCGAGAGCAACTCTCAGAATTAACTCTCATGTGGACAGGCACCATAATACAAGAAATAGATTTACTAATTTAAACATTTTTACGAATGACATACACAAAATTCTCTAAAATTCTATTAATCAAAGTTAAATCCGGGAGTTACTGATCCACGAGAGGTCACGTGCGATCCCTCTACCACGGGTTAGGTACCCGTTGATGACGAGTGGTTCGGAAGCAGAAGTATTGTTGACGTCTGAACTTGACCTACTTGCGTCGAGTTGGTCAGATCTTTGGCTGTTATTTAGATATGAAACTCGTCGCTTTCTGTTACACCGACTCGAGTCGAGAAAGCCATCGGTTCTAAGTCTGCGTCGGACCGCAGGCAAGGTTTAAGAGGGTTCACGTGAACCTTCATAATTCGTCGCCCGAAGATCTTGCTAATAGTCGTGTTTATTTCGTTCAACTCTACGATACGATACGGCTCTGTCCACCGTTTTTCTAACTGAGCACTTGTCCCAACCTTGACCGCCAGTGTATACAGTCGGTCACCAAGTTGAAACTTGATCGGTCTCGTCTTTCTATTAGATTTCTTGTGTACGCGGTCAGTATTTCGGAAGGGAGTTTTTATTATAACAAAAGGTTTTTGTAAATAAATGTCTGTTGTCATGGTACGCGTTGCATGGAAACATTTCCAACGGCTTCTAAATATTGCAATTTCGCTCCGATTTATTATAATTCATTATTTATGAAATTAAGTGTTTCTACTTCCGAACGTGGAAAAAATAGTATATACACCTCGGGAGAGACCACCATTTTTCCCTCAATGTATTTGTAGCCCTCTGGCTTCGCCCTCGGGCTTCAAACTACACCTCAGGAAAAATAAGTGGTTTCTCTCCCTTGATGTATAGTGTACTATTAAATCCCAATCTGACCCTTGCGGCAAAAAGTTTGGACACCCCTGACCTAGAGTGTAACGTACTGCAATATGCAGACACAGCAAAAGGGAACCATTCGTCCCAGTCACGGTGTTCCGTATTTATGTAATGTCATAGCATATCTTTCAAGGTGTGAAGTGTCCGTTGGTCTGTGGTCTGTAGGCCGTTGTGCGAAGGCGTTCTACTTTTAGAATGGAACATACTTGTTTTATTAACTTTGACACGAAATTTGTTCCCAAGTCGGTCAGTAATTGTCGGGGTCTACCGTGTCTCGGGATTATAGTTTGGTAAAATGTTTCGCCACTGTTTGCGAGGTCTGATTTTTCATGGGAAACGCTTCTAAATAACGAGTGGTCGCGTCTTGTACCGTCGGTATATAATTCTGTCCCGAGTCAGTTGTAATGAGTGGAGTTAGTACGTCCATTGCTAATGTTCAAAAGGACAATTTTCGGGTTGAAATTTCTTAAGCGGAACAGGTCGGAAATGCGGGGATGTTTTTCGCTGCGCGCATGATATGCACTTACACACATAAGTACGTAGGTTCGCATCACGGCCAGAAAAATCTAGAGTTTTTCTAAAGTTTTTTCCATCCTTCCATGACCAGATTGGAGTGAATCGTGACAAGCTTGCATAATGCTAGTTCGGATGATCTTTTGTATAACTAGTCGGTCATGATATCGCTCGTCTTCGGTTTTCCGATATAATAGTACGTCATCATCTAGATAAGACTGACGGACCGTCTAACTGTACTGAATCTAAGAACTTTTGGATTACCGGATCTTCGCGCTGGGATTGTTTTATACGATCGCGGTCCCAGATCATGGTTTCTGGACTGAGTTAGCGTACGTATAGGCTTGATTCGAGATAGCGTATCCACGTTCGTATGTCTTTTTCCCAATCGGAACTCGATCTTTATGTCGTATTCCGCGAGTAATAGGGACCATCGCATTAGTCGATTATTCGGTTCGGTCGTGTTCATAAGCCATTATTAGGCCTGATGATCAACGATCGCCGTAAACGAACGACCGTACAGGTAACACCGGAAATGCTTCATACCCCATACTAAGGCTTATCGTGAATCTGACAATATAGCGCTGATAGCAAAACCGGAAGCATCCGTGCACAAAATAAAAGGTTTTTCGAAATCGGGGTATTTTAAAATCGGTTCATCGGTTAATAGGTCGCGAAGGTGGGTAAAAGCACTTTCTGCTTGTTCCGACCACGTGAATCTTGCGTTCTTTATAGTTAAAGAGGTTAACGGCAATGGTACGGACGCAAAATCTTTAATGAAACGTCACACAGACTGGTATTTGAGCCAAAAATTGAAATTACAAACATTTACGTACAGGGGTGACGTTGGGTCCTAATACAGACATATTAATATTACGTCACATGGCAGAGCCTCCAGCACATACAATTATTCTAGATAGAAAATCTGCAGCCGGAACTTTACAATTATTTCATACGCTCGTCTTTGTTCTCGGATATTCGTAGTTAAACGATTTGTCATTGTGGTTATTTTTGAGAAAAAATAATAATATGGATACTCAAGACCATGGTATATACACTATATTAAACTTCTTTCACTCATTTTATAACTTTTATTTGTGTTTTTTTTTTTCATTTCACAAACCCGAATAGTTTTCTGGAATGGTTAATGTTTTTGAACACATTGTAGTCATTTGTATGGAATGAGAGTTGAACTATATGATACTATAGGATCTCTACATTTAACTTCTTATTAAAAAGGTTGCCCCAATTTGAGCCCCAAAAAGTAAAGTGCATACCATAGTATACATATATGGTATCTTCGTTTTTGTGAACACTGGCTTATAGTGCACCAAATTCGTGGTCCCTTCAGGTTCACTATGAGCGAATTCCACTATACTTTATTATAAACAATCATTGTGACAAATAAAAACAAAAATATTTTTGGCCAGGTTTTGTTCTCAAATACCAGTCTGTGCGTTGGTAAAATCCTACTAAACCTATGAAATTGCGAATCTCTGTATTGCTAGTGGGAACTGGATATTTTTTGATAACGCGAAACTTTTCGGGGTCAGGTTTCACTCCAATGTTACTAACTATATGCTCTCTGTTTTCATGAATATGCATTTTCTCGGATTCAATGTCAAGTTTGCAGCGCGTAACCGATCGAAAATTAATTTTAATTTACAGGTGTGTTCTTCGACCTTATCCGCGCCGAAACAGATTATATCGTCCAAGTACACAAAACAATGAGTGACAGTTAATCCCCATACTACGGTATACATTAGCCGTTGCCATGTACTAGGGCTGTTCGCGAGTCCGAAAGGCAATCGTTTCCATTTGGAATGACCACAAGGCACAGAGGAAGCTGTTTTCTCCTGGTCGTGTGGGTCGACCTCAACTTGCCAGTAGCCCTCTGTTAGATCTAAGGTAATATATCACCCCGCTTTTCCCAACTGATCAATGGTATCTTGCAGATTCGGGATCGGGAAGAAGTCGCGTTTTGTGACTTTATTTAATGCTCTGTAGTCAATACAGAATCTGAACTATTTACTTGTGGAGGGAGTGATTATATCCGTGCCCAGCATATCGTCAATTATTTCTTTTATTATCTGTCGTCGGCTAAACGGAACTCGGTAGGGCGCTTTTGCTACTGGGGATGAATCACCATACGGCTTAACTTTGGAGTTGAATATATCACTATATTCCACCAAAAACTCCTTTAATTTTTGCGATCTCTAGGGGGTAAAAATTGCGAGTTAAAATTTATTTAACACGTCCGATTTCGTGACTACCCTTACCGAAGGGCCGTCCGTTGGTTATTCGTAGATCGAGTCGACTTCTACAGCTATCGCCATAGCCACAGGAGTTCTCGTGTCCACGCGCACGCTCTTTGGGTTAACGTTTAATTTCCCCCCCCCCCCGTTTTATTGTACATTGTTACAGTACGAGAAACTAGGACACCCGGTACATTTAAATCTGTGGATCTTAGTACGTAATATCCATCCGGCGCGCGACAATCTAAACGCGCAGAACCAACCACGGTACAACGCGCGGGGAATTTCTAATTCCTCTAACAGGCGTACAACGAAGTAACTCTTAAGGTCGTGTCTCGGGGTTGGCTGTTTATTTATTTAATTTATACTGCCCAACAGGACTAACCCATTTACAGGACAGGAACAATTTAGACATATAGCGTATATCAGACAAAGTAACAGAAAATTATCTTATAAGCACAGTACAGTGAGTGTATGAGTAGTAATATAAACAAGGTATGTTTGGCTAAGTAGAGATTGAACAATCTAAGTAAATATATGATTTTAACTTATTAACAAATCTTATCCGATTAAAAATGTCTTAAGTCAGACTTCATAGAGTTGGCATCTGTCAAAGCGCTGCACCAAAACTAAACTGTGTGTATGCGGTTTACCACCACATGAAAGTCACCCTTGTATTCATCCGGTCAAATGCGTTAATTGCGAAGGTAGCCATAATGCAATCTTAAAAGAGTGTCCAAAATTTAAAGAAGAGTATGGGATCATCGAATATAAAACCCTTAATAAATGCAGTTACCCAGAAGCTAGAAGTAACGTTCAACGTAACTCGTCCAAGTTCCGTCTTTCATATGCGAAAGTTGTTAAAGAAACTACTACGCCATCACCGTCAGCAAACGACATTGCTGCTATTCTTCTACCTCAGATTAAAAATCCCCTTCAGGAAATCATATCTGTCAACATGTCAGCACTTTAAAGACCACGGTATCAAGTAACATTGTTCCACTACAAAAAAAGACCATAGCACAATATGAACCTTTCAATTCAAACTCATTCATCGCCCCCTCACAGGTATCTTCAGTCGTTTCTGCTATAGTCCACTCCCCACCGCCACTCTAACAAAATGCGCAAAAACCTAGCGAAACTACCTACCAAATGGACCAGAATGCACTGCATACTGACTATGGATCAGAATCGAGCGGAATTACAATTGGAGAATTTTTCTCCTTATGCTTCTTTGTTATGTTTTTTTTAACTTGCTGAAAACTATAACAAAAATAAGACATTTTAATAGCACTAGAGTTGCTATGAAGATACTTCAAGTAGCACAAAAAAACATATAATTTACTTCGATATTATTTCATTCAGGATGTTCCAACTCTAGGATTTCATTTAAAAAACTGGCCATAGGCGGTTACTAAAGAAAATCAGTTTTTCCTTATGCAAAAATTCTCAAATTATTTTAGACAAAAATACTTCAAATAAATGTTGTAGACAATTAAATTGTATATCTATTTTAGCAATCAGATTTAATTTCTGACAGTTCTAATTAGGTAGATTTTGAGGTCTTTGGAAATTGTATTTATTAGAATTAATGAAGGATAATCAATGACATCAAAGAAATCTTTAAATAATTTTGTATTAGTGGTATAAAATATAAATGCTCTTCGTTAATATTAATGGTATCAAGAGGATTTATTCTTCAGTCTAAATAATATTTTGAATATTTTGTTCAATTAACGTAACACTTTAAATTTTTTAAATGTATGTGAGACCGTTCGACTTCATTATTGTTCCACCTTACATCTTTTCTATACTTGAAATAAGCATTTTAGTATCATTGCAGAAGAAACCACAATAAATGGATACTGCTTTTAGTTCTATCTCCCAAATTGATATAGCATACACTCTGTTTTTTTTTCACCAGATACAAGACATTTTAAAGTTTTCAACATTTTTGCACTGTCCATGTTCGCATAAATCAATACTTTTCTTTAAATTATTTTCAATTGTAAGTGCGACAATTTGTTGCGAACCGTCTATACGCAAAATATTTACGCAGTTATTGCAGTGTAATAAATAATGTCTTTTCTTAAAAGTAAGGCGTGGCAACTCAGCTCTGCTCAGACCCGTGCTTGTAGTATGCAGCGTAATTTACACAAGTGACAAGTTTTATTTGTTTCATTTTGTTTTATTAATGTTTCATAGATGCAACAGCTCTTTTTCAAGGGCATTTTCATACATTCAAACAGATTAACGCACAGTAATACTGGGTTGATTTACTTGCCTGCATACCTCGTATAAATTAATTCGCTCTTTCTGGGGAGACCATTATAATTAAGCAAAAATAATCTTTATCAGACACTAAAGATGTGCCGCATATTTGATTCCTTTAAGTTACTTGGATAATAAGTATGTATATTATTCCCTTTTTTTGTCACTATAACCCAACTAATCACACTCCAGACAGTTTTTTGGATTAATGTCAGAGCACAATACAAATGTAGTGTGTTTCATACACACAAAACTGGATGGATTTAATAAATTTTATTCGTGCGTATTATTAGATAAGTTTAGGGAAATAGTGCGTACAGCATGGCGGTGTATT
Source organism: Carabus problematicus (assembly GCA_963422195.1). Taxonomy (NCBI): domain Eukaryota; kingdom Metazoa; phylum Arthropoda; class Insecta; order Coleoptera; family Carabidae; genus Carabus; species Carabus problematicus. Next base: position 5,639,315 of record OY728584.1, read on the forward strand.
ATTTTTCATCGTAATACTGCTTAATTATAATTTTACACAGTAAATATTAATTATAATTATCACAATTATCTCTTTTTGCAAACATACATTTTAACGTTATAATTGACACTTGCAAGTAGAAAAACATTTACTTAAATTTCACAAACAAACTGCATCCCACAAAACATAATTTCACTTTAATCAGGTCCAGGTAGTCATACATTTCGAGAATCGAAACAGTGAATAGCACATGAAATGTAGAATTTTAGTGAGTAAGGAATGCAAGAACTGTTGTACAATACTGAGATATTATTCGGTCGTTGAATTTCTCTGAATTGTAGTATATCACATTAAATTATATATTAATTGTGCAATAAATGGATAATCCTGTGTAAGTAAACTGCTAACTTGAAATTTTTCTAGGGAACCACACAGCTGACCATTAATCTATAGACATCTCTCGTTAAAAGGGATCATTAGAACAGATTATCTTTCCATTCATGGTTTGTTCCCCTATGTTCAACCAAATGATGGTTTATCACGATATTTATATAATGGCTACGCTATGTAAGATCTTCGCTTTATATATATATATATATATATATATATATATATATATATATATATATATATATATATATATATATATATATATATATACAGGGTGTCCTATTTAAACGGGCCACTACAGGGATCTCGGAAACTATAACAGATACAAGGTCGGTTAAATTAGACAAAAGTTGCGCATTTATGGGCCAATGTCAATGGCGATTCCATATTTTGAAAATTTTGCATGGCTCACTAGATAATGACAAAAGTATGATTTTCTCTAAATTTTGTTTTCCGTTATAACTCACAAAGTACAAAAGATATTGAAAAAAGTTTCAAATAAATATTTTAGCATACATAAGATAGTTCTCGATGAATTTAATGAAAACTTTTTTTAATAGATATTTCTGGAGATACAGCATGCAAGTTGAATTTTTTAAATGGAAACCATTCATTGGCCCATAAATGCGCAACTTTTGTCTAATTTAACCGACCTTGTAACTCTTATAGTTTCCGAGATCCCTATAGTGGCCCGTTTAAATAGGACATCCTTTACCAAATATAGCGGATATGCTAAATATATATATATATATATATATATATATATATATATATATATATATATATATATATATATATATATATATATATATATATATATATATATATATATATATATATATATATATATATATATATATATATATATATATATATATATATATATATATATATATATACAGTGTGTCCCACCGACTACCATACATAGGAAAATTAACATTGGAAAATTATGTAAGGATCAAGTATTGCTGTGTCTGTATCTAAACATGTGATTGGCACAAATTAAACAGTAGGTAATTGAATTAATCAAATTTAAAACTGTCAGATTGCTATTATTTTTAGAATTTTCTGACACAGTACAATTATTACCATTGAATTATCAATATTCTTGCAAATAAACAATATTTAGAAATAAATAATATGGTTATATTTATTATCTTATAATAAAGTTTGTGTAGAGACAAATTTGGATGATTTTCAGTAATACATACCTACAACAGAAAGCTTGTATTTTGTAATGGAAAAACGAAGAAAACACAACAGTTAAGCACTAAATTCAATATCACTAGCAGGTACTAATCAATGAAATGTTCAAACGTATTCCCATTGACTAACAGACAGTGGCTTAATCTGTTACAAAATTGTGTCCCACATTTAAGGTAAATGTGTGCTCGTCAGTGAAACAAATATTTTCTAAAGCATAACATTTATTAAACATTAATTCACAAAAAGTGATTAGTTTTTCACTATCTGCTGCTAATAACAGCGTGTAATATTTGTAAGTAAAATATTCGTTTTTTTATGAGTGCGGTGATTCACCGAGATTATTTGTAATTTCCCTCACACTTCGATAGCTGCCAAAATATTTACTTCGTTGTTAACATTCTGGTTCCCATTTCTATTACTTTTACTTATACATATATATATATATTTAGCATATCCGCTATATTTGGTAAAGGAAATGCGTCACCAATCGTTTTCTCATTTACCTTGCGAAAATCTACTACTACACAATATTTAATTTCTCCGTTGCTAATTTTTTTCTTGTACTATTAATAAAGGGAAGTTATATGGCGATTTACTAGGTTGTACTATGTGTTGTTTTATCATTTCGTTAACTTGCTTATTTATTTCTTGTTTCTGACTTTCAGGCAAACGATATGGTCTTATATTTATAGGTGCTGTATGTTGCATAAGGGGGATAGAATGTTTCACAGCTGTTGTACACTGTAATTTGTCGTTTGGTAAATGAAAAATGTCACTAAATTATAAACAAACGTCAAACAATAATTCTCGCTCTTCCAAATTTAAATGTTCCGTTTTTATATTTTCCAATTCTTTTATGATTGATAACGATATTCATGACATTATTACTAGATTCTATTGGAATTAAGGTTACTTTTGGTATTTCAAGCTTTACATCCCGTTTAGATGCATTCATTATACACAGCGAGCAGAATTAACTGTAGCTCACGTGACCAAACAAAGTTCGCATTGTAGTCGAAACTACCTTCCACGGAATAAAAATAAGATCAATATTAAGTAATTTTTTACGTTTACCGACCGAGCATTCAGTTCTCATTCAGTAGCGCCGTGTCTATTTTGCCGTTATTTCTTTGTGATTGTGTTTTACTTTTTTCATATTTAGTTGTACAATCATCAAGACTAATATCTTTATCTGTGTTTAATAATAACGTAAGTACCTAAAGTACCTATATAATCAGTGTTGCCAACTTTTACCCTAACCCATTTCCGGAGATTTGAAAGGAAAAAATCTGGTGTGGTCACCAAACTACTTTCTTATACTCAATTTAAATTGGCACATATTTGACATTTCAAATGCGTATTTCTGTAAATATTTTGTCTTTGTTTTGTTTTCATAGCATATATGATATTTTAAATACATGCCAATATATAAATACATTTTACTTAAAATTGGATAAAGATAGAACAAAAATGCATAGAACATTTTTTCTTAAGCTTATTGTTTTCTATAACTTTTATTTCAAAACTTTTTCCATATCCCTTTCAGTTTCTCTAATAATTCACAATGTTCGATTTTGATCTTCAGTAAACTTCCTCTTCCGGTTGTGCGATTATGCTAGAAATCTAATCAGCTCTTCATATAACCAAAAAACTTTTAAATACGAAGTTTCATTGTCCTGTCTTTGCTCGTTTTGAAGATAATGAACATACAGACACACATCCACACACACAGACGTCATAGCGGAAATAGTCAAAACGTATTCAGGGGTCCTCAAAACATCTATTTCCATAAAAATCTTGCAATCGAAATTTTTCATGATTTCTATACTTTCTTTATACTATGTATAAGAAAGTAAAAATCACATTTTTTTATTTGAGTATAGGTAGTATAAGCACATGTAATGTACAACAAAATCACATTGTTATTACGAATCGAATTAGTTTTTCAGTTTTTCATGAAACTGTATTTCTCTACTGTAGATATACTTTTCAACATATTGTCTTGATCTTTTTCTTTCAAAAATGATAAAAATTCATCGCAATTCATGCTATAATTAATTTTAATTAAAAGTTCTGACTTTACTAAATTGACCCTCATTCTAGTTCGCTTTTCATTCCATAAGTGTCCCATTAACGAAAACACTCGCTCTGGGAATGCATTGCTGACTGGAACACTCAAAACTTTTGAAACTATTTTTTTATTTCAATTAGATGTTTGCTTGTTTGTAAAATATCTACCCACATTTTATCTACAACTTAAAACAATCTTTTAATTCTCGAACATTCGTAGTACTGCATGAAAATTCTGCATATATGGCATTTATAAATCAATATTAAAATATATTTTTTAATACTTTATTTCCAGCTTTTGCCGCATTATGTATAATGTGGTATTTGCAATTATTTTTTAATATTTGAGGATTTGCCTCTAATAACTTTTGATAAACAGATATATATTGCCCATAGTTCCCAGCGTTGTCGGAAGAATACGAAGCAACATTGGTGATCGATAATCCATGTTTTTCTAAAGATGCTACACTTTTTTAAAAATAGATAACGAATCCTCATAGTCATCTTCGTAGAAATCCAATAATTTGTATTTTGTCCCTTCTTTTTTTGAAGAATAAGTTACGGCCTGCTTCCTTTATTTGATGCGTCTGATTGAATCGAGAAAAATACAGTATCTTCATTTAATAGGTCTGTTAATACAAGTTCCATGGCTTTTGGGCCCAAAACATTTTCAACAATTGCTTCAGATTTTGTTCGACCGCAATTAATTTTTTTTGATACCAAAGAATCTTCGTATACTTTGTTGCACAATTTAATACCACACTCACAACTTAGATAACTGTGACTATTAATTACACTGTGATAAACTTGTGCTGCTTCTGCACTTTTCTGTTATAATTTTGGTTAGTGTTTGTTGTAGAATACCAAGATGACAAGGCTTAACTGCTAGCTGCAGCATTGACGAAATTACGATGTTTCTTGCTGTTTGCATGAGATTTAACAGCTTTTTCTCCGTCATGTGGAACAACAAAATTAATCCTGCACAGTCCGCAATAAGCTGCATAATTATTGTTTTTCGTTAACCATTGTTTGTCTGGCATTTTAAGCTATACATCTTGAAACGTTGTGTTGTACTTTTTGTTTTTTTTTTCTTTGGCGGAGTTCCTTCTGTGTTTGAATTTAAATCCATTTGGCGTTGGCAATAGTCGATCGAAATAAATATGAATATTTATTTATTAATTTCTAATTTCTTTGAAATTTAGATATTTTACTTACGAGTACGTAGCTCAAAAATGTGAAAACAAATTTCCGAACTGCACTGAACACTAAACTACACAATCCAGAGTCAAACGTCGCACGTTACATTGTAGGTTATACAACGACAAATTTGTAACAAACGAACAACGGATAGTGGCGCTCTCGCAAAAAACTACGTACTGTGTCAGCAACATTTCAAAACATATGGCGCCAATTTTAAAAGAACAGTACAACTCAATACGCAATGTTTTATCATTTTATTTCGATATAAATGAATAATATTTTATTTTCCGGAGGTTTTTAAATTTGCCCCGGAGCCCGGAGAATGGACTAAATCTCCGGAGTCTCCGGATCAAAATACATGGATTGGCAACTCTGTATATAATTAAGTAATATTTTCTTGTATTTCTAAACAATACTTTTATGAATATTTTAGGTTACAATGTTTGGTGAAGAGCACGATAGGTTTATTTTAGAAGCTTATTTTCGTTCTGGCGTTCGAAATGAAAACGAATGGAAGTATTGTATTCAATGTTGCCATGAACAATTTATACAGGACTACCCTACAGTACTACTTCTTGGGTGACCTAGAAATGTACTGATCTCATAAATAATGTTATAATGTAACGTAAATATTCTAAATACATAAAAATAAAAAATATTTTCCTTTCATTGTATAAAATTATTTCCAACTTTAACTGATCTAAATTATTTTTATTATAAAAGTATTATATGTCACTGGCCGGTACAAACCTAGGTCGTAGGCACGCCTATGTATTGTGTTTGTTTCAAATCGTTACTATGGTCACTATAGTTACTACTATAGTGAAGCGGCAACTTGACAATTGCAATAGAGCGGCACGTTTCAGTCATTATTGCTCTCTCCGTAAATGCAGTTAATTATACAGTGCGAATAACGTAAGACTATATATTGGCGACTTTATTTTAGCTTTAATAAATTTGCCCAGGTCAGTAAAATTGAAATTACAATGACGCTTGTTTTGATAAATGTCACTGTGTGTTTAATATTGTGTTACTAATATCTCAAGACTTTGCGTAATAATAATGTACTGTTATTTTTGTACATACGTCAAATTTATTTTTAATGTTCGCTGTTTGAGATCGAGCAATATAAAATTTAATAAATCCCTTTTTACACTCCTTTAATTTTATTTTCTGAATGTAGTAAACATGTTTTTCTTTATTTTCAAAAGAGAATCTAGATGTCAAAATTTGTCTTACATCGTTGGTATTCTAAAAAATTATCCCCGCATTCTAAAATAAGATTTTCAGAATATTGTAAAATACGTGTTTCATTATTTTTAAGGAACACTGTAAATAGCAATTTTAAGTCTATAACATCTTTGGCATTTGAGATATTGGTATTCTAGCAAATGTTCCCCGTATTTAAACTCATCCTTATGTTATTTTCAAAAAATGGTGAAATACGGGTTTACGAAATACGAGTCTAAATACCAATTTTCACGTTTTTATTATCTTCCGCTTTCGAGATATACGTATCTTTAAAAATAACCCCCCTTTTTCCCCCATTCGAATAATTTTCGGAAAATGGTAAAACACGTGTTCGTATATTTTTAATGAAGAGTCTAAATGCCAATTTTTAAGTTTTTAATATCTTCCGATTTTGAGATATACGTATCTTTAAAAATAACCCCTCCTTTTTATCGCCCAACAATGTACGTTTAAAATTTCACGTTTTTAGGTTGAGTGGTTTGAGCTGGGCGTTGATGAGTCAGTCAGTCAGGACACTTTCTTTAATATGCCGGCTGATTTTTTTAACCTGAGACTTTCAAATATCTCGAAAAATAGGCACTCCACGAAAAAACGTCAATTATCAAAATTTAATCATTCTGGGGGGAAAATACATTAGTGCAAAAAATAGTCCCCCACTCTCTCTCTCTGGGAGGGCCGGGGGTAACTTTGAATCTAAAATAGGAACCCCAATTTTCTATTGCAGATTCGGATTCTACGGCTAAATATACGTACGATTTGAATGAAATATTTTGTTCGGTTTGCTGTAATTGTTTTCCGTTAGGCTGTTAATATTAACTTCAAAATGGAATATTTAACTGCACAAGAGAAAATTTAAATAACGTTAATAAACTTTTTACAATGAAAACGTGATATTTGTTTTTTGACAACGAATTTCGAGTATTTACAACAAAACATGATGTTTTTTTTTTTTTTTTTTTAAAACGTATTGCAGAATCGTAGGCATATGGTCTTAGTAGAAGAAATCGAAAAAATTGAATGTCGATTACAGCGAACCGAACAAAATAATTCATTCAAATCGTACGTACATTTAGCCGTAGAATCCGAATCTGCAATAAAAAAGTGGGGTTCCTATTTTAGATTCAAAGTTACCCCGCTCCACCCACAAAGAGAGGGGTGGGGGAATTTTGTTTTTAATTTTTTAAATAGCAACATACAATTTTTTCATACTTTTGGAATCAGAAACACTTTACTTCCGGTAGTATAAAAATTTTAATAGGTTACATAAAAAAGTTAAAAAAAATAGGTATACAATTTTGGTGTTTAAACAAAACTGAAGCAATAATCAGTTTACCACTGTTTGACTAACAAATGATAAGTTACAACTAAAACAATTGTTATACCTTTATTTACCATTGTTTGACTGACAATTGATAAGTGACAACTAAAACAATTGTTATACCTTTGAACGTTAATTAAATAATTAATTATCCTAAACGTACGCCTTTAAGATTAACTTCAGATTTACTGAAAAAGAGAGAATTGAAATTTTGATGATGTTGGGTTGGGGGGATAGAAGAAGAACTTATGAAGAAGTCTGTATGGTTTTTAATGAGAATAGGTATACAATTTTGGTATTTAAACAAAACTGAAGCAATAATCAGTTTACCATTGTTTGATTAACAAATGATAAGTGCCGACTAAAACAATTGTTATACCTTTGAACGTTAATTAATTAATTAATTATCCTAATCGTACGCCTTTAATATGGTCTACAGTAGACCATTTACTGTTATTTAATAAAACTTCAGCTGCATGTAAAAACATTTTAATTGATAAGTTCCTAGGTACAAACAAAGAAAATTAAATTATTAAATGTTCAAAATGTTCCCCATTAGCCATCAAACAATGACCTAATCTATCTTGAAATTTTTTTTTTATTATATTGAAAAGCACAATGTATATAAATATATAATATGACGCTCCGAGTAACTGCCTCCGCGCAGGCTTCTGTGGAGGTGGCGAAGTTAACCTGTAAGCAAACCAGAACAACAATGAATATATAGATATTCAGTGAGTGTCAATCCTTTTCTCTGGAGGAGAGAGCCTGTAGAATACACGCATCATTCACTCAAGGCGATACTCGCCAGCCCCTGTTTCCATGCTGGACTATGCGCCACAACATAGCCCTGTCAGGGACGTGACTGTCGGACCAGTTGGACCTTATGCCGACAACACAGTCAATCCCACGTTGGACCACGTGCTTACAACATAGTCATCCAGGGACGCGCTGACTCCACAGTCGCGCCCCTGTCCAACGGTGGACCACGTGAGACACTACGCAACCCTGCCAGGGACACACTGACACGACAGCCACGTCCGCTCTCCACGTTGCGACACAGCAGCCCAATAAGGGACGTGTCGCATAATCAAACCAGGGACGTGCTGCTCTACGCAGCCAAATAAATTTAAACGGGTATTTTTAGAGAGTTGCTATATCCATTTAACTAATAACTCAGTTAATCATAAGACTGACTTTATTAATTTGATTTCACATTACGCGCCGTTATTAAATCATTTTACAGTTTGATTATTTTCCGCCAGGTTGCATAGTGTTTTGTGTTTGACGAGTTAGTTTCTAACGTGACAAGACGTCGACATGTTGTCTTCGCTTGTTTCACATATTTTAATTTCTGACGGCCATGGTCAGCTGTAATTTGCTTAGAATTACTAGCCGTTTAGTTTTTTACTTCGTTCACATAATTATTGAGCACGATTTATGTCATTTTGACTAAATTTTTGCTAATTCCTACGCGTCAATTGTGACTTGGAGTTTAAAATAATTTTTGACTGTCTTCCATTTTGTTAAGGTAAAAATTGTTTTTTTTTCGAAAATCGCTAAACTTTTGTAGAAATAAGTTATTGAAATGTAGATCATCTGTCCTTGCGCGAAAATGTGTGTGACGTAATGACACTGGACGCGCACACACACAACGTAAAGTCTTGCACACATATAGCTGAGTGCTTGCATAGCAACGACCAATCAAGTACATGCAGTGGCGGAACTTAATATTTTTTGCCCCACTACCGCGTAAAATATGATATAAATACCTATTTTTCAAAATTGGATATTTTCAAACCCTAATTATTGCCAATTGATTGATTTTAAAAATATGTTTCTTGGATATTACGTATTAGATTTTATGTATAAGTTGAAAAAATAAATAAAATATTTAAAATACGTGTTCCCTATTGTATGACACAGTTTTTAAATTCTGAACAACTTTTTTATTTACACTTTTGCACATTATAAGGGACAACTATGTAAAGGATGACAAATCAAGAGTGTCCTGATTTTACTTAATAAAAACAAAAAGAAGTAATCACTTATTTGCCATAATTTTAACTGTCAAATCTTCTATCAACCTTAAATTTTTTGTGAAAATGGAGTGGTGGCCGATTGAACAAAGGATTGCTTGTGTAGAGCATTTTATTAGAACGAACTCCATTATTCAAATTCAGAGGGGGGGTTCGACAACAGTTTAATTTTCCAGCGCCCCCAAATTGCAGGACAATTGCAAGATGGTTCGAAAAATATCGTTCTCTTAAGAATACTAAACTTGCGGAGAAAAAAACCATTCGACAAGGTATTGGTGAGATTTCACCAGAAATCTGCCAGTGTGCAATGCGTTCATTGTTGCATCGATCTCACAAGGGGACATAGTCACGACCGGAACACGGATTTGGCTGAAATAGCGTAGAGTAATAGCGAGCAACGTTTTGTCCTTTTCGAGAAAAAGGGCTTTAAAAATATAGCAGTGTTTATATAGCTGTTTAAAATGCACACCGACAGTTGGTGCAGCGTTGCCGAGAGGTTAAGACCTTTATCTACAACGCGCTCGGTCTGGGTTCGATGACCGCCTAAGTTGTTTTTATTTTTATATTTTAATTACGAATAATAAATGAAAAACAGTTTATATTATTAATAGATTTATTTTATTTTCACTCATCAGTCTCGTCGTTCTGCGGAGTTTTTTTAGTAGCTTTTGGGATGGCAATCGTCACAAAAACAATTGAAGCAGAATCTTATTGCGAACTTGGCTCACCCTATAAACGAAACTCATGTTACGACTTGTAATAAGAACACTATTTGAATTACATTTCAGGAAGATAAATTATAATCAAACGCAAACAAACAATTAAAGTTAAAGAAAACATGAGTATGGAGATTACTGCAGAACATTGTTGAGAATATATATACCGTGTGTCTCATGACGATCACACATAGGAACGTTGCGCGCTCATTTGATTTTTAAATCAAAATATTAATCTGGTTGTTTATGTTCTTTTTTTTGTAATTGAAATGTCAATTTGACGTTTAAATTCGTTGAAAATATACTTTTACAACGAATATGTTACAAAATTATACTAGAATATCAAAGGAAATAAAATAGTAAGTATAAAATTAACAATTATACTGTCTAGATTGTAAAAAACTAAAACGATTAAATTTATATTTCACGATCAAGAGCGTATACAACGTTCCTATGTATATATATATATATATATATATATATATATATATATATATATATATATATATATATATATATATATATAATAACTAATAACTTATCCCTACACCTGTACCAAATTTCAGAGCTCTGAAATATATAATACAGAAGTAATCGCAACTTTTTCATTTTTACATGTTAATTCCCTATGTCCCAGATTTCTTGAGACACCCGGTATATATATATATATATATATATATATATATATATATATATATGTAGTATTAAGATTTAAATTTAAATTTGGCGCCCTACATAAGTGTACGGCTTCCGCCGAGATGGTTAGAAACGATATTTCCTGTGTTTGGAACACCTAGAGTTATCGTTACTGACAGAGGTACTGCGTTTACCTCTAGTGACTTCGGCGAATTTTGTAGTAATCGAAGCATAAAACATGTAAAAATAGCTGTAAGCACCCCTGCGGCGAATGGTCAAGCAGAGCGCTATGTAAGAACTGCAAAAAATGCGCTAGTAAAGTGCAGTGATAGTAAGAATTGGGATATTAAGTGTGAATTTGTACAAACCGTCCTAAACAACACCGTACAGAAGTCGATTGGAATGACTCCGAGTAAACTATTGTTGGGATATAGTTGTGATTATTTGTGTGACCAAGTAATTAGAGACTTAATTAGAACAATAGATGCTAATGAACCCGTGGAATTTTGCGAACTAAGAGCACAAGCTTCCGAAAGAATAAAAACGTTTCAGAAGTACAAGTACTACGCGGACGCAAAGCGCGTAGAGCCGTTCAAATATCAAGTAAAAGATCTTGTTTATATACGGAGACCTTATGTAGTCTCGCGCGGTGAAAATTTGAAATTTGTTCCTAAATTCTTCGGCCCATATGTAGTCACTAAGATTTTGGATAATGATAGGTACGTTGTTGAAGACGTACCGGGTCTTCAACATACCCAGCGATTTTATACGACCATTACTTCACCCCAGAATATGAAACTATGGTCTCCAACCGACGAACTAGTCGGGGACGACTAGTCATCAGGCTGGCCGAACTGTAGTATTAAGATTTAAATTTAAATTTAGCGCCGGACATAAGTGTACGGCTTCCGCCGAGATGACGGTAGGATGTAGAAACGAGAGAGTGAACATAAAATGGTGACGCGTGACATGGCGTGACATGTCGGTGAAAATAATAAAACCTACTGTGAACAACTGTGACCGTGATCTTTTATTTATCCGCCCAATCTCGACCCCCTATATATATATATATATATATATATATATATATATATATATATATATATATATATATATATATATATATATATATATATGTATATATACCGGGTGTCCCAAGAAATCTGGGACATAGGGAATTAACATGTAAAATTGAAAAAGTTGCGATTACTTCTGTATTATACATTAACTCTAAAGTAAGATGGAGATTCGAATCATAACATTTATAAATTATTTAAATTACCAAATAAGCATCTTACCGTTGTGCTAGCAACGCCATAAACACTTTTTTGCAAAAAGTGGTATTTAAGTTACATCTTTAAATTATTACTTTTTAAAAGCATTTTTATCAGAAATGTGGGCATTAATATCATTTTAATTAATACCAATCAATGCTAATAACCTATCCTTACACCTGTACCAAATTTCAGAGCTCTAAAATGTATAATACAGAAGTAATCGCAACTTTTTCAATTTTACATGTTAATTCCCTATGTCTCAGATTTCTTGGGACACCCGGTATATATACATACATACATAACATCACGCCTTTCCCATTACTGGGGTAGCAGCCCTTTATTTCCTACAATCACTAAAAAAAAAAATATATATATATATGGAAAACTGCCTTTCATTCCTTATTTTCTAACAATAGCTCGCCAAATACTCCTATCCATACATAACTGTCTCGCCTCGTTAATATCCATACACCTTGTCATACATGCTCTCTTATTATTTCTACTTATAATTTTACGTTCACTCAAAACATTTTCTATCATATTCATCCATTTACTCCTCGGTCTTCCTCGCAATCGTGTTCCTTCAATTTCACCCAAATAAATCTTCTTAGTCAATCTATCATTTGACATTCTTTCCACATGTCCAAACCAACGCAGCTGACTTGAAGCCACTCTTTTCACAACATTTTTACTAATTTCACAGTCATCATACACTACTTTATTCCTAATACGGTCTCTTCTAGTCACTCCGCACACTCCTCTCAAAAATCTCATTTCAACCGCAGTTACCCTTTTTTTATTCCGGTTATCCCATACTCAACATTCACATCCATACATCAACGATGGCACAAGTACACCATTATACACACATAACCTAGCTTCTCTTGATACATTCACATTTCTAGCAAACATTCCCAAAGCGCCCAAAACTTTTCTACCTGCAACCACTCTTCTTTCAATTTCAGCATTCATCCGTCCATCTTTCGAAAACATGCATCCCAGATACATAAATTCATTAACTTGTTCTATTTGCTCACCATCTATGCTAATCTTGCATTCCGTAACTTCATCCTTCTCAAAAACTAAAATCTTACATTTTGAAGCATTCATGATCAAATTCAAACATTTTCCCTGATTTCTGACACTCTCAATCATTCTCGTCAATTGTTCCTCAGATTCACCCATAATAACCACATCATCAGCATATGCTAATGCAGGCACAACGAAATCACTTATTTTCACACCATCATTTGTACACTCTAACGCTCGTCGCAATAAAACATCCATATACAAATTAAAAAGCCAAGGAGACATCACACAACCCTGTTTCACACCCACGTCAATATTGAACCATCTACTCAAACTACCATCCACACGAACTGTTGCTTGATTATTTACATATAAAGCCATTAGTGCTCTCAATAACGTACCACTAACGCCATACTCCTTCAAAATAGGCCATAATTTTTCACGCACAACACTGTCATATATATATATATATATAGAGAGAGAGAGAGAGTAAACTTCGCTTATAACGAACCTCATGGGACCGACGAAAATAATTCGCTATAAGCGAAGTTCGTAATAAACGATAAACATCAGAAATTCATTATTTTTACTAATGCATAGGTACATGTTTCAAGTAGGTACATAATATGAAGAACTATTTTGCAAATCCAGATTTGTTCAAAATTGAGTTAGATATTGTTTTCAATCGCGCTCGAGCCAGCAAAGCATACGGACGTGTTAATTAGTTATTAAACAAATTAAACTAACTGTGCTTGTTGAAATCAGTGCCTAAAACGAACCACGTGTTGTATCGCTTCAAATCGCAACCTACATATACGTATACAATAAAACAAAAATATATCGTGGGGCGTCTCTATGAGACAGCCCCTGCAATATATATTAAAAGCGAAAATGCTAACAAACGCAAACAGTGAACAAACATGCTCAGAATCTTCAGCGGAAGAAGATACAAACGACGCTACAGGGTATACCCAAGCAACTTCGCACAAACGCCCATCGACCTCACAATTAACAAATGTAAGTAAAAAATACCAGTGCGATATAGCAACAAAAAATAGATTCCAGGTCATAAATCCAGACCAGAGCGCTCCAGATGCAGTCAGAAATTCGTCAGAAACACACTTAAAAATTCCTCCAATATTCTTACATGAAGTCAATGACTACCAAAACATTGTAGCAGATCTGAATGAAATTCTCAAAAGCGATTTCACCACAAAGCAAAGTGGGAAAAATACAATAAAAATAAACACTACTTCAATTAATGATTACAGAATATTAACACAATACTACGATTCACTGAATGTGAAATTCTACGCATTCAAATTACCCAACGAACAATCATTCTCGGTTGTAATAAAAAATATCCCACTATCACTCACAGAAGATGAAATCAGAGACGAACTAAAAACGACATATCCCGTAACCAAAGTGGTCAGACTTCGAAATAAATATAAAGATCCCATACTAGTTTGTGTAATAGATTTAAACAAAAATGAAGACTGATCAGAAATATATAATTTAAAACATATATTCCACGCACTAGTAACTGTAGAGCCTAGACGAAAAAATAAAGACATACCACAGTGCATAAACTGCCAAGCATACGGACACACCAAAAACTTCTGTAGAATGGACCCAAAATGTCACAAATGTGCAGGCAATCACCACTACACCAAATGTACAAAAGCAAAAAATGATAAACCTCTATGCGTTAACTGTGGTGAAAATCACCCAGCAAACTACAGAGGCTGCAAACACTACAAAGAAATCAAGGAAAAAATGTCAATCAGAAAAAACAAACAATCAAATCAACGAACCGAACAACAACAGAATCATCCCAAAAATATTGGAACAGACAATATTAACAGCAATACCCAACGTCAGCAACCTTCGACCTCTAAATCATATGAATCCTTTTTTCACAATAACACCACTCAAACCCATAACAGCTCACATACCAATAATAATCAAACATCAATAGAACCCCCACCCTCTATTCTAAATATTATCATTGAATTGATCAAACCTCACATTGAAACAATAAAATCCTTAATCACATCCATTATAAGCGCACTATTTAACTAAAATGGCGGCGACACCATACTTAAGAAATCTAAAGATAATGAACTGGAATGCAGACGGCCTTAAATCGAAAAGAGCCACAGTAATCGACTTCTTACAGAGACATAACATAGACATGGCATGCATTTCGGAAACACACCTTATTCCGAATGAAAGTCTCAAAATACCTGGGTACAATATCTACAGATTCGATCGAGAGGCACTCTGGGCATCGGGAGGGGTAGAAATTTTAATTAAACGCAAATTCAAACATCACGAAATACCAACACAGCAGCATTTAGCAATTGAAGCTACCGCAATAGAATTATCACTATATAATAAAGAAACTATTAAAATAATAGCAGCATACCAGCAACCAAACCGTAGAATACAAGAAGCTGACATAACATCAATTTTTAATAATCAGCAACCCACAATATTAATCGGCGACTTGAACAGTAAACATACGCAATGGGGTTGTCGAGTCAACAATCCAAATGAGATAAAATTGCACCGCATACTTACAGAACATTCCATACAAATATCAGCCCCCACTGAACCTACGCATTTCCCATACCGTACTGATCATTCACCAGATATCCTAGATGTAATACTATACAGAAATTTCTCCCCACCATTAACACAACATGTTCTATGTGAATTAGACTCTGACCACTTACCAATAATAGCGACTTTCTCCAATCAGCCTGATACGACACAAACACCAAATAAAATGCATTATGGAAAAATCGACTGGGACATTTTCAATCGCGAAATAAATAAAAAACTAACACCACCTGCACATCTAAAAAATACAGATGACATCGACGAAGCTATATTAAAATTCACAAAAACATTACACAAATCTACACAATCAGCAACAATATAACAAGGGTATATAAAGCAACACAACTATGCTACCCCGAAGTTCATATTAAGCTTAATTAAACAAAAGAATAGAGCACGTAGACTATGGCAAAGAACCCACGACAAACAGTGTAAACAAGAACTCAACCGACTAACTCATCAGGTCCACATGGCACTAGAAACCCACAGAATAAATACGTACCAGAGATATCTATCCGAAATACATCCAGGGGACTCACAAATGTGGCAAGCAACCAAGAGAATTCTCAAAAGTCCAACTATTATACCAACAATAGTAGAAGGAAATATAACGTATTCAAGTGATGAGGACAAGTGCAATGCATTCGCAGATTACTACGAAGAAGTATTCAAAACAGCACCTGGCAATGTAGATATAGCACAGTTCGAAGCGATAGAAGATCCTATTCTAATACCAACAAAGATCAATCCAACATCACCAGCCGAATTAAAATTACATATTAAATTCTTAATTAACAAAAAGGCTCCAGGACACGACCAAATAACAAATTTAATAGTAAAACACCTCCCCCGAAAAGCGCTAAGTTTCCTAAGCTCCATCATAAATTCCTGTCTCCGTAAAGGATACTTTCCGAAAAGCTGGAAACACGCAAATATCATAATATTTCACAAACCTGGCAAAGATAAAAATCTAACATCAAGTTATAGACCCATTAGCCTATTACCAACATTATCTAAGTTATTTGAAAAAATACTAAAAACCCGAGTAGATACCTTCCTGCTATCCAACAATACCATCCCACCCTTCCAGTTTGGATTTAGAAAAAATTATATATTAAAAGTATATATGTCAATCTTTCCAGCTCGGTCGGTCGGTCGGTCACTCAGCCTGTTGAACAGCCCCTCCATGTTGGTGATGAATATGGAAACTTTTTCCTCAGAGCCCTGGGTGCGGCTGCGCATTTCATCCCATAGCCTAAAATCATAGTCCACGGGGAGGAAGGTGTTCTTTAAGGCGGTGGTGAACGCACTCCAACCATGCATAGTTGCCTTATTCGCACGGAACCAGGTTAGTGCGGATCCAGAAAAGAATTTTACTGCCGATGCAAATAGTTGCGGGCGAGTGACTCCACGAGCAGCGCTTAATTCATCAATTCTCTCCAGAAAATTTCACAAACTAGGTCCGCTATCATAAGTGACATTCCACTTGTGAATCGGGAAAGATGTTCGACGGAGTGCAGTACGTGCAGGTGTGCAAGCCAGGTTGCAGCAGATCTGCTCCAACGCTCTTGCCAAGCGCACTTCGATAGTCTCCGTCGGTGCTGCCAAATCCTGCTCCACGGACTCGTCCAAGGTCGCTTCGGTAGTGGTGTTATCGTCCTCTCCCGTCTGGGTTGTCTCTTGTTCGGCCAAGAGAGTGGCGGATGCCTCAGCCGTGAACTTGTATTGCAGGTTGCGGATGTATCGTTCGCACACTCGACTGAGAGCGGCACGTTCGTTCAACACTGTTGAGTCGGTCACGTATTGCAGTCGCTTACGCACATGCGTCAAACGACTACCTATGCGTATGTATTCATTCTGGTAATTCGTATTGTCAAAACTATCGACCATTGTTTTTAACTGAGCGAGTTTTTTCTGACAGATGTCGAGTTCGGCTTCAGAAAGAAGTGGACAATCTGGGGCGAAGGTGGAGTATCCTCGCGTTCCTCCCTAAGGCAATTGCGGTACCGGGGATCGGGATTCCTCGAAACATGAGCTCGTAGGAGAGCACGTCAGTAGTATAGTAATGGGGTTTCTGGACCAGCATTGCGGGTTGCCTACCTCGCGCCTGTACTGTAGTACGGTGTTGCGGGGCGTGGTGGGAGGCGCAAGAGGTCACGTGATTGGGGGCGTGGCCTGGATGACGTCATCCGGAGGTCTGGATTACGTCATCCAGGGGGCCAGGCTGTACCGTTGTATGGCCGACTTGGAGGTCTTCTTTCAAGGTCATGTACCTGGTGGTCTTCTTCAGGGGGAGAACTCAGAGGAGTCACGGGGTCTGGAACAAGGGTGACGTCATACAGGTGGCCAGGCTGTACCGTTGTATGGCCGACTTGGAGGTCTTCTTTCAAGGTCATGCACCTGGAGGTCTTCTTCAGGGGTGTACTCGGAGGAGTCACGGGGCCTGGATCAAGTGTTACGTGGTCCAGTGAGCCAGACCGTACCTGAGGGTTTTTCTTTAGAGTACGGACCTGGTGGCACATGCGCAACGCGGACACACTACGAACTTGTTCAAACCAATTTCCTGCAATTGATTACGTCATAGTTATTTCTGTGATTCCCCCGTTTCCTAGAATTGATATGATAACGAACCTGTTTAAACCTGTTTCATAATTCCTGGAATTGATGACGCAATATTGCGTCATTCCTAGAATTTTTCCATATTACGGACTTGTGCAAACTTGTTTCACATAATTCTTAGAATTGATTACGTCATAGCTATTTCTGTGATTCCCCCACTATAAACCTATTTCTTGGAATTGATACGATTACGTACTTGCTCAAACCTGTTTCATAATTCCTGGAATTGATTGCGCAACTATTGTATAAATGGAGGTTTGATATTCACATGCATTCAATATTGAATCGGGCGTTCATGATGGAAAAAGACATACGTGAAACCAGCTCTTCGTGTATTTAGTGAAAAAAATTGTTAAGAAGAAAGGGGATTTAATGTATGTAAAATGGTTAGGAATGGATAAAACACACAACAGTTGGATACATAAAAATGATGTTTTGTAATTAAAATATTTATATTAAATAAAGTATGTAATTTTATTAAAATTCAAAGTTTTTCTTTACTTCGAATCCCTGGGCTTGGCGAACCCACGGCCCCGAGCTGACTTCTCGGTGTCTAAAGGGGGTTGCAAGTAACACAACCGGGCCCCACCAGAGGTTCTGGTAGCACGGGGACTGGTACCAAGCCCCGGGGATTATCCCCGACCAGTCATGGGTATGGTACAATCGTGCGAGCAGTGGTTAAAAGCCTATGCAGGCTAGGTGCTTTGCACCGCCGGGTGAGCTGCGGTTACAGCTCGGGTACTGACACTGCTGAGCCAGTAGGGATTTAGATAGGTCCCCTCCTACCAGTGAGGCTGATGGTTTTGCAAACCTGAAGCGATACTGGCAGACTGTGACTTGTTCTCAGTCGCGTTGATTGAGCGTATCTCAATCCCGCGCCCACGGGGGCTATGGCGGATGAGCCGTTAGACAGGTACCGCCACGTTAATCTATAAAAGCACTGCAGCCCTTGTGGCATGTTAGTGTTGGCTGTTGTACTAACACCTCAGTCTGCATCAAGCATTCGTGCTGGTCAGACGTGTTTTGGTAGCTCCGTGTGGCTAATTGATAGGTCAATTAGAGCTATTAGGCATGAACATACGTGTTTGTTATCGTTTGTGCGTGTCTGTAAGTGCGAGTTTGGCGTGGCAGCTCATAAGATTCGTGTAGAAAAGCCGAAAACATCGACACCGTGCCCCGTGAGGGTGGAAAAGGGGGTGGAAATGCCACCACCAACTAACGATCGACGTGACAGAAGCCAGAAGAGCAATGGAAGCCGTAGTTCGAGCAGGATAGCGTCACGGAGAGGTTCTGTGGTAAGTAATGCAAGTTCATATGAGCGAATGGAAACGGATGAACAGCGGAAGAGGAAACGTGGGGATGAATGTGTGAATGATAGTGGTAGAACGAATCTGCAAAAAATGCGCGCGATAGGTGAGAAGTTGAGAGATTTTATGTTCGATACTAAGAACCTTGCGGGAACGGAAACATGCAAATTTATTCAAGAATGTGTTAGTAATCTGGAAGATCAAATGCTGGAAATAATAATGGAGAATGAAAGACTAAAAGGTATAAATGAGATGAAGCAAATGGGAATCGAACCCCGACCTACCGCGTGTTAAATAGGACATATAACCACGCGACAACGCTGTATCAACTGTCAGTGCACATTTTTAAGGTGTATATAAATGCTAAATCTTTGATGCGTTAAATTTAAAGCCCTTTTTCTCGTAAAGCCCGTATGACACGGTCAATGTTTTTGTACATTTTTAATGTCAATTTTTAAGTTCAATTTTTCTGTACATTTTTGTGAAAGTGAATCATTGAAAGAAAATATTTCTGTATGCAACGTATACAAGATTTTCACTTTGTGAGCATGCGCAGTTGTCGAGACAGTTTGAAATGGTTAACTATTTTTTTACGAACTAACCAAACTTTGTCTAATATTGAAATGGATTCAAGTGAGGACGAATTATTAATATTAGCAGCATTAACTACTGTTACGGCTACAGTCTATTAATAACGAAACTTGCGACCACGACATTTTATTAAAAGAAAAACGTTTGACGTTTCAATCAGCTATTACGCGCTTATGCGCATCTTGTTTGCGCAATTAATTGAAAGAAACATTGAAGGAAATAGAACCAGTTCTATTTTTTAATGTACATTAAAATTGACTGAAACATTGAACTACTTTACGTGTATGATACGTTCAATTTTTGACTTTGTAAAACATTGACATTAAAAATGTACAAAAACATTGACCGTGTCATACGGGCTTAAAGGACAAAATAGTGCGCGCTATTACTTTGCCCCTAAACACCATTAGTGTACAGCTACTTCGAAAACACATTGCAGCCAAATCCGTGTTCCGGCGGTGGCGACCTCCCCTTGTTAGACTCACAACGTGTAACCACACTATGGTCAGGCTTACATCAAATACTATTATAAGTCACTGTTGGGGATGGCTCTGATCCGTCACCAAGAATTAGCGATTTCATAGTATTAAAATAGATTATACGCGAGTTTTCATAATTTAATGTGAATCCCTTTACTTTACACACATACTGACGTGTCGCGCTAGTAGGTGAGTACACTTCGTACGCATAGTTCTTGGGGCCGCCGCATACGAATTCGGTGATATAGCTACCGGGTCCATAGCTTTCTAGCTCGTCAGTTAGGTCATCCAGGAAGTTACCAGTAGGGGGTTCATATTGCGTGTCTGAGCTGTAGTGTATGCTGCAATCGCAACATTCACTGTTGGTAGCGGCTCCATGGAATCCTCCAGGAATTTCCAGTTCACGTATACCACCTTATCTCCCGCTGGGACAAGGTGAACAGCTCGACAAGCTCGGTGATCACCGTAGTACGGATCTTATTCTCGGACTGCGCGAATTTCCCTGTAACAATGATATGCATGTTGAAATAAAATATATAATTATTGTGATGTACCAGCACTTACCCCAAAAAGAATTTTGACAGAGTTTCGCCTGAGCTCTCCGTCCAGCATTCTTCTCTATAAGGGCCGGTTCCAGTTCGATGCCCTCATTGACCATGTACTCATGGATGTATTGCTGTTTCAGCACGTCTGTGCTACATGATGCTGAATACCCCGACGCTTCCTGTTTAATTTTCAGGAAAGTGTCGATGTATTCAGCGAACAAGCCACCGGACTTACTGTTTTTATCATACACAGTCACCTCGTACTGCCATATCTCGAACACTTGAATAATCTTGTAACCACTCCGCACAGCCATCCGTAGCTCGTCGACAACCCATGTACCGGTAAACTGATGCTCTTCAACACTATACATACAGTCTGGCATAGTTCGTCACAACATTTACGGCAGAGGACAAACATCAACTTTACATGCATTCTTCGAGTCGAGACTGTTGTTAGGCCCTATAATCACACCACACTCAGCGCCGACAAATAGTTTCGGGTGACCAACAGGGAATTTACCGTACTTGCACACCCATGGATAGAGTGAGCAGACATCAACATATTTAATTTTCTCATTATCACCGGCTTTATGATGTAGCGTACAGTTACCTGTACGGCCTCCGAAAAATGCATCGCGTGGGTTAAGGGGGATAGTATTCAGTAAGTCGTGGTTACACACGAAATCTCGTAGTCTCGCGCCACTCTTCTTGTCTCTAGTGAACTTACATTCCCACTTCTCTATAACTACATACCCTAATTCGCGTAGTTTTTTAGTCTTTGCGCTTGTCCGGTCAAACCGCGAGTTTAGTGTTTCGTGCGGGTTATTTAGAATGGGGTCATCACGCTTGGTCCGGAAACACAAATTATGTCCATGGTGAAAGCAGCCGTTGAACTCGAAAACTAGCTTCCCCGGAGCATAGTACTGTAACAAACTTTTGCACAGCCTGGCTAGGCACTGACGGTTATGGAGAGCAGTCGTGGATTCGTCGTAAACGTGGCTGAGAGGAGAGGGCAGTAACAGTAGCACAACATACAAGAAAAACTAAACACTTAAAATAACAAAGCGGGGATTATTAAGTTTAAACAAAGCGAATTCAAAAAGAACAGAAATACTTAACTTGTTTTTTGAACAAAAAAAAAATTTGGGCGCCACCTGCCTTAAAGAGAAACAGATCCCCTGTGGAGAAGCCAGGGCCTCCAGTCAGGGGGGGTACAGTGTCCGGGGCAGCGGTTACAATTTTACGAGGTTAGCTCGGCGTCTTCCTCACTGACAGGTCGTACTCGCGACCGCGGAGTCCGGCCGTGCGGGACACCGGTGACGACGGAAGTGGCGGAGCAGGCGGCTCCCTCTGGCGACAATGTACGCAGTGGTTACAGCGTACTGCGTCCCCAGGGGTCGGTCCTTCCTGTCTCCTCGTCGACACTCACTCGGCGCAGTATTGGTAGGGCTCTCGGCGGAACGCGGCCGGAGTAGCCTGCCAGTGCCTATTGTCCCTATTCAGGACAAGCCTGTTACAGGTAACTCGTGACTCCAACTGCCTCCAAACGACTCGTACAACTCAAACACACAAATTCAGCATGAGAAAGAGAAACATAAGTATACAGCTACCTGTTTTACAGGAGCCAAACGTAAATTATACAGGGATTTTACTAGTATCACTGCGTGCAAATCACGCAAAAGAATACAAAATCAAATTACAGCGCGTAGGCGCAAGTGCAAAATATTAACAGCGCACAGGCGCTAAACCAAAGTACAAAAATTACAAAAATAGAATGAATGTAACAGACCTGACTGACGGAACTGCAATATTACCAAAACAACAATATTTTAGCATGGAGACTTCCAGACAGACTGCGTGACTGGTCAACCACTAGAAATGAACTTTTAACTTAAGGGTGGGGGGGGGTTTACACAAAGGATCACGATACAAACCACGTGCTGGACATTTGTCTCGGACGGTGGTTACGGCACTACATAAAAATTTGTAGCAGAACTACTGTGATTTTAAATTAAGCAAATGTGAAGTATTTTACAAAACCAAACCCTCAGGTAGCGAGGGTTCTACTCCCTCGGATGGGAGCGACAAAAACCAAAATGTATTCTTAAAGAAGAACCACAAACAAAATGGCGGATAGCTCAATGGCTACCGCACAACCAAAATCTTTCGGAGATTAACTCCGTACAAGATACTACAATTTTATTACTCTAATGTATTAAAAGTTCTGAAAACAGCCCATTCCCATGTGCGGTGAATGGGCACAACAATCAAACTTATACAAAACTCTAGAGCAAAAAATATACTCGCATCGAAATATACACCGCCACGCGGCCGCGCTTGTCGAGCCTCGCGCCTGACTTGAACTACGTTCTCTCTATTCGGGACTCGAAATAGAGAAAACACCACGGATATAATTTAAACTCCGGAACACGAAAAAATCAGAAATTCAAAGGTTAAACCTTACCACAAAATCCGCGGTGTAAAAGCTTTCACCACGTGCTACAGCGCACCGGCAAAAAAAACTCAAAAACAAAACAGAACACAACCGTTCAAGTCAAACGCCGCTCGCCAAGAGAGCGATAACGTGTTTTTCACGGAAAATCTCATCGTTCAACTTTTCTTGCGCGAACCTACACGTACCGAAATTTGCCTACAAACAGTCACTCTCAGTTGTACAGTGGCGCGCCAAAAATTGAAACGTTACAGTACCCGTCAACCTTGAGTCCACCCTCCAGCACAGCTTCTCGCCCGCGGGCCGCGTGCTCGATACGGATTTGACGGACCTCTTCCTCTCATATCAGCCACTCTAGCGCTACTCGTGATTGAGTATCGCTCATCCTATAACCATTCGCTGGTATAAGACCGATGGTTCTATGTTTTAAGAAGCGTCGCCGAAACACTTTACTGCACGCTAAAAAGGACACACTCCACAGTCATTAATAAATGTTTTCCTAAATTTTACACACGCCCGCCGTAAAATATCAACATCCGATACACAGTACTCCACTATTTCCTCACTCATGTTAAAAATATAATTTTTACGCACTTTACCAGCATGCCACTTGAGAAATTGTTCCCACTGGTCGCTATGCATGCTGTTAGCCCCGTAGAATCCAGCAGCAGATAGCGGACCCACGTAAGAACTATTTTCCACAGTATTAAATAAATGTGGAAAATAACCTTTCTTGAAGGATGGTGGCAAGTCTAACGTCTTAACAAGACTAGCCAGCAACATTGGCAGGAAATTAAGTGAGTCGATGAACCCTACATTGTCTATCTCCATCAATAAAATCTTCGTACCATTCATGATTAGTTTCGGTTTTATAACGCGCCTTTCTGTTATGTATTTAAGAATGAACTGAAAATCAAATCCTTTACCATTATGGGCTATACACGTGATCGATTTAAATGACCTGCGGGGTAAAGTCGCGTATTCAACCAGTTCGGCAATAGGGTTTTGTTTAAAAATATGCTGTCTTATTCCACATTAACGGCATATCGTTTGAGTGTCTTCGATATCTCTACACATCGATCACACACAGATTCACTTCATGCAGTTTATCTTCCTCAATGTTTTTCTCCTCACGAGTCTCTAACTCGAAATATATAAATAAATGTTTATCTTCTTCGAGCTCTATATTGTTTTTACGTATGTAGCATAGATGCCCTGCACTTTCATACGCATCACAAATCTTACAATATACAGTATTACATACGTGGGGATGTCACGGATGTACTTTATAAGATTTAAAACATTTAGTATATTTTTTAAGTTTACCACACAGACTAATTTTATGTTCATTGAAACAATTCACTCCACGGAAGTCACGATCACAATTTTTACACAAGATGATAACACTGTTCCGTGGGCATGGCGGTGATCGCTGACAACACGGGCACGTGTTTTCACACCGATGTGCACCAATTTTATCACACCCTTTATGACAAGGCTCGTAGAAATATGACGTGGAGAATACAGCCGTTAAACTTTTAATTACTGTAAAATGAAAATTACTATGTAGTAAATTTAAACGCAGTAAATTTTTATTTTTATCGCTTCAAATATTAATACAGCTTTGCCGTCATATTGATACACGACAACATTATACTCATGTGAGTATCTTTGAAATTCCTTGAACTCAGGTATTCCAGCCCCTTCGGTCGGAATATTAACGCGCGCATTTAACAGTAATTTACGGCACTCGGTGTCCTGAAGCGAATTCTTATTTTTAACAATATTTGACAGACGCGGGTCACTATCACATATCGCCTTTGCCACAACCAAGGCACGCGGTAGACATAGATTATCGGCATTGTTAATGTCTATGATTCCGTATTTGCGGCGGCAGAACTCAGCATATTTTAATCCCCTCTGCTTTAAGTTATTACCTAGCCCCCGTGGTAGAGCTATGCGAGTCAGTACAACCTGCATATCACCGTCCGCAAATAACGACGCATTACTCTGTAATATTTTACTGATTGCGTCCCACACAAAATCAATATGGAGTTGATCAGCACGTCTGAAGCTGATCCACGCCGGTCCTAGATCACATTGTGGAGTATACATCACAAGCCCCACCTGATCGGATGCAGGAACAGTCCTCAAAATATAGTTGACTAACTCCTTCATGCCTTCCTTAAACCAGGATACGGGATCCACGTCGGTCGGAGCGTCGGACATATGGAATGTCAGTCGCTTTCCACTGATATTGAAGCGTTTTACATGGGTTGCCGTATCGGTGACGATATTGAATCGTAGGGGAATATCCACGTCAGCCAGCTGACCTGCTCCAATTTGAACATCCCTTGGTTGTAACTCGGCTTGAATTAAATCGTCGCACACTTGTAAAAACGCCTGGACGTTTTCAGCTTCACTATATACTGTAGCATTCAGCCCCTCGTGTATAATATTTTCACAAACATTGAAAAATGCTTCTAAATTCGCATCACCCTGGTAAGACATTTTCTACAGCTGTCAGTAAACACACACACGGAAAAATGTAAACTGAACATTATCGTTTCTTCATGGACGTTATATACACACTCAGGTACAATATGGTTGATGTCATTACGAGAGGCTGTTCTTCATTAATATCTACTAATGCGAAATCAGTTAACCCTTACGCTTTCACCCGATGTCTCATTAGCTGTTTAACTAATACCCTCGACTAAAACATAATTAATAGCTATCACTCACTAGCATATCTATAGTCGTGGAGAACGGTAAGGAAGATAAAATACAAGAATACTAAATACACACTGGTGTGTTAAGACTATTCATTCACATAACATCGTGATGGTAAGAAACAACTTAGCAGGTATAATGTAAGAATTCAGACTTATTTATTTTCAATACAAGTAATACTGTATTCATTCGATACCCCAGGATGATGGTGTCATAATGGAATCTGAGAAGTCATTAAGTAATTGATAGCCTGAAAATCCAAGGGCTAATTGTTGTTGAATCTGGCAAATACACGCACAGACATGTTAAGACTATTCATTCGCATAACATCGTCATGAGAGTAAGAAACAACTTAGCATGTATAATGCAAGAATTCAGGCTTATTTTGCAATACATAAGGATCGGTTAATACTATTCATTCGAATATCAATACCCTGTCATTACGATGGGATGTTCTTCACTAATACCTGCTACCGCGAAAACATTGACGCCATAACACACACACACACACAACTTGTAAGATTACAAACGCTTCATTATTATTATTTGACAACAATTCTATTCCGTTTAAATGTCATTGCCTTAGTAAATACTTAGCAAAAATTCTGTCGTATATAAAAACTGTTGAAATATACCTGCTGGGCTTAGTGTAAATTCTACAGGCGACCACTTAACAAGGAATATCCTAGAAGGTATAACGCACAAGAATATTCATTTTCAATAATTTTATTTTGACAGTAGGGAGTAATGTTGACAAATTCTACCAAACAGTGTTGGATAGGGTGTAATAGATAACATAAGAATTTCGTATTATTATTATTTTATTCAACACGTGAATATACAGTTACTCAATTTGCATTTTGACAAATTCTATTATTATTATTATTAGGTATAACACACACAGGAATATTCATTTTATTCTTACACACAAAGTTTTTGACAGTAGGGAGTAATGTTGACAAATTCTACCAAACTGTGATGGATCGGGTGTAATACATAACATAAGAATTTCGTATTATTATTTATTCAAAACGTGAATATACAATTACTCAGTTTGCATTTTGACAAATTCTATTTATTTCGTATTATTCAACATACAATCACTCAGTTTGCATTTTGACAAATTCTATTAACACAGTTTTATTTTTGTTTGAGCAGGCCTTCTCCCCTTTATACACCAATGCGTATTTATTTTCATCGCTGTTGAATTTCTCGCATTCCTCCTCGGTAATGTGGGCGAACCGTGCGGGAAGAAACACGACAAAGTCTTTTAGCTCGACGAGTATACGCTTCCCATAGCTTGAAGTAATACGCTTCATACATGATATCTGATGTTTTTCTTCAAGTTGCAGCTCTTTGATTTTCATCACAGGCTTCTCACTCGTCAGTCCACCGATGGTGTTCATTAGTTCAAAGTTCATTTTCTGCACAAAAACACTTAGAATTAATACAAGTCGAAAAATTAAACACAAGTACTGGATAATAATACATACTCGAGTTTTAGAGCTGCTTACTGGTGTTGCTGAAGACGATGTGAGTTATAATCTGACATATGCTTGCACCCGGACAACTTATATACACACTGACTTTAACCTTGCATGCAAAATTTCTAATTATTCACCCCGTAGAAAGCGGTACTTTCTAATTACCTCATTAGTGGCTTGCGCTAAAAGTGAAAGTGGGTAGGAGATCTGAAAGTCCCGGTTATTCTACTACCGTTAAGTCATATTTACTTAAAGCTACGGTATGTACTTGTCGTAATTGGTTTCTGAACTTATATGGAAAATAACGATATATATATATATATATATATATATATATATATATATATATATATATATATATATAATACTTTGTTGTGCACCAAAAATCCTATTAAATCGGTCCATAGCATGGCCCATATAATTTAAGAACCGCTCAACATTGCCATCTACATTTATCCTTGCCTGAGTCGCGACTATGCGATTATATAATTGCCTGTATACAAGCCGGGGTTGTCGTGGTGCAATCACACCTTCCAAAACTGCGGACTAAGTCACATGCTTTAAAATGTTCTACTTTTTGGAGGGTTTCTGTGAAAAGCCATATATTGAGATGTGGCCTCCCAAACATCCAAAATAAATCCCGATGAAAGGACTGCACAGCATTATTTGTTCGCTGGGGTATTCCACGCACGGAAATGTTCTGCAAAGACCGTTGGCGTTCCCAATACGAACAGAATCTCTCGCATCCTGGCGCACGTTCGCACATTTTTTTTTAATGAAATTTACTCCTTCTTCTATTTTATGCTCTGGAAGTAGAGGTAATACCATGAAGAGTTTGACTACTGTTTTTAACTCTTCATTTTCTTGCATTCGTAATGCTTTGGCACTTTTAAAATGTTTTGGCAATAGTGGAACCAGCAGCCGTACAGCTGCTGGTTTGGAAACAAATGTCTAACGACATTTCTGAGAGCCGCCTCATAGTTAGCCATTACATATGCATTGGTTATATTTTCCATATATTGTATTGTTTTTCAAAAATGCTAACACACATTTGTGGGCTTCGACTGTTTTTCTACCCAACAGGGCGTACATGACAGAATAAAATAAAAGTTGCCAATTTATGAGCCGATATTGATTTTATATTTTTAAATAATAATAATAATAATTTATTGGCTTATTACAATAATACAAAAATGTTACGCCATGTCTTACAATGTACATCAAAATATATTAGGTTTCTATATAAAAAGGAGTCTAGTTATAAATTGTACATAATATTTGATAAAACATGAAATGAAATACAATAGTAGACGTTAATCGTGAGAAAATAGATTAAAATACTAATGATACGTCATTTATATATTGTCCAGTTAAGATCGCACTGCAGGAATTCTCTAACGTCATAGAAACTGTTTATTGTGAGTTCTAGCTTGACCGCGCGCTTAAAATTCTTTAACGGCATTTCCGTGATGGAAGTTGGTAGTACATTATACATAGCATTATACATTTCATGGCTCACTAGATAATGACAAATATGAATTTTCATTTTCCTTTATAACTCGGAAAATACTCAAAATATTGAAAAATGCTTGAAATAAATATTTTAGTATGAAGAACAGGCTTTTCAATGGCTTTGGTGAAATTTTTTTGCAAGTTTAACTTTTTAAATAGGAACTATATTCAATTTCAGTCCAGTTTAAAACTGCTTTTTTCGCTTTATAGTGGTGTATTCGATTCCATAAATATCTTTTTTAGTTTCGAAGAAATACTAAAAAGTGAGAGAGGTGTTGTCACACAAGGTGAACTAATGACATTACGCCAAGTGAATCGGATGGAAAGGCGGTGGGATGTAGGGTAGGGTCCCGGGTTCGGATCCCGGCACTGGTACTTTGATTAGTTTCGAAGAAATACTAAAAAGTGAGAGAGGTGTTGTCACACAAGGTGAACTAATGACATTACGCCAAGTGAATCGGATGGAAAGGCGGTGGGATGTAGGGTAGGGTAGGGTCCCGGGTTCGGATCCCGGCACTGGTACTTTGATTTTCTCATTCTGTACCTTCAGGTAACCCTACATACTAAAAAGTATGATAAAATAATGATTTTTGTAGTATGCCATGAAAACTTGGTATAAAACAATTGCATCTAAATATGTTTAGTACGTGCAAAACAATTGATATTCGATAACATTTTATAAAAGAAAAACAAATTTTTTTTGTAAACTGAAATCTACTGGAGAGATTTTCGTATGAAACCATACCTACATAAATGATTTTTGTTTCTAATTTTTTGTTTATCGAATATTATTGACTTTCAATTGTTTTGAATGTACATAACATATTTAGATGTAATTGTTTTATACCGTATATTCATGGCACACTACAAAAATTATTGAGTGGCCCGTTTAAAACAGACACTCCATTAATGTGGTCCGTTCTCACGCTCTGGACGAACCAAAACACGCCCAGTCGAACTGACTAGTCGAATACAGGGTTGAAACATGTGCGTATCTACGGGGTATAAATAGCCGCCCGAAATTCGTGATAGTCAGTAAGTGGGCTGCTCTCCGACTGCCGCTTACCGTTTGGTAAGAAAGTTTTTCCGTCTCTTAATTTATTGTACCGCCTGGTGCGACAGCGTATATTGTGAAATATTGAGTGTTGCTTCTGCACAACAGCCAACACTAACATGCCACAAGGGCTGCAGTGCTTTTATAGATTAACGTGGCGGTACCTGCGTAACGGCTCATCCGCCACGGCCCCCATGGGAGATTGAGATACGCTCAATCAGCGCAACTGAGAATAAGTCACAGTCTGCCAGTATCGCTTCAGGTTTGCAAGACCATCAGCCTCACTGGTGGGAGGAGACCTATCTAAATCCCCACTGGCTAAGCAGTGTCAGTACCCGAGCTGTAACCGCAGCTCACCCGGCGGTGCAAAGCACCTAGCCTGCATAGGCTTTCAACCACTGCCCGCACGATTGTACCATACCCATGACTGGTCGGGGATAATCCCCGGGGCTTGGTACCAGTCCCCGTAAATTGCTTCTGCACAGTTGCAGAACTAACTAAATTGTGTTCAGTTGCTTGACACTGCGCAAGAGTCCTGTTGTCAAGTTATCAATAATCGGTCTGGTACCGCTACACTGCGCAAGAGTCCTGTTGTGGTCTCTGCTATCTGTTGCTTGACACTGCGCAAGAGTCCTATTGTCAAGTTAATAGTAACCGGTCTGGTATCGCCACACTGGACAAGAGTCCTATTGTGGTCTCTACCATCTATTGCTTGACACTACGCAAGAGTCCTGTTGTCAAGGTATCAGTAACCGGTCTGGTACCGCCACACTGCAACAGGTCGTACGCAGTGCGAATAGTAACAATAAACGGAAAGCTGGCTTACCATACGGCTCGATAGACGGAGGCGGTCGGTCGGTAGTTGGAACTCTGACTGACTTTCTGGCAATTTCGTGGCCTATTTATACCCAGGTGTTAAGGACATGTTTCGACCGTCCTTAACACAATTAGCCCTTAATTGTGCGTATGTGTGTCTGAACGGTGTGCGAGTCTGTGCTGCTGCGAGCGGTGCGCTGGCGGTCATTGCTCTGCTCGCCCAGCGCCGTATTCGGAAATTATGACTTCATCACGTCCCCTTCTTAATTACGGATGAGAGAAGGGAGAAAAAAAACAAATTTTTATCCCAAATATTTGAATTGTCATTACATTACGAATTTTGGGATTGGTCAATGATCATCCCAATTGGCAAAGTTATGAGCTTTTGTTATTCTTCCCTTCGGGGGGAATTGTCACCCATCGGGATTGGTCCCCTGTCTTCCCGGGATTGAGAATCGGTAGCGTTTTGTAGGTGGGCAGTTAGATGGCCGTAGCGATTCTAGGGGTATTGAGATGTATAGCGATTCTCTGTCCGGGGTCTTGGTGGGTGGTGGTAGTGCTACGAGCGATGGGTTGTTTAGGGTGGGTGGTGACGTACCCCATGGTCGTTACGGAGGTCGTAAACAACAGCGGAGATGCGTTTTACAACGGTCCATGGCCCAAGGTATTTATTGGCCAACTTTCCTGCAAATCCCTTGGCGGCGGTGAATAGGGGATGTTCTTTCCTTATGACTCTGTCGGCCACGTGGCACTGCGAATCGCGAAGCCGTCAATTGTAATAGTGCTCCTCTCGAGTGGCAGCGCTAGCCAGATTTATCTGTGTCAGCCGTCGAATGTCACGTAGCTTCTGATTCCGTTCCAGATAGTCGGGGGTGAGCTGAGGCTCCACGGCAGTGCGATTTCCATTGGCCTCGCTGGTCATCTCGCTTGGCAGGGTTCGCGGCCGTAGTTGAGGTAGGCTGGTGTGTACCCTGTGGAGTCGTGGTGGCAGGTGTTGATGGCTAGCGTAAACTCAGGGAGGTAATGGTCCCATTCACGCTGGTTTTGCTCGCAGTATATTGCGATCATGGGCTTCAATACGCGATTGACGCATTCGACGGGGTTTGCCTGGGGGGTGTAAACGGGTGTCAGTTGGTCGTGGTTCTCGCGTAACACTTGCTCCCGTTGGGGAGTAGCCACGCATCTCTTCCATTCGTCGCTATCGCCTAGCTCAGAGAGGTCAGATGGGTCCCAGAATCGACGATACAGTGTTCCGTCCCGTATCTGGAATTCCGACTGGTCCTGAGGGCAGTTTTGTACTTCGCTAAACTTTTTTTACTCATTCCACGTTTTCCTTGCGTTGCAGCAAAGCTACCCCTAGCCCCCGCTCGGAGGCATCAGTCTGAAGGATGAATGGCACATCAAAATCCGGACAGGCGAGTACGGGGGTCTTTAGCGACTCGAACGCGATTTGGGTTGCTTCGGACCAGTCCCACTTTTGTGCGGAGTAGCTTCGTCAGGGGTGAGACCATTTTGGAAAACCCTTGAATGAATCTCTGGTACCACGAAGCTGCTCCTAGGAACTGTCGGAGTTCTCGGAGGTTAGTCGGTGGTGGGATGTTCACGATCGCTTCTACCTTTTCGGGGTCTGTCTGAATGCCTTCATTCGAGACGACGTGTCCGAGATACCTGATGGCCTGCTGTCCGAAATGACATTTCTCCGGGTTAAGTTGTAGATTTGCTTCTCGTAGTCTACCAAACATTTCTCGGAGATGTTGAATGTGTTCGTCCCCGCTGGCACTTAATACGATAATGTCATCTAGGTAGGCAAAAGCGTGAGTCTCCATGTCCGAGCCGATTACGTGGTCCAGTAATTTCTGAAATGTGGCAGGGGCGGAATGTAAGCCGAATTGTAACACTCGAATTTGGAACAATCCTCGCCCAGGTACGATGAATGTGGTTAGGGTCTTGCTATCGTCAGACAATGGGACTTGCAGTAGCCGTTCTTCAAGTCAGTAGTAGAAAAATAGCGGGCCTGGCGTAGCCGGTCAAGTATAGTACTGATGTATGGGAGGAGATAGGCATCCGTTGCCTCATTGAGTCAGCGGAAATCGATGCAGAACCGTGGTCTTCCATCCTTTTTCTTTACGATTATGGTGGGGGAACTACAGCCGCTGTTCGACCTCTCTATCACCCCGTCTTTCAACATTTGGTCCACCTCTTGCTTGATGATAGCCAACATCTTGGGATTTTGGGGCTGGTATCGTTGCTTGATGGGGGATTTGTAAGCCGAATACGGTGCATCGCTAGTGGAGTTACGTCCTTCACGGTTCGGAACAGGGGTAACTCTTGGTTGAGGAAAGTTTTCAGTTTATCACTTGCAACGGGTGAGTCTCCTGGTGTAGTAGTGATTTCGTACAATGGTTGGACGGGGGGTTTGACCGTGATCTGGGGCTGGTCGCTGGTATAGTCTATGACCATCCTCCATGCGCGGATAGTATCTATTCCGAGGAGCACCGGAGTGGAGAGCTCAGGCTGGCACAGGAACGTGGCGTGTTTGAAAATCCCTTCAATAACACATCCAATGCGACACTCCTGGGTGATAGAGACCTTTTTGTCCATTTGCCAATAGGGCTTGTGTAGTAGGGATTGGGTGGAATGCTATTGCTCTGGCTTTGAAATGTTCCATCATGTCCTGGTTGATGTATGACCGTACGGACCCGGTGTCGATTAGTACGGTTGTAGGGATACTGGCCATTGTGATTGGTAGCAGCATGCGTTAATCGGCGGTGTCTCCTGGTGTGAACAAGAGGTCGTATTTACGGGTTTGGAGTCGTGGGTTGGCGGACGGACGGGATTCCGTTACTCGACAGTCCGGCGTTCGTTTCCCGTCTGCTTTTGACATTGGCAGTCTTTCGAGAGTGTGCCTTGCTTTCCGCAGTGGGAACAGAATAGTTTACGGGGCTGTTTGCATTCTTATCGTCTATATATATATACAGTAGTTTAAATGAAAGAAGTCCCTTGAAGGTCATTGAAGGACAGTACGAGTTTAGATTTTAACCACGCCCATTTTCTCATATTCAGTAGCGTCGTTTATCTAATTTTTAATGGGGCATATAAGATACTGTCATTTCCGATGGTGAGGGGTTAGCAGATGACGGGGAGATATAAACAAAAGAAAAACAATGCATGCATTAGTATATACCAGATATAAAGTTTTCGGTGAATAGTCGGCTTAGCACCGGTAACAACAGAAATACGATGTTTTGACAGTTCATTACGTTAATCATTTGTGTCTCACATTTTGAATTACAACAACGATTTAGATAATGATATAATATCAGTGGTTGCAATAAAAGTGATTTATTATAACTGTGTTTGTGTTAGTGCATAATACTGGTGTTAATTAGTGGTAAATAAGACAAATTGACAGAAAATGCAGCAAAATGATGCTACACGCCTATGCGACAGCTAGTAGTATAGGGAATAAGAAATCAACGTACGTTATTGCAATAGTATCGAGTACAACGAGCCTCATTTTGTTTTGCTTGTCGTAGTATTGTTCGGACAATCTAAAGACAAACGCGTTATATCCATCCTTGTCGCGCGTGCTGTTTGACAATTGAAATGAGAGAGATAGATATATAACTATACGTTAATTCGTATATGATACAGATAACCTTCATGGGACTTCTTTCATTTAAACTACTGTATATATATATATATATATATATATATATATATATATATATATATATATATATATAATAGTATTACCGTGGCATCATCAAAATATCAGCATAACTGTGTAAATTTTCCGGAATTGGTGGTGTTCCAGCTTTTCGATGCCTGTACATGCACCTAATGGACAAAAACCTAGGGAACACTACGCTGGTCGTTAAAAGGGGTCAAATCCTGTAATTGTTTCAGATTTTTATTTTAATATTTAACCCTTTTCCATTTAAAATACATGGGTATTTGCGATCGTTGCAGTTAGTATTTTATTGTAGGATTATTTATGGGCCTAAAAGTTTGATATTTTCAGAAATAAGTCTACAAAGACGCTGCTTTATGGAAAAAAATTGCCGCACCTCTGGCGTTAAAATTTTGTATGAATTATCTCATGCCAATATGATGTTATTTATTTATCTAACGTGTTTTTATCCATCATTCACACTGATTGAATAGAAATGGATTGAAATAATTGAGTTTCGATTAAATCGGTCGAAAATAATCGATTGATCGAGATTATTATGTATTTAGAATTATAAAGACGTAAAATTACCTATATAAAACAAAAAATTATATCACCACAATTTTATAGGAGTAAATACAGCATTATTATTGTTGTCAGGTACGGTCAGTAACTACCGATCAACCGAAGTCCTAGATGAATGCCTGGTGAAGGTTGAAATGGTCAGCCCAGATCCAGAAGAGTAGCTAGTGAAGGTTGAGGAAGTTTATTGAGGGGTGTACCTCAATAATAAGTGAATTGATGTATCGAACTTAGGAAGTTTACCTGGTGGGCTTACCTAAGTAGAGTGTGTTGCTGTATTAGTCAGAAATGACCAAAGCGGAAGTTTCTGGTCATATTTGTAATGAAATACAACTATTGATACTTGTTGTAATGTATGTTTTCTAGATTAAGATCGCACGGGGACGTGCGAATATCAAAATGGCTGTGTCGGGGATCACCCTGTACGTTGACCAGGTGGGCCGCCCTGTGTGTGGGCCTATGGTGTTGTTTATAAACAAACAGACTACGTCAGCGCACGTCTTGAGTAGAACGTGTGCTAAGCATAACCGAGTGAGCTGATTAGAAGGATGATGGTCGCTTAGTGAGAAGCAATAACAAATGAATTAGTAAAACAAATAATCAGAACTGGGGCGACGAAGGGGCACTTCGACCCTGGACTTCGTCGTGGTCGTATGATCAAGCTGGATCTCGGGACTGCCACGTGTCTGTTGTGCTTATTGTTGTGTTAAGAACTGTTTCTAGTGTTAATTATTGTATTCGCCTGTTGTTATCATCTTTATATCAATCACAGCCACGACATCAGAAGTGGGATCAGTATAAAAACCATGGAAGAACGCGTTGAAGTCGGAAACACTTGTTCTGATGAACAATGGAGAAATATTCTGGAAGAACTTATTAAAAAGATACGTTCGCCTACAAATAGTGAATCTGTGACTTTACCTGTGTTCAA
Source organism: Carabus problematicus (assembly GCA_963422195.1). Classification (NCBI taxonomy): domain Eukaryota; kingdom Metazoa; phylum Arthropoda; class Insecta; order Coleoptera; family Carabidae; genus Carabus; species Carabus problematicus. The sequence continues at coordinate 5,675,832 of OY728584.1, forward strand.
ACCAGGAAATACAGGCCAACATGCTAAAGCCTGGTGTACTACTGCTGATTTGTGTATGCGTGAAAAATCAGTGAGTGGTAGTGCTTTAATGATTGTGTTAAGCAAAGCTATGCAAGGTTCTTCATCTGCATGACTATCGCAAATATCATTTGAGGGAATGACTTGGGAACAATTCAAAGATTTATTTCTCTCAAGATACGATGAAACTGAAACTGGTTCAGCTTCTTTCATTAAACTTCTACATGGAAAACCTACAGACAATGAACAGTTTTCTGTGTATGCAAGTCAATTTTTGACGACATTTATGACACGTTGGCAAACATCGAATTCAGAACAAATCGGTGTGGCGTAAGCGATGGTTCACTTATCAGAATTTGATCCTAGAATAGAACGCCTTGGTTATACCACCGACATTGAGGGTAGAAATCAACTCCAACGAGAGTTACGTGCTGTATCGAAACGAAAATTTTCCAATTCTGAAGACAAGCATCATTCCATGCGACCGAAAATGGATTTCAGTCCAAAATTTTATAATTGTGGCAAACTTGGACATCATCAACGTGAATGTCGATCTGCCAAGGCTCATCCAGTTCCAGCCCTGACAAGAACGGAAAAGAAGTCTGTTGTTACAAATGTAACAAACCTGGTCACTACACCAATGATTGCCGTAGTACCGCTGCGAAGAACGAGTCCGAGACCAAGAGAGTCGCAATTTGCGCCGTTAAGTCACCTAGTGGATATCTTGAATATTAAGGTGAGATCTTTCCATTTATTTTCGACTCATGAGCAGTGTTCTCTCATAAAAGAATCTATTTTTCTAAAAAGTAGTGGTCAAAGAATTTATAATAGTTTCTTTAGTTGTACTGGGAAAGACACTTTATTTAGTATGATACAGATTTTGTCTAATATAAGAGATGGTTATTTGCTCGAAAATAAATTTCATGTTTTAGTTGATGATTATTTAAGCAGTGATATTTTAATTGGTAGATGAGGTTGATTTAAATGAGTTGAGAGAACAGGCTGTTGCAGCTATGAATGAAACTCTGTTGTTAATGTTGGTTCTTACGAGAACCAGCAGGTGTGATGTATGATTGGATATCCCAGTGAACAGTAGTTCTCTGGATGAGGGGGCGTACCCTCCTGAGTCCGTGGGACTCGAATCCGTTATTAAACGGCGGGGCAGGGGCCTGTGAGCCCCTGGACTGAGCCTGTGTGGCCAGTTTGGTTATCCCAGTGAACAGTAGTTCTCTGGATGAGGGGGCGTGTCCTCCTGAGTCCGTGGGACTCGAATCCGTCATTAAACGGCGGGGCAGGGGCCTGTGAGCCCCTGGGTTGGGCCTGTGTGGCCAGGTACGGTCAGTAACGACCGATTAACCGAGGTACTATTTTTCGAGATATTTGAAAGTTTCAGGTTAAAAAAAAACACCCGGTATATATATATATATATATATATACCGGGTGTCCCAAGAAATCTGGGACATAAGGAATTAACATGTAAATATAGAAATATTGTGATTACTTCTAAACAATACATTTTAGAGCAAAAGTGTAAATAACAAAATTGTTCAGAATTAAAAACTGCATGATAAGATGCCATATCTAATGCTCAAATATGTTTCTATAATGCGTAAATCAAAGTTGAAATACTACATTTCAATGACAGATTAGGAGGTCGTGAAACAAAAATACTATGGTTTGATTATTTGTTGTTGTAACTAGCAAAAATACATGCAATTTTTGTTCCATGACCTCCTTCAACATTTTTCTATCAGGTAATCCAGCATTTCATTGCATCTTTCGAAGTTCATCATTTGCGTTGACATGACGTTTCATCCAAATTATAATATTTCTGCATTTTCCGATAAGGCCTTTTACCTCGAAAACATCCAACGAATTTTCACATACAAGATTGAGAGTCTGTGCAAAACATGGCACGTGTATATGCTTCCCAATTTAATCTGAAACGGCTTTCCCAATGTTAGCACTGTTACCGGTAACAAAGGTTACTATCTTATCTGACTTAATATGGTAATCTGCAAGAACTTGTGCCAGTACATCAGATATGTAAGCGGCAGCGTGTGCCTCCGTCAATTTAAAGACGCCAATTGTTCCCGAGAACATTGTATTAGTTGTCAACACGTGTGCTGTCACACCTAACATACCGTTCATCTGAGAATAAGTCCAGATGTCAGATGTCAAACACAGGTAAGAAACGTTTTTCATAAAATCGATGAACTTTTTTACTTCTGTCTCGTAACACTTGTCAATGTGAGCTTTAATGGTATTTCTTGTGGGGACCTTGTACAGTGGAGAGTGTTGCTTCATTAAGTTGTTAAATCCGTCGCCTTCAACAAAACTGAACGGCAGGTTATCTATTATAATCATATCTATAATTGCTTGAATTAGCTTCAAATTCTTTGAACCGCCAACTGTAAAAAAATACATAGTTTAGTTATTCATAATAGGAACAGCCTCTACACTTTTCATACACAACAAAATGGAATAAAAATAGGTTACTATAATTTAGTATGTTACATACGGTTAATCATAGAGTAGTTTAGACATAGTCTAATTTTAAAACTAAGGCTGCGTTCGAATTGGACTATTTAGTGCACTAATGTACCACGTGACTGATTTTATAACTTAAATTGTGCACTAAATAACGTTAGGATTTTAGAAATAGACATTAGGATTTGTAAAAGCACACTACGCCCTGAATTGCATACCCTAAATTGACCGCCAAGATCAAAGAATCTCCCTAATTTCGGTGCCTAAGATACTAAAATCTTGAATTCGAACACGGCCTAAGTTTTAAAGTTAGACTAAACTAATTAGAAATAATAATAAAACTAAAACTACCAATATTAACTAATATTAACAAAATACTTATTATTTCACCGGAGCTAAATGTTTAATAAAATTTTAATTAAATTGCAAAATTCAGTATAACAATCTCCGAAAATATCACAATGACCTTGGAACACATTACATATTTTTACTAAAGGTGAGTTGCAATGATAATTTGTTAGCGTTGTGGGAGTACAAAATGTAAATGTATATCTTGTCTGAACAGACGGTATTCTGAAGCTAATTTTACTTAAAAATGAGGGATCATCGACCATATTCTGAATAAGTTTATATAAAAAACAAATATTTATAAGGATTCTTCTGTCTTTTAAAGTACCTAGTGAAAACACTTTAACAATTTCATTATAATTTATATGACCATATTGCCCAGTCATGCGGTAGCTGAGATATTTACATATTTTTATTTTAACCCTTTCAATAAGAGTAACATATTTCGAATAATTTGGATCCCACACAATTGAGCAGTATTCTAATTTGGAACGTACTAAACAACAATATAGCAATCTTATAACGCTAATATTAGTAAAATCTTTACTATTCCTAATTATAAAGCCTAGTAGCCGATTACACTCATTTACCTTATTGATGATATGGTCCGAAAATGAGAGTTTACAGTCAATAACTACACCTAAATCTTTGACAGTTGCAACACGCGTCAGTATAACATTATTCATTTTATATTCATGTGAAATACTACATGTTTTTCGTGTGTAAGTCATTACTTGACACTTGTTTATGTTGAATGGTAGCTTGGACAAGACAGACCATCGATAAATGTTATCAATGTTATGCTGAAGAAGTGTGCAGTCATTGATATTTTCTACAGATACATACATTTTTATATCATCGGCTTACAACAGAATATTAGTATTAACAGTAGTTACAATATCGTTAATAAACAATAAAAATAACAATGGTCCAAGATTTGATCCCTGCGGAACACCTGAGAACGAACAATATTCAGATGACGTATAATGATTATGAACTACGTAGTTCGTTCTTGCGGCCAAATAACTAGCAAGCAGAGTTATTAAGACTGGAGATATATCATATTTGCTTAGTTTGTCTAACAAAATTTGATGATTCACGCGAATGCCTTTTCAAAGTCTGTGTAAATAACATCAATTTGTGAGTGATGCACCATTGCTTCAGTTACATATTATGTAAAATTACATAGATTGCTGGTCGTAGATCTTTTTTTCAGGAACCATGCTGATTAATTGTTATCGAACATTTTACATTATTATAAATTCTATCGTATAAAATTGATTCAAATACTTTAGATACCGAGCAGAGAATAGCAATTGGTCTGTAATTGACAATTTCACTTTTATTTTTTTATTTAAAACCTGGAGTTATTTTAGTACGTTTCCACGTAGAGGGGAAAATACCCATTTTCAAACTTGTATTGAAGATTTTGCAGAAAGGACGGACTAATAAATCCTTACACCCCTTTAGAATATACGACGGTATATTATCAGATCCTATGGCACATTTAGGTTTCAGCTTGTCAATGACATTAGTGACTTCGTGTGCAGATATTTGATTAAAAACAACATTACTTGAACTATCCTCATTTAAACTACTTGCATCTGGTAGCATTTCATCAGGAGCAAAATTATTACTGAAATTTTCAGCGAAGGCCTCGACTATATCCTTCGGATTGCTGAGCTCTTTATTCTTGTAATGCACAATAGGGGGTATCCTAGAACTTTTTTCGTAATATTTATATAGTCCCAAAGCTGTTTTGGACAGTTTTTTATGTTTTCTTGGAGCTCCACAACATATTGTTTTATGTCTCTTTTGATTTTAGTTCTCAAATATTTATAATCATATTCACACTGTGTAAGACCATGTTTTCTGAGTAGTTTATAGTTTCTTTCTTTGGCTCTAATATCACATATGATTTCCTTTGTAAACCAGGGCGGATATTTTGTTTTAAATACACTTTTCGGTACACACATCTCAATAATTTCATAAATATTGCGGTAAAAAAACGCAACAGCTTCATCAACATTTTCTGTATGATCCAACTCATCCCAGTTCATATCAGAGAGCAATTGATAGATCATGTAAAAATTCGCTTTCTTGTAATTATAAGACGGGATTGAATTAGGTGTACATGAAGTTTTAGTAGACTTGGTCACTATAGGAATCGTTATGGTTAAGGGTGGATGATAGGGATCTACATTAAGTAACGGAAAATTATATTTTGTAACTTCGCAAGATAAATTTGACATTACTAAATCAAGTATTCTACCACTCACGTTCTCTTCATAATTGAATTGATTGAGATTCGCAAAGTTTAGGAAATTAATTAACTCCAAAACTGTGCTATTATTGCTACCACCTGACCTGATATATTCAGAGTATGATGATATATTAAAATCACCTAATAAAATACACTTATTATTTTGTACTATATCTAACATTTCTAGAAGTTCAAACATGTCACAATATGTAGAATAGGTAACATCGGGTGGTGCATAAACAACAAATAAATATATTTTTGTATTATGACTAATCATAATTTGAACACAGAACAAGTCAATTCCATCAATATCGATGCCCGTATCGTCGAGTGACGAGCGGTATGAAGAATTGACAGCAATTAACACGCCACCACCTCTGCTTTTGTTTGTTCGAGAAAAATTACGATCTTGTCTGTATATGACGAATTCAGTATTAATTATTTCTGTATTTAGGACACTATTAGCCAACCAAGTTTCAGAAAACGAATAAACATCGAAATCATGAAGATAAACATTGTCATATAAACACTGCAATTTAGTATTTAATCCTCTTACATTTTGGTAATATATTTTAAACATTATGAATTATAATTAATTTTACGTTTTTGTATATCGAACTGTTTTAAGTACGAAGGACACTCTTTGTCAAAAATACTATGGTTTGCATTAATTTTCAGATGAAATTTATCGCCTGCGTAAACGCAGTTAGCGCATTTCTTATTTACATTAACGCAGTTTATTAGTTTGTGTTCACCATTGCAATTACAGCATGACATTTTATTTTTACACTCTTTAGCGTAATGTCCAAATAAGTTACAATTATAACATCTGTGAACATCAACCAACTCAAACACAGAACATCTTCGCCATCCAATATTTAAAACACCTTTGCTCATTATAGTTTTAAAGGAATCACTGTCAGATTCAATTATCAATTTCATCGCATTGTTGTTTCTATGTTTTTTCCGGGTAATTATTTTCAGAGACGCTTTTTCCTTAATAATTGCATTTTGTTCCATAATGCTATTTACTAGATCTTCATCATTTTTGTGTAAATCATCTTGATCAATTCCTATTATTATCAATTTGGGATTTATTAATTTTGGTTCACGGATTTCATACTTTTTACCCAATTCTTTTGTAAGTGTCTGTTTGCATTTTTCTTTTGATTCAAGATTGTCAAATGCTATAATAATACCATCTTGTTTTATTTCTTTCACCACTGAGACACCGATAGCCATGTCTGCAGGTCGTATTTTACTCTTGACTTCAGTTTTAGTTATATCACTCTCTTGATCAGTTTTAGGTTTAACCAATAATACATTTTTATTATTCTTCGCAATTTCCGCATAAGTTTGTTTATAACTACCCACGTTTTTTACACTATTTTCACCCCATTTAGCCACAATTAAAGTTTTTAGCTCACTCAGTTCATCCCTTAATAATTTATTTTCAGCCTTGATTTCTTTAACCGTCTTTAATATATCAATTACAAATTCTTTTATCCCATTGTCATCATTGGCCACAACACTTGCACTTAGCAATTCATCTGAATCATTTTCACTACTTGCATCACAATTATCGCACTTCCAGGAACTGATTTCACCAGCTTGTTTGAGTTTTTGAAAAGTTTCAAGCGAGATTTGAACACAATTAATATGATAGGATCCATCACACGAGGCTGCACACGTAATAGCATTATCATGCCGGGTAATTTACTTATTACATTTAACACAGAGTTTTATATTCATATTTACATTTTTTGATCCGAGGATACAACCAGAATTGTAATATTTACTAACTGAATTTCAATCAGGTAGAAGCTAGTCAAGTAATTAATCGATCGATAGGAGCTGCAACGAAACACGTCCGTTTGCATTGACTGCTAATATACTATGATATATACTATGATATATATATATATATATATATATATATATATATATATATATATATATATATATATATATATATATATATATATATATATATATATATATATATATATTTTTAGCAAATTTGCATGGATTTTCACAAGCTACCATGTCGGTGTATTGTGTACCGCGTAACTAGAGCCATAGCTTCGTCATTGAACGCGTATATTACGTTTCCAAGAAATGGAAGAGACAATTTAGACGTTAAAGAAAAATTTTACGCAATAGCAGAAATGCCGAACATTGTGGGTGCAATAGATTGCACACATATTAAAATAAAAAATACCGGTCACTATCCCTTACTCTATATGAACAGAAAAGGATTTTTTCATTAAATCGGGGCTATTCTGTACACCTATCGTTAGCTATTAGCGATCGCTAGATCTGAAATGTGCGATTCTGTACGTTACTTTGTCGCTTGTTTGCCTAGCGACAGTCGCTTATTTGTTTATTTTTAAGCGACAGCTCACTGGCAGTCTTTTAAAAATTAGCGATCGTTAATAAACTGTCAAAATCAATAAAAACGAACAAATATCTATAAAAATAGTTTGAAATACAAAAGACAGATATTCATACTTGTATTAATGCATTTATTAAAGAATGTCGAAATATATATTGCACTATACTTATCTATTTTAGGTGACAATTGCAAACAACATCGCCGATTGTGAGACATAAATTGATGTTGAAAATAAATTTTTGAACAATTTAATTTCACTATTTATAAAAATCTTTTTAACTTGAACCAAATGTGGTAATGCTAGAAAAGTTACTGTAATTCCTGTTGCCAAGTATCATGTTCATTACGCTAGTTTTATGCCAGTGATTTGTTGGTTTAAATATAATTTTTATTAAATTGATGAATGAATCTACATAAATTAGAGTCAGTAAATTAAAATAAGGAGGTGTAATGAACACTATAGTAAGTTACACGCGACTTTTATTATCCTCTTGGACAATTGTCTTTTGAACTCTTCTGCACATAAGTAAGATTCGTCACTTCGCACTGTAACCCACGAAAATTTATAGAAAAGCCTATAGGAGTTTTCAAATCAAGAATCATATATCCTCTAAAACATCATGCTTTGCGTTAATATTCAATTAACACTGGAACAATTATACGTGTCTCACTGCATTACAATTCTATTATAACCTAAAAATATAACCAATATATATTGACAAAAACAATTCAATTAAGTTTACTTACTAATTTCCATTCTTTTCGTTAATTAATTAATTATGTAATTAATCATTTATTTATAATAGATATACTTAAAATAGTTGAATTTGTTTATTTGACATTTAAGCAAGATATCTAGCGATGCTTCGTTCATACGTATGAGTACCGCGTAAATTTGTAAACTAGCGACAGGTAGCAACAGAATCGCAATTTGTTTGTTGTCGCTAGAGCAATCGCTAAAATATAAGCGATCGCTTGAAATTAGTGATCGTTATAAGTTAGCGACAGATGTACAGAATAGCCCCGAATGTGCAGGTAACTTGTGATTCGACTGCACGAATTACAAACATTGTTGCACGTTGGCGAGGAAGTGCTCATGATGCTCGCATATGGAGTGAATGTATGTTCAAAGAACTATTCGAAATATCTATATTATTATTTTGAAAATATCAGAACTGATAAAAACTGCTATACAAATACAAATAATAACATAATCATATAGGCCGGTGAAATAGATGGAATTCTCGTGGGTGATAATGGTTATCCGAGTTCTCGATTTCTATTGACACCACTTTTAAACCCTACAACCCCAGCTGAAATTCGATACAATGCCGCGCATATAAAAACGCGAAATGTTGTTGAAAGACTATTTGGCCAATGGAAGAACAAATTTAGATGTTTCTTCAATGGTTTACAAATGTCTCTCGAAACGGCTAAAGCCAGTATAATAGCGTTAGCTGTTTTACATAATATTGCTTTAGAACAGAGATTAAACCTAAATGGTATAATTAATAGTACATTATACACCAAGGGAGAGAAACACTTATTTTTCCTGAGGTGTAGTTTGAAGCCTGAGGGCTACAAATACATCGAGGGAAAAATGGTGGTCTCTCCCGAGGTGTATATACTATTTTTTCCACGTTCGGGAGTAGAAACACTTAATTTCATAAAAAATTAATTATAATAAATCGGAGCGAAATTGCAATATTTAGAAGCCTTTGGAAATGTTTCCATGCAACGCGTGCCACGACAACAGACATTTATTTACAAAAACCTTTGTTATAATGAAAACTCCCTTCCGAAAAGTTTTTTCGTCCCTAGGGAGTAAATGCTTCATTTCTGTCCCGCGTTTGACGCCATAGAAACCGACTTCTACTCCCGGACGTGTAAAAATATATTTTTTTTTTAATTTATTAGGATCTTACCTGTATTATTCTTGCATCTTCATACTCGTATATTATTAATAAATAAAATTAATGTTATTTACAGATGACTCTGACAATGATGAAAATCAACAGAATGAAAATGAAATAGAACACGCAAATGAACAAAATAATGATGGGGGAAACGCATTCCGGAGACATTACATACATAATCATTTCAATTAAACATAAGCGCACTATTTAACTAAAATGGCGGCGACACCATACTTAAGAAATCTAAAGATAATGAACTGGAATGCAGACGGCCTTAAATCGAAAAGAGCCACAGTAATCGACTTCTTACAGAGACATAACATAGACATGGCATGCATTTCGGAAACACACCTTATTCCGAATGAAAGTCTCAAAATACCTGGGTACAATATCTACAGATTCGATCGAGAGGCACTCTGGGCATCGGGAGGGGTAGAAATTTTAATTAAACGCAAATTCAAACATCACGAAATACCAACACAGCAGCATTTAGCAATTGAAGCTACCGCAATAGAATTATCACTATATAATAAAGAAACTATTAAAATAATAGCAGCATACCAGCAACCAAACCGTAGAATACAAGAAGCTGACATAACATCAATTTTTAATAATCAGCAACCCACAATATTAATCGGCGACTTGAACAGTAAACATACGCAATGGGGTTGTCGAGTCAACAATCCAAATGAGATAAAATTGCACCGCATACTTACAGAACATTCCATACAAATATCAGCCCCCACTGAACCTACGCATTTCCCATACCGTACTGATCATTCACCAGATATCCTAGATGTAATACTATACAGAAATTTCTCCCCACCATTAACACAACATGTTCTATGTGAATTAGACTCTGACCACTTACCAATAATAGCGACTTTCTCCAATCAGCCTGATACGACACAAACACCAAATAAAATGCATTATGGAAAAATCGACTGGGACATTTTCAATCGCGAAATAAATAAAAAACTAACACCACCTGCACATCTAAAAAATACAGATGACATCGACGAAGCTATATTAAAATTCACAAAAACATTACACAAATCTACACAATCAGCAACAATATAACAAGGGTATATAAAGCAACACAACTATGCTACCCCGAAGTTCATATTAAGCTTAATTAAACAAAAGAATAGAGCACGTAGACTATGGCAAAGAACCCACGACAAACAGTGTAAACAAGAACTCAACCGACTAACTCATCAGGTCCACATGGCACTAGAAACCCACAGAATAAATACGTACCAGAGATATCTATCCGAAATACATCCAGGGGACTCACAAATGTGGCAAGCAACCAAGAGAATTCTCAAAAGTCCAACTATTATACCAACAATAGTAGAAGGAAATATAACGTATTCAAGTGATGAGGACAAGTGCAATGCATTCGCAGATTACTACGAAGAAGTATTCAAAACAGCACCTGGCAATGTAGATATAGCACAGTTCGAAGCGATAGAAGATCCTATTCTAATACCAACAAAGATCAATCCAACATCACCAGCCGAATTAAAATTACATATTAAATTCTTAATTAACAAAAAGGCTCCAGGACACGACCAAATAACAAATTTAATAGTAAAACACCTCCCCCGAAAAGCGCTAAGTTTCCTAAGCTCCATCATAAATTCCTGTCTCCGTAAAGGATACTTTCCGAAAAGCTGGAAACACGCAAATATCATAATATTTCACAAACCTGGCAAAGATAAAAATCTAACATCAAGTTATAGACCCATTAGCCTATTACCAACATTATCTAAGTTATTTGAAAAAATACTAAAAACCCGAGTAGATACCTTCCTGCTATCCAACAATACCATCCCACCCTTCCAGTTTGGATTTAGAAAAAATTATATATTAAAAGTATATATGTCAATCTTTCCAGCTCGGTCGGTCGGTCGGTCACTCAGCCTGTTGAACAGCCCCTCCATGTTGGTGATGAATATGGAAACTTTTTCCTCAGAGCCCTGGGTGCGGCTGCGCATTTCATCCCATAGCCTAAAATCATAGTCCACGGGGAGGAAGGTGTTCTTTAAGGCGGTGGTGAACGCACTCCAACCATGCATAGTTGCCTTATTCGCACGGAACCAGGTTAGTGCGGATCCAGAAAAGAATTTTACTGCCGATGCAAATAGTTGCGGGCGAGTGACTCCACGAGCAGCGCTTAATTCATCAATTCTCTCCAGAAAATTTCACAAACTAGGTCCGCTATCATAAGTGACATTCCACTTGTGAATCGGGAAAGATGTTCGACGGAGTGCAGTACGTGCAGGTGTGCAAGCCAGGTTGCAGCAGATCTGCTCCAACGCTCTTGCCAAGCGCACTTCGATAGTCTCCGTCGGTGCTGCCAAATCCTGCTCCACGGACTCGTCCAAGGTCGCTTCGGTAGTGGTGTTATCGTCCTCTCCCGTCTGGGTTGTCTCTTGTTCGGCCAAGAGAGTGGCGGATGCCTCAGCCGTGAACTTGTATCGCAGGTTGCGGATGTATCGTTCGCACACTCGACTGAGAGCGGCACGTTCGTTCAACACTGTTGAGTCGGTCACGTATTGCAGTCGCTTACGCACATGCGTCAAACGACTACCTATGCGTATGTATTCATTCTGGTAATTCGTATTGTCAAAACTATCGACCATTGTTTTTAACTGAGCGAGTTTTTTCTGACAGATGTCGAGTTCGGCTTCAGAAAGAAGTGGACAATCTGGGGCGAAGGTGGAGTATCCTCGCGTTCCTCCCTAAGGCAATTGCGGTACCGGGGATCGGGATTCCTCGAAACATGAGCTCGTAGGAGAGCACGTCAGTAGTATAGTAATGGGGTTTCTGGACCAGCATTGCGGGTTGCCTACCTCGCGCCTGTACTGTAGTACGGTGTTGCGGGGCGTGGTGGGAGGCGCAAGAGGTCACGTGATTGGGGGCGTGGCCTGGATGACGTCATCCGGAGGTCTGGATTACGTCATCCAGGGGGCCAGGCTGTACCGTTGTATGGCCGACTTGGAGGTCTTCTTTCAAGGTCATGTACCTGGTGGTCTTCTTCAGGGGGAGAACTCAGAGGAGTCACGGGGTCTGGAACAAGGGTGACGTCATACAGGTGGCCAGGCTGTACCGTTGTATGGCCGACTTGGAGGTCTTCTTTCAAGGTCATGCACCTGGAGGTCTTCTTCAGGGGTGTACTCGGAGGAGTCACGGGGCCTGGATCAAGTGTTACGTGGTCCAGTGAGCCAATTTCCTGCAATTGATTACGTCATAGTTATTTCTGTGATTCCCCCGTTTCCTAGAATTGATATGATAACGAACCTGTTTAAACCTGTTTCATAATTCCTGGAATTGATGACGCAATATTGCGTCATTCCTAGAATTTTTCCATATTACGGACTTGTGCAAACTTGTTTCACATAATTCTTAGAATTGATTACGTCATAGCTATTTCTGTGATTCCCCCACTATAAACCTATTTCTTGGAATTGATACGATTACGTACTTGCTCAAACCTGTTTCATAATTCCTGGAATTGATTGCGCAACTATTGTATAAATGGAGGTTTGATATTCACATGCATTCAATATTGAATCGGGCGTTCATGATGGAAAAAGACATACGTGAAACCAGCTCTTCGTGTATTTAGTGAAAAAAATTGTTAAGAAGAAAGGGGATTTAATGTATGTAAAATGGTTAGGAATGGATAAAACACACAACAGTTGGATACATAAAAATGATGTTTTGTAATTAAAATATTTATATTAAATAAAGTATGTAATTTTATTAAAATTCAAAGTTTTTCTTTACTTCGAATCCCTGGGCTTGGCGAACCCACGGCCCCGAGCTGACTTCTCGGTGTCTAAAGGGGGTTGCAAGTAACACAACCGGGCCCCACCAGAGGTTCTGGTAGCACGGGGACTGGTACCAAGCCCCGGGGATTATCCCCGACCAGTCATGGGTATGGTACAATCGTGCGAGCAGTGGTTAAAAGCCTATGCAGGCTAGGTGCTTTGCACCGCCGGGTGAGCTGCGGTTACAGCTCGGGTACTGACACTGCTGAGCCAGTAGGGATTTAGATAGGTCCCCTCCTACCAGTGAGGCTGATGGTTTTGCAAACCTGAAGCGATACTGGCAGACTGTGACTTGTTCTCAGTCGCGTTGATTGAGCGTATCTCAATCCCGCGCCCACGGGGGCTATGGCGGATGAGCCGTTAGACAGGTACCGCCACGTTAATCTATAAAAGCACTGCAGCCCTTGTGGCATGTTAGTGTTGGCTGTTGTACTAACACCTCAGTCTGCATCAAGCATTCGTGCTGGTCAGACGTGTTTTGGTAGCTCCGTGTGGCTAATTGATAGGTCAATTAGAGCTATTAGGCATGAACATACGTGTTTGTTATCGTTTGTGCGTGTCTGTAAGTGCGAGTTTGGCGTGGCAGCTCATAAGATTCGTGTAGAAAAGCCGAAAACATCGACACCGTGCCCCGTGAGGGTGGAAAAGGGGGTGGAAATGCCACCACCAACTAACGATCGACGTGACAGAAGCCAGAAGAGCAATGGAAGCCGTAGTTCGAGCAGGATAGCGTCACGGAGAGGTTCTGTGGTAAGTAATGCAAGTTCATATGAGCGAATGGAAACGGATGAACAGCGGAAGAGGAAACGTGGGGATGAATGTGTGAATGATAGTGGTAGAACGAATCTGCAAAAAATGCGCGCGATAGGTGAGAAGTTGAGAGATTTTATGTTCGATACTAAGAACCTTGCGGGAACGGAAACATGCAAATTTATTCAAGAATGTGTTAGTAATCTGGAAGATCAAATGCTGGAAATAATAATGGAGAATGAAAGACTAAAAGGTATAAATGAGATGAAGCAAATGGGAATCGAACCCCGACCTACCGCGTGTTAAATAGGACATATAACCACGCGACAACGCTGTATCAACTGTCAGTGCACATTTTTAAGGTGTATATAAATGCTAAATCTTTGATGCGTTAAATTTAAAGCCCTTTTTCTCGTAAAGCCCGTATGACACGGTCAATGTTTTTGTACATTTTTAATGTCAATTTTTAAGTTCAATTTTTCTGTACATTTTTGTGAAAGTGAATCATTGAAAGAAAATATTTCTGTATGCAACGTATACAAGATTTTCACTTTGTGAGCATGCGCAGTTGTCGAGACAGTTTGAAATGGTTAACTATTTTTTTACGAACTAACCAAACTTTGTCTAATATTGAAATGGATTCAAGTGAGGACGAATTATTAATATTAGCAGCATTAACTACTGTTACGGCTACAGTCTATTAATAACGAAACTTGCGACCACGACATTTTATTAAAAGAAAAACGTTTGACGTTTCAATCAGCTATTACGCGCTTATGCGCATCTTGTTTGCGCAATTAATTGAAAGAAACATTGAAGGAAATAGAACCAGTTCTATTTTTTAATGTACATTAAAATTGACTGAAACATTGAACTACTTTACGTGTATGATACGTTCAATTTTTGACTTTGTAAAACATTGACATTAAAAATGTACAAAAACATTGACCGTGTCATACGGGCTTAAAGGACAAAATAGTGCGCGCTATTACTTTGCCCCTAAACACCATTAGTGTACAGCTACTTCGAAAACACATTGCAGCCAAATCCGTGTTCCGGCGGTGGCGACCTCCCCTTGTTAGACTCACAACGTGTAACCACACTATGGTCAGGCTTACATCAAATACTATTATAAGTCACTGTTGGGGATGGCTCTGATCCGTCACCAAGAATTAGCGATTTCATAGTATTAAAATAGATTATACGCGAGTTTTCATAATTTAATGTGAATCCCTTTACTTTACACACATACTGACGTGTCGCGCTAGTAGGTGAGTACACTTCGTACGCATAGTTCTTGGGGCCGCCGCATACGAATTCGGTGATATAGCTACCGGGTCCATAGCTTTCTAGCTCGTCAGTTAGGTCATCCAGGAAGTTACCAGTAGGGGGTTCATATTGCGTGTCTGAGCTGTAGTGTATGCTGCAATCGCAACATTCACTGTTGGTAGCGGCTCCATGGAATCCTCCAGGAATTTCCAGTTCACGTATACCACCTTATCTCCCGCTGGGACAAGGTGAACAGCTCGACAAGCTCGGTGATCACCGTAGTACGGATCTTATTCTCGGACTGCGCGAATTTCCCTGTAACAATGATATGCATGTTGAAATAAAATATATAATTATTGTGATGTACCAGCACTTACCCCAAAAAGAATTTTGACAGAGTTTCGCCTGAGCTCTCCGTCCAGCATTCTTCTCTATAAGGGCCGGTTCCAGTTCGATGCCCTCATTGACCATGTACTCATGGATGTATTGCTGTTTCAGCACGTCTGTGCTACATGATGCTGAATACCCCGACGCTTCCTGTTTAATTTTCAGGAAAGTGTCGATGTATTCAGCGAACAAGCCACCGGACTTACTGTTTTTATCATACACAGTCACCTCGTACTGCCATATCTCGAACACTTGAATAATCTTGTAACCACTCCGCACAGCCATCCGTAGCTCGTCGACAACCCATGTACCGGTAAACTGATGCTCTTCAACACTATACATACAGTCTGGCATAGTTCGTCACAACATTTACGGCAGAGGACAAACATCAACTTTACATGCATTCTTCGAGTCGAGACTGTTGTTAGGCCCTATAATCACACCACACTCAGCGCCGACAAATAGTTTCGGGTGACCAACAGGGAATTTACCGTACTTGCACACCCATGGATAGAGTGAGCAGACATCAACATATTTAATTTTCTCATTATCACCGGCTTTATGATGTAGCGTACAGTTACCTGTACGGCCTCCGAAAAATGCATCGCGTGGGTTAAGGGGGATAGTATTCAGTAAGTCGTGGTTACACACGAAATCTCGTAGTCTCGCGCCACTCTTCTTGTCTCTAGTGAACTTACATTCCCACTTCTCTATAACTACATACCCTAATTCGCGTAGTTTTTTAGTCTTTGCGCTTGTCCGGTCAAACCGCGAGTTTAGTGTTTCGTGCGGGTTATTTAGAATGGGGTCATCACGCTTGGTCCGGAAACACAAATTATGTCCATGGTGAAAGCAGCCGTTGAACTCGAAAACTAGCTTCCCCGGAGCATAGTACTGTAACAAACTTTTGCACAGCCTGGCTAGGCACTGACGGTTATGGAGAGCAGTCGTGGATTCGTCGTAAACGTGGCTGAGAGGAGAGGGCAGTAACAGTAGCACAACATACAAGAAAAACTAAACACTTAAAATAACAAAGCGGGGATTATTAAGTTTAAACAAAGCGAATTCAAAAAGAACAGAAATACTTAACTTGTTTTTTGAACAAAAAAAAAATTTGGGCGCCACCTGCCTTAAAGAGAAACAGATCCCCTGTGGAGAAGCCAGGGCCTCCAGTCAGGGGGGGTACAGTGTCCGGGGCAGCGGTTACAATTTTACGAGGTTAGCTCGGCGTCTTCCTCACTGACAGGTCGTACTCGCGACCGCGGAGTCCGGCCGTGCGGGACACCGGTGACGACGGAAGTGGCGGAGCAGGCGGCTCCCTCTGGCGACAATGTACGCAGTGGTTACAGCGTACTGCGTCCCCAGGGGTCGGTCCTTCCTGTCTCCTCGTCGACACTCACTCGGCGCAGTATTGGTAGGGCTCTCGGCGGAACGCGGCCGGAGTAGCCTGCCAGTGCCTATTGTCCCTATTCAGGACAAGCCTGTTACAGGTAACTCGTGACTCCAACTGCCTCCAAACGACTCGTACAACTCAAACACACAAATTCAGCATGAGAAAGAGAAACATAAGTATACAGCTACCTGTTTTACAGGAGCCAAACGTAAATTATACAGGGATTTTACTAGTATCACTGCGTGCAAATCACGCAAAAGAATACAAAATCAAATTACAGCGCGTAGGCGCAAGTGCAAAATATTAACAGCGCACAGGCGCTAAACCAAAGTACAAAAATTACAAAAATAGAATGAATGTAACAGACCTGACTGACGGAACTGCAATATTACCAAAACAACAATATTTTAGCATGGAGACTTCCAGACAGACTGCGTGACTGGTCAACCACTAGAAATGAACTTTTAACTTAAGGGTGGGGGGGGGTTTACACAAAGGATCACGATACAAACCACGTGCTGGACATTTGTCTCGGACGGTGGTTACGGCACTACATAAAAATTTGTAGCAGAACTACTGTGATTTTAAATTAAGCAAATGTGAAGTATTTTACAAAACCAAACCCTCAGGTAGCGAGGGTTCTACTCCCTCGGATGGGAGCGACAAAAACCAAAATGTATTCTTAAAGAAGAACCACAAACAAAATGGCGGATAGCTCAATGGCTACCGCACAACCAAAATCTTTCGGAGATTAACTCCGTACAAGATACTACAATTTTATTACTCTAATGTATTAAAAGTTCTGAAAACAGCCCATTCCCATGTGCGGTGAATGGGCACAACAATCAAACTTATACAAAACTCTAGAGCAAAAAATATACTCGCATCGAAATATACACCGCCACGCGGCCGCGCTTGTCGAGCCTCGCGCCTGACTTGAACTACGTTCTCTCTATTCGGGACTCGAAATAGAGAAAACACCACGGATATAATTTAAACTCCGGAACACGAAAAAATCAGAAATTCAAAGGTTAAACCTTACCACAAAATCCGCGGTGTAAAAGCTTTCACCACGTGCTACAGCGCACCGGCAAAAAAAACTCAAAAACAAAACAGAACACAACCGTTCAAGTCAAACGCCGCTCGCCAAGAGAGCGATAACGTGTTTTTCACGGAAAATCTCATCGTTCAACTTTTCTTGCGCGAACCTACACGTACCGAAATTTGCCTACAAACAGTCACTCTCAGTTGTACAGTGGCGCGCCAAAAATTGAAACGTTACAGTACCCGTCAACCTTGAGTCCACCCTCCAGCACAGCTTCTCGCCCGCGGGCCGCGTGCTCGATACGGATTTGACGGACCTCTTCCTCTCATATCAGCCACTCTAGCGCTACTCGTGATTGAGTATCGCTCATCCTATAACCATTCGCTGGTATAAGACCGATGGTTCTATGTTTTAAGAAGCGTCGCCGAAACACTTTACTGCACGCTAAAAAGGACACACTCCACAGTCATTAATAAATGTTTTCCTAAATTTTACACACGCCCGCCGTAAAATATCAACATCCGATACACAGTACTCCACTATTTCCTCACTCATGTTAAAAATATAATTTTTACGCACTTTACCAGCATGCCACTTGAGAAATTGTTCCCACTGGTCGCTATGCATGCTGTTAGCCCCGTAGAATCCAGCAGCAGATAGCGGACCCACGTAAGAACTATTTTCCACAGTATTAAATAAATGTGGAAAATAACCTTTCTTGAAGGATGGTGGCAAGTCTAACGTCTTAACAAGACTAGCCAGCAACATTGGCAGGAAATTAAGTGAGTCGATGAACCCTACATTGTCTATCTCCATCAATAAAATCTTCGTACCATTCATGATTAGTTTCGGTTTTATAACGCGCCTTTCTGTTATGTATTTAAGAATGAACTGAAAATCAAATCCTTTACCATTATGGGCTATACACGTGATCGATTTAAATGACCTGCGGGGTAAAGTCGCGTATTCAACCAGTTCGGCAATAGGGTTTTGTTTAAAAATATGCTGTCTTATTCCACATTAACGGCATATCGTTTGAGTGTCTTCGATATCTCTACACATCGATCACACACAGATTCACTTCATGCAGTTTATCTTCCTCAATGTTTTTCTCCTCACGAGTCTCTAACTCGAAATATATAAATAAATGTTTATCTTCTTCGAGCTCTATATTGTTTTTACGTATGTAGCATAGATGCCCTGCACTTTCATACGCATCACAAATCTTACAATATACAGTATTACATACGTGGGGATGTCACGGATGTACTTTATAAGATTTAAAACATTTAGTATATTTTTTAAGTTTACCACACAGACTAATTTTATGTTCATTGAAACAATTCACTCCACGGAAGTCACGATCACAATTTTTACACAAGATGATAACACTGTTCCGTGGGCATGGCGGTGATCGCTGACAACACGGGCACGTGTTTTCACACCGATGTGCACCAATTTTATCACACCCTTTATGACAAGGCTCGTAGAAATATGACGTGGAGAATACAGCCGTTAAACTTTTAATTACTGTAAAATGAAAATTACTATGTAGTAAATTTAAACGCAGTAAATTTTTATTTTTATCGCTTCAAATATTAATACAGCTTTGCCGTCATATTGATACACGACAACATTATACTCATGTGAGTATCTTTGAAATTCCTTGAACTCAGGTATTCCAGCCCCTTCGGTCGGAATATTAACGCGCGCATTTAACAGTAATTTACGGCACTCGGTGTCCTGAAGCGAATTCTTATTTTTAACAATATTTGACAGACGCGGGTCACTATCACATATCGCCTTTGCCACAACCAAGGCACGCGGTAGACATAGATTATCGGCATTGTTAATGTCTATGATTCCGTATTTGCGGCGGCAGAACTCAGCATATTTTAATCCCCTCTGCTTTAAGTTATTACCTAGCCCCCGTGGTAGAGCTATGCGAGTCAGTACAACCTGCATATCACCGTCCGCAAATAACGACGCATTACTCTGTAATATTTTACTGATTGCGTCCCACACAAAATCAATATGGAGTTGATCAGCACGTCTGAAGCTGATCCACGCCGGTCCTAGATCACATTGTGGAGTATACATCACAAGCCCCACCTGATCGGATGCAGGAACAGTCCTCAAAATATAGTTGACTAACTCCTTCATGCCTTCCTTAAACCAGGATACGGGATCCACGTCGGTCGGAGCGTCGGACATATGGAATGTCAGTCGCTTTCCACTGATATTGAAGCGTTTTACATGGGTTGCCGTATCGGTGACGATATTGAATCGTAGGGGAATATCCACGTCAGCCAGCTGACCTGCTCCAATTTGAACATCCCTTGGTTGTAACTCGGCTTGAATTAAATCGTCGCACACTTGTAAAAACGCCTGGACGTTTTCAGCTTCACTATATACTGTAGCATTCAGCCCCTCGTGTATAATATTTTCACAAACATTGAAAAATGCTTCTAAATTCGCATCACCCTGGTAAGACATTTTCTACAGCTGTCAGTAAACACACACACGGAAAAATGTAAACTGAACATTATCGTTTCTTCATGGACGTTATATACACACTCAGGTACAATATGGTTGATGTCATTACGAGAGGCTGTTCTTCATTAATATCTACTAATGCGAAATCAGTTAACCCTTACGCTTTCACCCGATGTCTCATTAGCTGTTTAACTAATACCCTCGACTAAAACATAATTAATAGCTATCACTCACTAGCATATCTATAGTCGTGGAGAACGGTAAGGAAGATAAAATACAAGAATACTAAATACACACTGGTGTGTTAAGACTATTCATTCACATAACATCGTGATGGTAAGAAACAACTTAGCAGGTATAATGTAAGAATTCAGACTTATTTATTTTCAATACAAGTAATACTGTATTCATTCGATACCCCAGGATGATGGTGTCATAATGGAATCTGAGAAGTCATTAAGTAATTGATAGCCTGAAAATCCAAGGGCTAATTGTTGTTGAATCTGGCAAATACACGCACAGACATGTTAAGACTATTCATTCGCATAACATCGTCATGAGAGTAAGAAACAACTTAGCATGTATAATGCAAGAATTCAGGCTTATTTTGCAATACATAAGGATCGGTTAATACTATTCATTCGAATATCAATACCCTGTCATTACGATGGGATGTTCTTCACTAATACCTGCTACCGCGAAAACATTGACGCCATAACACACACACACACACAACTTGTAAGATTACAAACGCTTCATTATTATTATTTGACAACAATTCTATTCCGTTTAAATGTCATTGCCTTAGTAAATACTTAGCAAAAATTCTGTCGTATATAAAAACTGTTGAAATATACCTGCTGGGCTTAGTGTAAATTCTACAGGCGACCACTTAACAAGGAATATCCTAGAAGGTATAACGCACAAGAATATTCATTTTCAATAATTTTATTTTGACAGTAGGGAGTAATGTTGACAAATTCTACCAAACAGTGTTGGATAGGGTGTAATAGATAACATAAGAATTTCGTATTATTATTATTTTATTCAACACGTGAATATACAGTTACTCAATTTGCATTTTGACAAATTCTATTATTATTATTATTAGGTATAACACACACAGGAATATTCATTTTATTCTTACACACAAAGTTTTTGACAGTAGGGAGTAATGTTGACAAATTCTACCAAACTGTGATGGATCGGGTGTAATACATAACATAAGAATTTCGTATTATTATTTATTCAAAACGTGAATATACAATTACTCAGTTTGCATTTTGACAAATTCTATTTATTTCGTATTATTCAACATACAATCACTCAGTTTGCATTTTGACAAATTCTATTAACACAGTTTTATTTTTGTTTGAGCAGGCCTTCTCCCCTTTATACACCAATGCGTATTTATTTTCATCGCTGTTGAATTTCTCGCATTCCTCCTCGGTAATGTGGGCGAACCGTGCGGGAAGAAACACGACAAAGTCTTTTAGCTCGACGAGTATACGCTTCCCATAGCTTGAAGTAATACGCTTCATACATGATATCTGATGTTTTTCTTCAAGTTGCAGCTCTTTGATTTTCATCACAGGCTTCTCACTCGTCAGTCCACCGATGGTGTTCATTAGTTCAAAGTTCATTTTCTGCACAAAAACACTTAGAATTAATACAAGTCGAAAAATTAAACACAAGTACTGGATAATAATACATACTCGAGTTTTAGAGCTGCTTACTGGTGTTGCTGAAGACGATGTGAGTTATAATCTGACATATGCTTGCACCCGGACAACTTATATACACACTGACTTTAACCTTGCATGCAAAATTTCTAATTATTCACCCCGTAGAAAGCGGTACTTTCTAATTACCTCATTAGTGGCTTGCGCTAAAAGTGAAAGTGGGTAGGAGATCTGAAAGTCCCGGTTATTCTACTACCGTTAAGTCATATTTACTTAAAGCTACGGTATGTACTTGTCGTAATTGGTTTCTGAACTTATATGGAAAATAACGTATATATATATATATATATATATATATATATATATATATATATATATATATATATATATATATATATATATAATACTTTGTTGTGCACCAAAAATCCTATTAAATCGGTCCATAGCATGGCCCATATAATTTAAGAACCGCTCAACATTGCCATCTACATTTATCCTTGCCTGAGTCGCGACTATGCGATTATATAATTGCCTGTATACAAGCCGGGGTTGTCGTGGTGCAATCACACCTTCCAAAACTGCGGACTAAGTCACATGCTTTAAAATGTTCTACTTTTTGGAGGGTTTCTGTGAAAAGCCATATATTGAGATGTGGCCTCCCAAACATCCAAAATAAATCCCGATGAAAGGACTGCACAGCATTATTTGTTCGCTGGGGTATTCCACGCACGGAAATGTTCTGCAAAGACCGTTGGCGTTCCCAATACGAACAGAATCTCTCGCATCCTGGCGCACGTTCGCACATTTTTTTTTAATGAAATTTACTCCTTCTTCTATTTTATGCTCTGGAAGTAGAGGTAATACCATGAAGAGTTTGACTACTGTTTTTAACTCTTCATTTTCTTGCATTCGTAATGCTTTGGCACTTTTAAAATGTTTTGGCAATAGTGGAACCAGCAGCCGTACAGCTGCTGGTTTGGAAACAAATGTCTAACGACATTTCTGAGAGCCGCCTCATAGTTAGCCATTACATATGCATTGGTTATATTTTCCATATATTGTATTGTTTTTCAAAAATGCTAACACACATTTGTGGGCTTCGACTGTTTTTCTACCCAACAGGGCGTACATGACAGAATAAAATAAAAGTTGCCAATTTATGAGCCGATATTGATTTTATATTTTTAAATAATAATAATAATAATTTATTGGCTTATTACAATAATACAAAAATGTTACGCCATGTCTTACAATGTACATCAAAATATATTAGGTTTCTATATAAAAAGGAGTCTAGTTATAAATTGTACATAATATTTGATAAAACATGAAATGAAATACAATAGTAGACGTTAATCGTGAGAAAATAGATTAAAATACTAATGATACGTCATTTATATATTGTCCAGTTAAGATCGCACTGCAGGAATTCTCTAACGTCATAGAAACTGTTTATTGTGAGTTCTAGCTTGACCGCGCGCTTAAAATTCTTTAACGGCATTTCCGTGATGGAAGTTGGTAGTACATTATACATAGCATTATACATTTCATGGCTCACTAGATAATGACAAATATGAATTTTCATTTTCCTTTATAACTCGGAAAATACTCAAAATATTGAAAAATGCTTGAAATAAATATTTTAGTATGAAGAACAGGCTTTTCAATGGCTTTGGTGAAATTTTTTTGCAAGTTTAACTTTTTAAATAGGAACTATATTCAATTTCAGTCCAGTTTAAAACTGCTTTTTTCGCTTTATAGTGGTGTATTCGA
Source organism: Carabus problematicus (assembly GCA_963422195.1). NCBI lineage: Eukaryota > Metazoa > Arthropoda > Insecta > Coleoptera > Carabidae > Carabus > Carabus problematicus. Next base: position 5,699,896 of record OY728584.1, read on the forward strand.
TTCCATAAATATCTTTTTTAGTTTCGAAGAAATACTAAAAAGTGAGAGAGGTGTTGTCACACAAGGTGAACTAATGACATTACGCCAAGTGAATCGGATGGAAAGGCGGTGGGATGTAGGGTAGGGTCCCGGGTTCGGATCCCGGCACTGGTACTTTGATTAGTTTCGAAGAAATACTAAAAAGTGAGAGAGGTGTTGTCACACAAGGTGAACTAATGACATTACGCCAAGTGAATCGGATGGAAAGGCGGTGGGATGTAGGGTAGGGTAGGGTCCCGGGTTCGGATCCCGGCACTGGTACTTTGATTTTCTCATTCTGTACCTTCAGGTAACCCTACATACTAAAAAGTATGATAAAATAATGATTTTTGTAGTATGCCATGAAAACTTGGTATAAAACAATTGCATCTAAATATGTTTAGTACGTGCAAAACAATTGATATTCGATAACATTTTATAAAAGAAAAACAAATTTTTTTTGTAAACTGAAATCTACTGGAGAGATTTTCGTATGAAACCATACCTACATAAATGATTTTTGTTTCTAATTTTTTGTTTATCGAATATTATTGACTTTCAATTGTTTTGAATGTACATAACATATTTAGATGTAATTGTTTTATACCGTATATTCATGGCACACTACAAAAATTATTGAGTGGCCCGTTTAAAACAGACACTCCATTAATGTGGTCCGTTCTCACGCTCTGGACGAACCAAAACACGCCCAGTCGAACTGACTAGTCGAATACAGGGTTGAAACATGTGCGTATCTACGGGGTATAAATAGCCGCCCGAAATTCGTGATAGTCAGTAAGTGGGCTGCTCTCCGACTGCCGCTTACCGTTTGGTAAGAAAGTTTTTCCGTCTCTTAATTTATTGTACCGCCTGGTGCGACAGCGTATATTGTGAAATATTGAGTGTTGCTTCTGCACAACAGCCAACACTAACATGCCACAAGGGCTGCAGTGCTTTTATAGATTAACGTGGCGGTACCTGCGTAACGGCTCATCCGCCACGGCCCCCATGGGAGATTGAGATACGCTCAATCAGCGCAACTGAGAATAAGTCACAGTCTGCCAGTATCGCTTCAGGTTTGCAAGACCATCAGCCTCACTGGTGGGAGGAGACCTATCTAAATCCCCACTGGCTAAGCAGTGTCAGTACCCGAGCTGTAACCGCAGCTCACCCGGCGGTGCAAAGCACCTAGCCTGCATAGGCTTTCAACCACTGCCCGCACGATTGTACCATACCCATGACTGGTCGGGGATAATCCCCGGGGCTTGGTACCAGTCCCCGTAAATTGCTTCTGCACAGTTGCAGAACTAACTAAATTGTGTTCAGTTGCTTGACACTGCGCAAGAGTCCTGTTGTCAAGTTATCAATAATCGGTCTGGTACCGCTACACTGCGCAAGAGTCCTGTTGTGGTCTCTGCTATCTGTTGCTTGACACTGCGCAAGAGTCCTATTGTCAAGTTAATAGTAACCGGTCTGGTATCGCCACACTGGACAAGAGTCCTATTGTGGTCTCTACCATCTATTGCTTGACACTACGCAAGAGTCCTGTTGTCAAGGTATCAGTAACCGGTCTGGTACCGCCACACTGCAACAGGTCGTACGCAGTGCGAATAGTAACAATAAACGGAAAGCTGGCTTACCATACGGCTCGATAGACGGAGGCGGTCGGTCGGTAGTTGGAACTCTGACTGACTTTCTGGCAATTTCGTGGCCTATTTATACCCAGGTGTTAAGGACATGTTTCGACCGTCCTTAACACAATTAGCCCTTAATTGTGCGTATGTGTGTCTGAACGGTGTGCGAGTCTGTGCTGCTGCGAGCGGTGCGCTGGCGGTCATTGCTCTGCTCGCCCAGCGCCGTATTCGGAAATTATGACTTCATCACGTCCCCTTCTTAATTACGGATGAGAGAAGGGAGAAAAAAAACAAATTTTTATCCCAAATATTTGAATTGTCATTACATTACGAATTTTGGGATTGGTCAATGATCATCCCAATTGGCAAAGTTATGAGCTTTTGTTATTCTTCCCTTCGGGGGGAATTGTCACCCATCGGGATTGGTCCCCTGTCTTCCCGGGATTGAGAATCGGTAGCGTTTTGTAGGTGGGCAGTTAGATGGCCGTAGCGATTCTAGGGGTATTGAGATGTATAGCGATTCTCTGTCCGGGGTCTTGGTGGGTGGTGGTAGTGCTACGAGCGATGGGTTGTTTAGGGTGGGTGGTGACGTACCCCATGGTCGTTACGGAGGTCGTAAACAACAGCGGAGATGCGTTTTACAACGGTCCATGGCCCAAGGTATTTATTGGCCAACTTTCCTGCAAATCCCTTGGCGGCGGTGAATAGGGGATGTTCTTTCCTTATGACTCTGTCGGCCACGTGGCACTGCGAATCGCGAAGCCGTCAATTGTAATAGTGCTCCTCTCGAGTGGCAGCGCTAGCCAGATTTATCTGTGTCAGCCGTCGAATGTCACGTAGCTTCTGATTCCGTTCCAGATAGTCGGGGGTGAGCTGAGGCTCCACGGCAGTGCGATTTCCATTGGCCTCGCTGGTCATCTCGCTTGGCAGGGTTCGCGGCCGTAGTTGAGGTAGGCTGGTGTGTACCCTGTGGAGTCGTGGTGGCAGGTGTTGATGGCTAGCGTAAACTCAGGGAGGTAATGGTCCCATTCACGCTGGTTTTGCTCGCAGTATATTGCGATCATGGGCTTCAATACGCGATTGACGCATTCGACGGGGTTTGCCTGGGGGGTGTAAACGGGTGTCAGTTGGTCGTGGTTCTCGCGTAACACTTGCTCCCGTTGGGGAGTAGCCACGCATCTCTTCCATTCGTCGCTATCGCCTAGCTCAGAGAGGTCAGATGGGTCCCAGAATCGACGATACAGTGTTCCGTCCCGTATCTGGAATTCCGACTGGTCCTGAGGGCAGTTTTGTACTTCGCTAAACTTTTTTTACTCATTCCACGTTTTCCTTGCGTTGCAGCAAAGCTACCCCTAGCCCCCGCTCGGAGGCATCAGTCTGAAGGATGAATGGCACATCAAAATCCGGACAGGCGAGTACGGGGGTCTTTAGCGACTCGAACGCGATTTGGGTTGCTTCGGACCAGTCCCACTTTTGTGCGGAGTAGCTTCGTCAGGGGTGAGACCATTTTGGAAAACCCTTGAATGAATCTCTGGTACCACGAAGCTGCTCCTAGGAACTGTCGGAGTTCTCGGAGGTTAGTCGGTGGTGGGATGTTCACGATCGCTTCTACCTTTTCGGGGTCTGTCTGAATGCCTTCATTCGAGACGACGTGTCCGAGATACCTGATGGCCTGCTGTCCGAAATGACATTTCTCCGGGTTAAGTTGTAGATTTGCTTCTCGTAGTCTACCAAACATTTCTCGGAGATGTTGAATGTGTTCGTCCCCGCTGGCACTTAATACGATAATGTCATCTAGGTAGGCAAAAGCGTGAGTCTCCATGTCCGAGCCGATTACGTGGTCCAGTAATTTCTGAAATGTGGCAGGGGCGGAATGTAAGCCGAATTGTAACACTCGAATTTGGAACAATCCTCGCCCAGGTACGATGAATGTGGTTAGGGTCTTGCTATCGTCAGACAATGGGACTTGCAGTAGCCGTTCTTCAAGTCAGTAGTAGAAAAATAGCGGGCCTGGCGTAGCCGGTCAAGTATAGTACTGATGTATGGGAGGAGATAGGCATCCGTTGCCTCATTGAGTCAGCGGAAATCGATGCAGAACCGTGGTCTTCCATCCTTTTTCTTTACGATTATGGTGGGGGAACTACAGCCGCTGTTCGACCTCTCTATCACCCCGTCTTTCAACATTTGGTCCACCTCTTGCTTGATGATAGCCAACATCTTGGGATTTTGGGGCTGGTATCGTTGCTTGATGGGGGATTTGTAAGCCGAATACGGTGCATCGCTAGTGGAGTTACGTCCTTCACGGTTCGGAACAGGGGTAACTCTTGGTTGAGGAAAGTTTTCAGTTTATCACTTGCAACGGGTGAGTCTCCTGGTGTAGTAGTGATTTCGTACAATGGTTGGACGGGGGGTTTGACCGTGATCTGGGGCTGGTCGCTGGTATAGTCTATGACCATCCTCCATGCGCGGATAGTATCTATTCCGAGGAGCACCGGAGTGGAGAGCTCAGGCTGGCACAGGAACGTGGCGTGTTTGAAAATCCCTTCAATAACACATCCAATGCGACACTCCTGGGTGATAGAGACCTTTTTGTCCATTTGCCAATAGGGCTTGTGTAGTAGGGATTGGGTGGAATGCTATTGCTCTGGCTTTGAAATGTTCCATCATGTCCTGGTTGATGTATGACCGTACGGACCCGGTGTCGATTAGTACGGTTGTAGGGATACTGGCCATTGTGATTGGTAGCAGCATGCGTTAATCGGCGGTGTCTCCTGGTGTGAACAAGAGGTCGTATTTACGGGTTTGGAGTCGTGGGTTGGCGGACGGACGGGATTCCGTTACTCGACAGTCCGGCGTTCGTTTCCCGTCTGCTTTTGACATTGGCAGTCTTTCGAGAGTGTGCCTTGCTTTCCGCAGTGGGAACAGAATAGTTTACGGGGCTGTTTGCATTCTTATCGTCTATATATATATACAGTAGTTTAAATGAAAGAAGTCCCTTGAAGGTCATTGAAGGACAGTACGAGTTTAGATTTTAACCACGCCCATTTTCTCATATTCAGTAGCGTCGTTTATCTAATTTTTAATGGGGCATATAAGATACTGTCATTTCCGATGGTGAGGGGTTAGCAGATGACGGGGAGATATAAACAAAAGAAAAACAATGCATGCATTAGTATATACCAGATATAAAGTTTTCGGTGAATAGTCGGCTTAGCACCGGTAACAACAGAAATACGATGTTTTGACAGTTCATTACGTTAATCATTTGTGTCTCACATTTTGAATTACAACAACGATTTAGATAATGATATAATATCAGTGGTTGCAATAAAAGTGATTTATTATAACTGTGTTTGTGTTAGTGCATAATACTGGTGTTAATTAGTGGTAAATAAGACAAATTGACAGAAAATGCAGCAAAATGATGCTACACGCCTATGCGACAGCTAGTAGTATAGGGAATAAGAAATCAACGTACGTTATTGCAATAGTATCGAGTACAACGAGCCTCATTTTGTTTTGCTTGTCGTAGTATTGTTCGGACAATCTAAAGACAAACGCGTTATATCCATCCTTGTCGCGCGTGCTGTTTGACAATTGAAATGAGAGAGATAGATATATAACTATACGTTAATTCGTATATGATACAGATAACCTTCATGGGACTTCTTTCATTTAAACTACTGTATATATATATATATATATATATATATATATATATATATATATATATATATATATATATATATATATATATATATATATATAATAGTATTACCGTGGCATCATCAAAATATCAGCATAACTGTGTAAATTTTCCGGAATTGGTGGTGTTCCAGCTTTTCGATGCCTGTACATGCACCTAATGGACAAAAACCTAGGGAACACTACGCTGGTCGTTAAAAGGGGTCAAATCCTGTAATTGTTTCAGATTTTTATTTTAATATTTAACCCTTTTCCATTTAAAATACATGGGTATTTGCGATCGTTGCAGTTAGTATTTTATTGTAGGATTATTTATGGGCCTAAAAGTTTGATATTTTCAGAAATAAGTCTACAAAGACGCTGCTTTATGGAAAAAAATTGCCGCACCTCTGGCGTTAAAATTTTGTATGAATTATCTCATGCCAATATGATGTTATTTATTTATCTAACGTGTTTTTATCCATCATTCACACTGATTGAATAGAAATGGATTGAAATAATTGAGTTTCGATTAAATCGGTCGAAAATAATCGATTGATCGAGATTATTATGTATTTAGAATTATAAAGACGTAAAATTACCTATATAAAACAAAAAATTATATCACCACAATTTTATAGGAGTAAATACAGCATTATTATTGTTGTCAGGTACGGTCAGTAACTACCGATCAACCGAAGTCCTAGATGAATGCCTGGTGAAGGTTGAAATGGTCAGCCCAGATCCAGAAGAGTAGCTAGTGAAGGTTGAGGAAGTTTATTGAGGGGTGTACCTCAATAATAAGTGAATTGATGTATCGAACTTAGGAAGTTTACCTGGTGGGCTTACCTAAGTAGAGTGTGTTGCTGTATTAGTCAGAAATGACCAAAGCGGAAGTTTCTGGTCATATTTGTAATGAAATACAACTATTGATACTTGTTGTAATGTATGTTTTCTAGATTAAGATCGCACGGGGACGTGCGAATATCAAAATGGCTGTGTCGGGGATCACCCTGTACGTTGACCAGGTGGGCCGCCCTGTGTGTGGGCCTATGGTGTTGTTTATAAACAAACAGACTACGTCAGCGCACGTCTTGAGTAGAACGTGTGCTAAGCATAACCGAGTGAGCTGATTAGAAGGATGATGGTCGCTTAGTGAGAAGCAATAACAAATGAATTAGTAAAACAAATAATCAGAACTGGGGCGACGAAGGGGCACTTCGACCCTGGACTTCGTCGTGGTCGTATGATCAAGCTGGATCTCGGGACTGCCACGTGTCTGTTGTGCTTATTGTTGTGTTAAGAACTGTTTCTAGTGTTAATTATTGTATTCGCCTGTTGTTATCATCTTTATATCAATCACAGCCACGACATCAGAAGTGGGATCAGTATAAAAACCATGGAAGAACGCGTTGAAGTCGGAAACACTTGTTCTGATGAACAATGGAGAAATATTCTGGAAGAACTTATTAAAAAGATACGTTCGCCTACAAATAGTGAATCTGTGACTTTACCTGTGTTCAAACCAGGAAATACAGGCCAACATGCTAAAGCCTGGTGTACTACTGCTGATTTGTGTATGCGTGAAAAATCAGTGAGTGGTAGTGCTTTAATGATTGTGTTAAGCAAAGCTATGCAAGGTTCTTCATCTGCATGACTATCGCAAATATCATTTGAGGGAATGACTTGGGAACAATTCAAAGATTTATTTCTCTCAAGATACGATGAAACTGAAACTGGTTCAGCTTCTTTCATTAAACTTCTACATGGAAAACCTACAGACAATGAACAGTTTTCTGTGTATGCAAGTCAATTTTTGACGACATTTATGACACGTTGGCAAACATCGAATTCAGAACAAATCGGTGTGGCGTAAGCGATGGTTCACTTATCAGAATTTGATCCTAGAATAGAACGCCTTGGTTATACCACCGACATTGAGGGTAGAAATCAACTCCAACGAGAGTTACGTGCTGTATCGAAACGAAAATTTTCCAATTCTGAAGACAAGCATCATTCCATGCGACCGAAAATGGATTTCAGTCCAAAATTTTATAATTGTGGCAAACTTGGACATCATCAACGTGAATGTCGATCTGCCAAGGCTCATCCAGTTCCAGCCCTGACAAGAACGGAAAAGAAGTCTGTTGTTACAAATGTAACAAACCTGGTCACTACACCAATGATTGCCGTAGTACCGCTGCGAAGAACGAGTCCGAGACCAAGAGAGTCGCAATTTGCGCCGTTAAGTCACCTAGTGGATATCTTGAATATTAAGGTGAGATCTTTCCATTTATTTTCGACTCATGAGCAGTGTTCTCTCATAAAAGAATCTATTTTTCTAAAAAGTAGTGGTCAAAGAATTTATAATAGTTTCTTTAGTTGTACTGGGAAAGACACTTTATTTAGTATGATACAGATTTTGTCTAATATAAGAGATGGTTATTTGCTCGAAAATAAATTTCATGTTTTAGTTGATGATTATTTAAGCAGTGATATTTTAATTGGTAGATGAGGTTGATTTAAATGAGTTGAGAGAACAGGCTGTTGCAGCTATGAATGAAACTCTGTTGTTAATGTTGGTTCTTACGAGAACCAGCAGGTGTGATGTATGATTGGATATCCCAGTGAACAGTAGTTCTCTGGATGAGGGGGCGTACCCTCCTGAGTCCGTGGGACTCGAATCCGTTATTAAACGGCGGGGCAGGGGCCTGTGAGCCCCTGGACTGAGCCTGTGTGGCCAGTTTGGTTATCCCAGTGAACAGTAGTTCTCTGGATGAGGGGGCGTGTCCTCCTGAGTCCGTGGGACTCGAATCCGTCATTAAACGGCGGGGCAGGGGCCTGTGAGCCCCTGGGTTGGGCCTGTGTGGCCAGGTACGGTCAGTAACGACCGATTAACCGAGGTACTATTTTTCGAGATATTTGAAAGTTTCAGGTTAAAAAAAAACACCCGGTATATATATATATATATATATATACCGGGTGTCCCAAGAAATCTGGGACATAAGGAATTAACATGTAAATATAGAAATATTGTGATTACTTCTAAACAATACATTTTAGAGCAAAAGTGTAAATAACAAAATTGTTCAGAATTAAAAACTGCATGATAAGATGCCATATCTAATGCTCAAATATGTTTCTATAATGCGTAAATCAAAGTTGAAATACTACATTTCAATGACAGATTAGGAGGTCGTGAAACAAAAATACTATGGTTTGATTATTTGTTGTTGTAACTAGCAAAAATACATGCAATTTTTGTTCCATGACCTCCTTCAACATTTTTCTATCAGGTAATCCAGCATTTCATTGCATCTTTCGAAGTTCATCATTTGCGTTGACATGACGTTTCATCCAAATTATAATATTTCTGCATTTTCCGATAAGGCCTTTTACCTCGAAAACATCCAACGAATTTTCACATACAAGATTGAGAGTCTGTGCAAAACATGGCACGTGTATATGCTTCCCAATTTAATCTGAAACGGCTTTCCCAATGTTAGCACTGTTACCGGTAACAAAGGTTACTATCTTATCTGACTTAATATGGTAATCTGCAAGAACTTGTGCCAGTACATCAGATATGTAAGCGGCAGCGTGTGCCTCCGTCAATTTAAAGACGCCAATTGTTCCCGAGAACATTGTATTAGTTGTCAACACGTGTGCTGTCACACCTAACATACCGTTCATCTGAGAATAAGTCCAGATGTCAGATGTCAAACACAGGTAAGAAACGTTTTTCATAAAATCGATGAACTTTTTTACTTCTGTCTCGTAACACTTGTCAATGTGAGCTTTAATGGTATTTCTTGTGGGGACCTTGTACAGTGGAGAGTGTTGCTTCATTAAGTTGTTAAATCCGTCGCCTTCAACAAAACTGAACGGCAGGTTATCTATTATAATCATATCTATAATTGCTTGAATTAGCTTCAAATTCTTTGAACCGCCAACTGTAAAAAAATACATAGTTTAGTTATTCATAATAGGAACAGCCTCTACACTTTTCATACACAACAAAATGGAATAAAAATAGGTTACTATAATTTAGTATGTTACATACGGTTAATCATAGAGTAGTTTAGACATAGTCTAATTTTAAAACTAAGGCTGCGTTCGAATTGGACTATTTAGTGCACTAATGTACCACGTGACTGATTTTATAACTTAAATTGTGCACTAAATAACGTTAGGATTTTAGAAATAGACATTAGGATTTGTAAAAGCACACTACGCCCTGAATTGCATACCCTAAATTGACCGCCAAGATCAAAGAATCTCCCTAATTTCGGTGCCTAAGATACTAAAATCTTGAATTCGAACACGGCCTAAGTTTTAAAGTTAGACTAAACTAATTAGAAATAATAATAAAACTAAAACTACCAATATTAACTAATATTAACAAAATACTTATTATTTCACCGGAGCTAAATGTTTAATAAAATTTTAATTAAATTGCAAAATTCAGTATAACAATCTCCGAAAATATCACAATGACCTTGGAACACATTACATATTTTTACTAAAGGTGAGTTGCAATGATAATTTGTTAGCGTTGTGGGAGTACAAAATGTAAATGTATATCTTGTCTGAACAGACGGTATTCTGAAGCTAATTTTACTTAAAAATGAGGGATCATCGACCATATTCTGAATAAGTTTATATAAAAAACAAATATTTATAAGGATTCTTCTGTCTTTTAAAGTACCTAGTGAAAACACTTTAACAATTTCATTATAATTTATATGACCATATTGCCCAGTCATGCGGTAGCTGAGATATTTACATATTTTTATTTTAACCTTTTCAATAAGAGTAACATATTTCGAATAATTTGGATCCCACACAATTGAGCAGTATTCTAATTTGGAACGTACTAAACAACAATATAGCAATCTTATAACGCTAATATTAGTAAAATCTTTACTATTCCTAATTATAAAGCCTAGTAGCCGATTACACTCATTTACCTTATTGATGATATGGTCCGAAAATGAGAGTTTACAGTCAATAACTACACCTAAATCTTTGACAGTTGCAACACGCGTCAGTATAACATTATTCATTTTATATTCATGTGAAATACTACATGTTTTTCGTGTGTAAGTCATTACTTGACACTTGTTTATGTTGAATGGTAGCTTGGACAAGACAGACCATCGATAAATGTTATCAATGTTATGCTGAAGAAGTGTGCAGTCATTGATATTTTCTACAGATACATACATTTTTATATCATCGGCTTACAACAGAATATTAGTATTAACAGTAGTTACAATATCGTTAATAAACAATAAAAATAACAATGGTCCAAGATTTGATCCCTGCGGAACACCTGAGAACGAACAATATTCAGATGACGTATAATGATTATGAACTACGTAGTTCGTTCTTGCGGCCAAATAACTAGCAAGCAGAGTTATTAAGACTGGAGATATATCATATTTGCTTAGTTTGTCTAACAAAATTTGATGATTCACGCGAATGCCTTTTCAAAGTCTGTGTAAATAACATCAATTTGTGAGTGATGCACCATTGCTTCAGTTACATATTATGTAAAATTACATAGATTGCTGGTCGTAGATCTTTTTTTCAGGAACCATGCTGATTAATTGTTATCGAACATTTTACATTATTATAAATTCTATCGTATAAAATTGATTCAAATACTTTAGATACCGAGCAGAGAATAGCAATTGGTCTGTAATTGACAATTTCACTTTTATTTTTTTATTTAAAACCTGGAGTTATTTTAGTACGTTTCCACGTAGAGGGGAAAATACCCATTTTCAAACTTGTATTGAAGATTTTGCAGAAAGGACGGACTAATAAATCCTTACACCCCTTTAGAATATACGACGGTATATTATCAGATCCTATGGCACATTTAGGTTTCAGCTTGTCAATGACATTAGTGACTTCGTGTGCAGATATTTGATTAAAAACAACATTACTTGAACTATCCTCATTTAAACTACTTGCATCTGGTAGCATTTCATCAGGAGCAAAATTATTACTGAAATTTTCAGCGAAGGCCTCGACTATATCCTTCGGATTGCTGAGCTCTTTATTCTTGTAATGCACAATAGGGGGTATCCTAGAACTTTTTTCGTAATATTTATATAGTCCCAAAGCTGTTTTGGACAGTTTTTTATGTTTTCTTGGAGCTCCACAACATATTGTTTTATGTCTCTTTTGATTTTAGTTCTCAAATATTTATAATCATATTCACACTGTGTAAGACCATGTTTTCTGAGTAGTTTATAGTTTCTTTCTTTGGCTCTAATATCACATATGATTTCCTTTGTAAACCAGGGCGGATATTTTGTTTTAAATACACTTTTCGGTACACACATCTCAATAATTTCATAAATATTGCGGTAAAAAAACGCAACAGCTTCATCAACATTTTCTGTATGATCCAACTCATCCCAGTTCATATCAGAGAGCAATTGATAGATCATGTAAAAATTCGCTTTCTTGTAATTATAAGACGGGATTGAATTAGGTGTACATGAAGTTTTAGTAGACTTGGTCACTATAGGAATCGTTATGGTTAAGGGTGGATGATAGGGATCTACATTAAGTAACGGAAAATTATATTTTGTAACTTCGCAAGATAAATTTGACATTACTAAATCAAGTATTCTACCACTCACGTTCTCTTCATAATTGAATTGATTGAGATTCGCAAAGTTTAGGAAATTAATTAACTCCAAAACTGTGCTATTATTGCTACCACCTGACCTGATATATTCAGAGTATGATGATATATTAAAATCACCTAATAAAATACACTTATTATTTTGTACTATATCTAACATTTCTAGAAGTTCAAACATGTCACAATATGTAGAATAGGTAACATCGGGTGGTGCATAAACAACAAATAAATATATTTTTGTATTATGACTAATCATAATTTGAACACAGAACAAGTCAATTCCATCAATATCGATGCCCGTATCGTCGAGTGACGAGCGGTATGAAGAATTGACAGCAATTAACACGCCACCACCTCTGCTTTTGTTTGTTCGAGAAAAATTACGATCTTGTCTGTATATGACGAATTCAGTATTAATTATTTCTGTATTTAGGACACTATTAGCCAACCAAGTTTCAGAAAACGAATAAACATCGAAATCATGAAGATAAACATTGTCATATAAACACTGCAATTTAGTATTTAATCCTCTTACATTTTGGTAATATATTTTAAACATTATGAATTATAATTAATTTTACGTTTTTGTATATCGAACTGTTTTAAGTACGAAGGACACTCTTTGTCAAAAATACTATGGTTTGCATTAATTTTCAGATGAAATTTATCGCCTGCGTAAACGCAGTTAGCGCATTTCTTATTTACATTAACGCAGTTTATTAGTTTGTGTTCACCATTGCAATTACAGCATGACATTTTATTTTTACACTCTTTAGCGTAATGTCCAAATAAGTTACAATTATAACATCTGTGAACATCAACCAACTCAAACACAGAACATCTTCGCCATCCAATATTTAAAACACCTTTGCTCATTATAGTTTTAAAGGAATCACTGTCAGATTCAATTATCAATTTCATCGCATTGTTGTTTCTATGTTTTTTCCGGGTAATTATTTTCAGAGACGCTTTTTCCTTAATAATTGCATTTTGTTCCATAATGCTATTTACTAGATCTTCATCATTTTTGTGTAAATCATCTTGATCAATTCCTATTATTATCAATTTGGGATTTATTAATTTTGGTTCACGGATTTCATACTTTTTACCCAATTCTTTTGTAAGTGTCTGTTTGCATTTTTCTTTTGATTCAAGATTGTCAAATGCTATAATAATACCATCTTGTTTTATTTCTTTCACCACTGAGACACCGATAGCCATGTCTGCAGGTCGTATTTTACTCTTGACTTCAGTTTTAGTTATATCACTCTCTTGATCAGTTTTAGGTTTAACCAATAATACATTTTTATTATTCTTCGCAATTTCCGCATAAGTTTGTTTATAACTACCCACGTTTTTTACACTATTTTCACCCCATTTAGCCACAATTAAAGTTTTTAGCTCACTCAGTTCATCCCTTAATAATTTATTTTCAGCCTTGATTTCTTTAACCGTCTTTAATATATCAATTACAAATTCTTTTATCCCATTGTCATCATTGGCCACAACACTTGCACTTAGCAATTCATCTGAATCATTTTCACTACTTGCATCACAATTATCGCACTTCCAGGAACTGATTTCACCAGCTTGTTTGAGTTTTTGAAAAGTTTCAAGCGAGATTTGAACACAATTAATATGATAGGATCCATCACACGAGGCTGCACACGTAATAGCATTATCATGCCGGGTAATTTACTTATTACATTTAACACAGAGTTTTATATTCATATTTACATTTTTTGATCCGAGGATACAACCAGAATTGTAATATTTACTAACTGAATTTCAATCAGGTAGAAGCTAGTCAAGTAATTAATCGATCGATAGGAGCTGCAACGAAACACGTCCGTTTGCATTGACTGCTAATATACTATGATATATACTATGATATATATATATATATATATATATATATATATATATATATATATATATATATATATATATATATATATATATATATATATATATATATATATATAATTTTTTAGCAAATTTGCATGGATTTTCACAAGCTACCATGTCGGTGTATTGTGTACCGCGTAACTAGAGCCATAGCTTCGTCATTGAACGCGTATATTACGTTTCCAAGAAATGGAAGAGACAATTTAGACGTTAAAGAAAAATTTTACGCAATAGCAGAAATGCCGAACATTGTGGGTGCAATAGATTGCACACATATTAAAATAAAAAATACCGGTCACTATCCCTTACTCTATATGAACAGAAAAGGATTTTTTCATTAAATCGGGGCTATTCTGTACACCTATCGTTAGCTATTAGCGATCGCTAGATCTGAAATGTGCGATTCTGTACGTTACTTTGTCGCTTGTTTGCCTAGCGACAGTCGCTTATTTGTTTATTTTTAAGCGACAGCTCACTGGCAGTCTTTTAAAAATTAGCGATCGTTAATAAACTGTCAAAATCAATAAAAACGAACAAATATCTATAAAAATAGTTTGAAATACAAAAGACAGATATTCATACTTGTATTAATGCATTTATTAAAGAATGTCGAAATATATATTGCACTATACTTATCTATTTTAGGTGACAATTGCAAACAACATCGCCGATTGTGAGACATAAATTGATGTTGAAAATAAATTTTTGAACAATTTAATTTCACTATTTATAAAAATCTTTTTAACTTGAACCAAATGTGGTAATGCTAGAAAAGTTACTGTAATTCCTGTTGCCAAGTATCATGTTCATTACGCTAGTTTTATGCCAGTGATTTGTTGGTTTAAATATAATTTTTATTAAATTGATGAATGAATCTACATAAATTAGAGTCAGTAAATTAAAATAAGGAGGTGTAATGAACACTATAGTAAGTTACACGCGACTTTTATTATCCTCTTGGACAATTGTCTTTTGAACTCTTCTGCACATAAGTAAGATTCGTCACTTCGCACTGTAACCCACGAAAATTTATAGAAAAGCCTATAGGAGTTTTCAAATCAAGAATCATATATCCTCTAAAACATCATGCTTTGCGTTAATATTCAATTAACACTGGAACAATTATACGTGTCTCACTGCATTACAATTCTATTATAACCTAAAAATATAACCAATATATATTGACAAAAACAATTCAATTAAGTTTACTTACTAATTTCCATTCTTTTCGTTAATTAATTAATTATGTAATTAATCATTTATTTATAATAGATATACTTAAAATAGTTGAATTTGTTTATTTGACATTTAAGCAAGATATCTAGCGATGCTTCGTTCATACGTATGAGTACCGCGTAAATTTGTAAACTAGCGACAGGTAGCAACAGAATCGCAATTTGTTTGTTGTCGCTAGAGCAATCGCTAAAATATAAGCGATCGCTTGAAATTAGTGATCGTTATAAGTTAGCGACAGATGTACAGAATAGCCCCGAATGTGCAGGTAACTTGTGATTCGACTGCACGAATTACAAACATTGTTGCACGTTGGCGAGGAAGTGCTCATGATGCTCGCATATGGAGTGAATGTATGTTCAAAGAACTATTCGAAATATCTATATTATTATTTTGAAAATATCAGAACTGATAAAAACTGCTATACAAATACAAATAATAACATAATCATATAGGCCGGTGAAATAGATGGAATTCTCGTGGGTGATAATGGTTATCCGAGTTCTCGATTTCTATTGACACCACTTTTAAACCCTACAACCCCAGCTGAAATTCGATACAATGCCGCGCATATAAAAACGCGAAATGTTGTTGAAAGACTATTTGGCCAATGGAAGAACAAATTTAGATGTTTCTTCAATGGTTTACAAATGTCTCTCGAAACGGCTAAAGCCAGTATAATAGCGTTAGCTGTTTTACATAATATTGCTTTAGAACAGAGATTAAACCTAAATGGTATAATTAATAGTACATTATACACCAAGGGAGAGAAACACTTATTTTTCCTGAGGTGTAGTTTGAAGCCTGAGGGCTACAAATACATCGAGGGAAAAATGGTGGTCTCTCCCGAGGTGTATATACTATTTTTTCCACGTTCGGGAGTAGAAACACTTAATTTCATAAAAAATTAATTATAATAAATCGGAGCGAAATTGCAATATTTAGAAGCCTTTGGAAATGTTTCCATGCAACGCGTGCCACGACAACAGACATTTATTTACAAAAACCTTTGTTATAATGAAAACTCCCTTCCGAAAAGTTTTTTCGTCCCTAGGGAGTAAATGCTTCATTTCTGTCCCGCGTTTGACGCCATAGAAACCGACTTCTACTCCCGGACGTGTAAAAATATATTTTTTTTTTAATTTATTAGGATCTTACCTGTATTATTCTTGCATCTTCATACTCGTATATTATTAATAAATAAAATTAATGTTATTTACAGATGACTCTGACAATGATGAAAATCAACAGAATGAAAATGAAATAGAACACGCAAATGAACAAAATAATGATGGGGGAAACGCATTCCGGAGACATTACATACATAATCATTTCAATTAAACATCAATTAATGTTAAAACATATTTATTTTTAAAATATATTCAATTTAAAAAAATATATAGTACACTTGTGTAGTTAATTAATTTGTAAATTTTTTCTTCCCATCTCTTTCTAATGTTGTGTAATTTTTTTTGTTGTTTGCTTTGTAGTTTTTTTTTTTCATACAGCTCCAAACAACGTTCTTCATATTCTGACATTTTCTTTCTCTTCTGTGTTGCGCCTGTTTTCGTCTCCTTTTGTTCGATTCCTGTACGGATGCTATTAGAGGGAGTAGGATTTCCAGAAACGTTGTCTGAGAAGGAACTAGTTCTTCGGATATTACGATAGGAATGTTCGCTGGTGATGTATTTTGAGTGGTTTCACGGAGCACACATTCAATACTATCAGAATATAAAATAGAACAAGGTTATATTGTGACACAAATGATTGATTGATAAAAACATGTAGCTAAGTTATAAGACAAAATAGTAAATTCAATCAACACTAAAAAACTATAAAATACCTATGTATAAAATTCAAAGTAATGTATAACTCACCAAATTGAATAAGTTACCTTTTATTTTTATCCGAATCGAACTTGCTACTGTCTTGAATAGCGTAGTCTACGTCATCCGGGCATTTCTTCTGTGGGCCTCCTCCAGTGCCACGCTTATATTTATTGTATTGTGCAATATTAGATTTTGCGGCCAATTTCATACGTCTCCACTGGTCCTTTACACGTTTAGTGTCGCGTGAATAACCATTGACTAGTAAAGTATTGGTTATGTTTTCCCATGCTTCATTTTTTCTGTTGTTGCTCTTCACATCCATATTTTTATTTTCTATTATGCTTGCATATTTGGTAACTTCTTCAAGCAAAATGCACTTTTCGACATGACCCCAGTTAGTATCTCTACTTGTTTCTTTGGCATTCATATTTCACTATTATAAAGATAATTACTAACAATTTTAGATACGTAAATATATTTGTTTAAATATTATAATTGTACCCTACCTTTTTTTATTATATTCACCGATTTCCAATTTGATAACCACACCGATTCTTGTAAACGGTTTGATAGTTGTACTAGAACTGCGCTTGCGTGTACCAAAGTCAACAAGATCACGCACACTAAAACACGGTTAGACTACGTCTAATTGATTAATAATAAATTAATCGATTATTTAATAATTAATTGAAAACAAAAATATCATATGATTTTTCGATTAATTGAAACAAAATAATCGATTATTTCAATTATTCGATTAATCATTGCCATCTCTATGCGCGATCGATGTATGTATGTGCGGGTCATCAATGCGCAATCGGCATATTATCCGCTATTGAAAATTGTAGTGTATAAACAAATTTTCGGCGTTTAAATTTATTAACAACTTGATCTCAATAACTATTAAAAAATACGTTTAAATCTTACATCGTAATTTCCGGAAAGTTTTGCATTATAGTTCACTATGAATAGTTCTAACAGCTCTTCTTACTAACTCTCAAAGCATGCTCTAACTTCATTTTACAATGTCTCTAAGACCAGCACCGGGATTCTGAAACTAGGCGTTAAGGGTTAACCTGAAGTTAACGCTTAACGCCTAGTTTCGGTATGCCGAAACTAAGCATTAAACGTTGGCGTTAAACTTCAAGTTAACGCTTAACGCCAAAAATCGGTATTCTGAAATTGGGCGTGAATGCTAGCATACGTTGGTTAACGCCAGTAGCTGACGTTAGGTTCACGGCAGGCTTGAGCTAGCGTGAATGGCAGTGAACGGTGACGTGATAATAAAAAAAGTGTGTGTACGCGAATTTGAAAACGCAGTAGTGCAAAAAGTAAGTTATTATTGTATTATTAAGATATTATTGTGTTGTATATTACAGATTTTTTTGTTATAAACGGTATTTTATTTCATAAATGTACATAACCTTGTTTTATATTTTAGTGAGTGTAAAATCGAAAAGAACCACCGCGCAACAATACGAAAAATTGTTACAATTTATGCTGGCAAACCTGGATGTTGCGTTTGGAAAGTTATCCGGACCCCAAGCAAGGGAAAAGATTCACACCAGCTGGAAAGAAATTAGTGACAATTTAAATTGCGAGATCGGTCCTTCGCGAGAAGTTACAAAGTGGCGGAAGGTGTTCTTATAAAGATATTTTATAAGTATTTTTATTTCATTGAACGGTTTATAAAAAAACATATTTAAGTTCAATAAGTCTATTTGTTATGGTATATATGTTTTTTTATTATTATTTAAGCTAGGTTGTGTGAATATTCATGATTAACATGCATTGTTGTTACAAGATTCTTTTTTAACGATGTCAATAATGAAAAACATCTCTATACGTATAGATACTTGCCGGTTAATAGTAGTAGTCTTAATTTTGTCATTCATGAGAGGTGTATTTGTGTAATGTATTTTTGGATAACTGAACTTAATGTTTAGGTCTGGAATGACTGGAAGCACAATACGAAGGCAAAGGCAGCTAAATTACGTGCGGCGATACTAACGACTGGAGGTGGAATTGACTCTCAAACCCCACTAACTCCTGTAGAAGAAAAACTTCTGAATTTTTTTGGACCTAGTGTGGTGGACGGTGACGGCGAAGCTCCAGAGCCTCATGTAATATATTTTATACCTTACTGAATTCTTTATCCTAATTTACATTATTCAATTAGATTTCAGATATAGAATCCACTTCCCTATCTCAATTTCCTACCGAAACGGATATTGAGACCGCGGATTTTATCGTGATCCCTGAAATCCCCAGCCCAGTGCAAAATGAAGATGAGCCACCGAAAACAAAAAAAAAAACAAGAGATTTGCATAAAATGGTCGAACAACAAACCATTGTTCTGCAAAAAATTAATAACAATGTTGAAAATATTGCGCAGGCTCTAGAAGCGCAAAATAGCATATTATCGCGCATTGCGACAGCATTGGAAAATAAAAAAATAATATACTTAGTTGGAATGATTCTGTACATTTATTATTATCGTCCAATCCATTGTAATCAATTTCTTCCTGTTCTATGTTATTTATATTTTCAACTTCATTTCCGTGCAGATCCAAGTAAATGTTGTGCAATACTGCACATGCATTTACTATCAAACCGGCCATTCTGGGCGTGTATCGTAACACTCTTTCTTTTAGCACGCAACGGAATCTGGTTTTCAGTAGTTCTATGGTTCTTTCTACTGTATTTCTTGCCGTACTGTGCCGTCTATTATATCTTTCCTCAGGTGAATTTGGCAGTACACCTTACAATGGTGTCATCAGCCATGGTTGCAGAGCGTACCCCGAATCGCCTGTTTAAGTAATGATAAGTTATTTTTATTTCATACTGTGACTGTTTTTAACAGGTTTACCTAGAAGCCAGGAACTTCGATCTCTTGCAGTGTAACATTGTTCCAAGGTTCGCCATACAACAGTGTTTCTAAATATAAAAGAGTCGTGGGAACTGCCAGCATGCCGTGCGTTAATATTTAATATTTTCAGGTCAGCATCAGAAATCTAATTATTATAGTAAATTGAGAATTATTTAATTATATTTGACTATAAACATTTAAAAATTACGTACAATTTACACATTTTCTACTATTCATATAGTTATGTGCTTCTACAGTAGGCTTCAAAATAGCTATGTGTGTGCCATCAACATAGCCAATCACACCAGGGAAGTTGTACTTATTCATAAATCTTTAATAAATATTAAATGTAAAAAGAATATATGCATGTATGTAAGATCTTACTTTTGTTTGTTTGTCGTTTTTTCTTGTGGCGTGCGTGGAAGTCTAATTCATACATTTAGTAAATAACTTTCAATTACTGTGACCACATCTTTGATGCATCTGCATACTGACGTCTGATTCACGGATAAATTTAAATCTTGCCCGATTCATCTACGATTCATCAACAGCAAAAAAACTGAGTGCAATTAAAACCTTTGCATCTGTACTTAAACCGGATGCAGTTTTAGGTGCATCCATGTGTGGTCTCAGTAAATTTATTATATACCGCACATCTTCTTGGGTAAACCTAAACAATGCTTTGAACCTTTGTTCTGGTATATCTAATATATTTAAATTTTGTCTCAAATTCTTTCGTAATGAAATTAATTTTCGTTTCTTTCTTCTTCTATCAATAATAATACTGCACCGAATTTGTTTGATATATCGCATGGAAATATACTTGATAAAGTGGATGAAAAGCGACAAACTTTTCTTGAAAATCAAAGACGAGATGGTCGCGTGGGATATATCAACGATATCGAAGGATTTTTCGAAAGAATGGAAATGTATCGTGAACTATTTTCTATCTTGAACGACAAGCATTAGTTTGTATCCTAATCGCTTACCAAACTTAACGTATGTCAAGGCCGATTAATGACGCAGGTTGCTATACGCTTCTAGTGTTTCATTCATTGTATAAAAACTATGATAATTTGTTTCAGACAATTTTGCAGAACTGTGGTCGAGTGAAGGAGGTCCGTCATCTCAGCATCTTACAAGGAGACATTGTCACGACCGGAACACGGATTGGGCTGAAATTTTTTTTAGTAGTAGGTGGACACTTGTAGTGATTTGTGGTGAAGTAATAGCGCGCAACGTTTTGTCCTTTTTGAGAAAAAGGGCTTTAAAAATATAGCAGTGTTTATATAGCTGTTTAAAAGACGCGCAGACAGTTGGTGCAGCGTTGCCGAGTGGTTAACGTCCTTATCTGCCACGCGATTAGTCTAAGTTCGATTCCCGCCTAAGTTGTTTTTAATTTTATATTTTAATTATGAATAACTAATAAATGAAAAACAGCTTATATTAACCCCTTAACGCGCGGTTTTTTTTTTAAATGGTGGTAAGTAAAGATCAGTTTTTTTTATTGCCGATAATTAATGTTTATATATACGTGAAGACATAAAATTTAGTTTTAGGTTGAAAAGTGCAAAATATAGGTTTGGTTTGAGATTAATTTAATTTTAACAAAAAAAAACATTTTTAATAAATATATAATAACCATATCTTAAATTTTAAAACTTAAAAATCTAATTTGTTGTGATAAATCATGAAGCATGGGACAGCACATAAGCCTTTGTCACATGGTTTACAGTAATAGCGTGTTTCCTTTCTCTTCCTTTTTCCATTTTCATCCCGCTTACAGCAAACGGCACAATATCTAGTTGGTGAATCCTTTTTTTTGGGTTGGCGGTATAAATTCAGGAAAATGGCGTTCAGTCAGCCTCATTGACCCAGGCAATTTTGGGCGACCTCCTGATCTTAAAGTTCTTAGCCCTGTATGATATTCTGATATAAGGCTTTCAACTAGAGTTGCGCGAAACTCTAAGTGATCCTTTTTTCCAGCAGTATGAAAGCATTGTATACGCAAAAATCGAGCAAGTGGAAAAATATTTTCTTATAATATTTTTTCCCGCGCTTCCTTGGAATTGGGTAATCGTGAATTTGTTGATCGAAACGATCTACCCCACCCATCGTATGATTATAATCCACTACCAGTTTTGGTTTCAAAATTGCATTGCTTTTCTTGTCCCTTTTATTTGTGCTCACTTGTATTGGATTATGAATAGTTGATAATAAACAGATATCCTTTTTGTCTCTCCATTTCATTACCATAGCTTTTCCTCTCTGGAAAGCGATAATTTCTCCCTTTCTTAGCTTTTTATTTTGAAGTTCGGTTGGAAGATCTTTTCTATTGATACGCATATTTCCATAAGTATCTGTCTTGCGTGATATCAGATACTCGGCAAGAAGTGGAGATGTGTAATAGTTATCCATTGTAATGCAGTATCCTTGATCTAATAATGGATCGGCTAATGATAGCACTATTTGCGCAGTCAATGGCATATTTTTATATTTTTCACTAAGAATGGTACCTTTGCCTGTATAAATGATCGAATTATATAAATAGCCTGATTTTGACTCACATAAAAGAAAAAAATTTACACCAAATCGAGAACGTTTCATTGGCAAATATTGCTTCCAGCCAAGGCGACCTTTATATAACAGAAGACTTTCATCGACAGTAACATCCCTCTCCGGTATATATAAACTTGAACACTTCTTATTGATATTATCAAATATCGGCCAGATTTTATTTAGTTTGTGATTTGGATGATTTTGTAAATTATAATCTTCATTGTTACTAAAATGTAAATATCTCATTATTCGCAGGTACCTCCTTTGTGACATCAGTTTTGGGAAAATTGGGCTGCAAAATATTTCCCGAGTAGACCAATACATTCTTGCATCCGGTTTCTTCTCAATTCCTTGAAGTATTGTTATTGCCAGCATTATTAGAATATCTTCCTTTGTAACCGGACACCAGTCATTAGAGGAAGTGCCGGCATGATGTTCAGCGTACCTATTTGTTTCCGTCACTATCATGCCCAGTACTACATCGTCAAAAAATAGTTTGAAGTATTCCAAAACAGAGTATTCATCGCTCAATTGAAATGTTTGCGTCGGTATTGGCAAAAACGGAAATCTGGATGGGGCTGGTGAGGACTCATTTACACTTATTTCATACCAATTACGTGCAGCACTCACATTATTGGAATCATCATATGATTCAGCATCGGAATTACTCGAAATGCTATCTTCTGAATCGCTTTCCGAGATATTTGCATATTCAAATTCATCTTCCATGTCGGACATACTAAAGCAATAAAAATCAAACAAATATTTTCAACATAAATTATAAAATTATCTTACCTGGTACATGAAGAAATAAAACAACTACTTTTTCAAATGCACAGTATAATAAGAATGGGTTTTATATGAAGTTTCGCAAAAGACTGATAAAGTAGACAAAACAGACTAGTTAAAACACGTTTTCCTTAGCTATTGAACTAGCCCGAGCTACATATGTTATTGTAACAATTGTAAACATTATTTGTAGAGTAAACCGAGCCAGACACGTTGTTTGTTAAATATGAATGGCAAATAAAACTTTAGCCCGAGTGATACTCGGGCCTGCGCAAATTTACAACATCACCTAACCCGAGTGACACTCGGTCTTGCGCGTTAAGGGGTTAGGAAAAAAGACACAATTTCCAACCTGCATTAGTGTCAAAGAAAAACTAATAATAACTTTAAGATTTCTTGCGACAGGTGAGTTTTAGAAGTCTGATGTATTCATTTAGAATTTCGGAGAGTACTATTTCATTATTTGTTCCTGTTGTGTGTGAACCTATACACAAAAATTTGAAGGATACATACTTGCAGGTACGTTTTCGAAGATGAACACATAATATTCAATTGAATTTTTAGGTTCCGAACACTACTGCCGATTGGTTGAGAATTTCAAATGAATTTGAATCAATATGGAATCTTCCGAATGTGATAGCAGCAATAGATGGCAAGCACATCATTTTTAGACCTCCAAGAAGTGAAGGATCCCTATATTACAATTACAAAGGACAACATAGTATAGTTCGATTAGCATTAGTGGATGCCAAATATAATTTCATATAGGTGAACGTGGTGGTTAACGGCAGAGTATCAGATGGAGGTGTTTTCCGAGAGTCATTTGGCCGCAGCTATTGCTAATAACAGCTTAAAAATACCAACTCAAAAACCATTACCTGGAAGGACAAAACCAGTACAATATGTCATTGTTGCAGACGCTGCCTTCCCTTTGAGTTTACATATTTTAAAACCGTTTCCTCTCTGGAACATTAACAAGGATCAAAGAATTTTCAATTATCGACTCAGTAGAGCTACGTGTCGTTGAAAATGCGTTGGTATTTTGGCAAATAGATTTCGAGTTTTACTCACACCTATAATTTTAAGTCCCCAGAAAATTATTTAACATTATTAAACATTAAACATTATTTGTAGAGTAAACCGAGCCAGATACGTTGTTTGTTAAATCGGAATGGCAAATGAAACTTTAGCCCGAGTGAAACTCGGGCCCGCGCAAATTTGCAACATCACCTAACCCGAGTGACACTCGGTCTTGCGCGTTAAGGGGTTAATAATAAATTTATTTTATTTTCACTCATCAGTCTCGTCGTTCTGTGTAGTTTTAGTAGCTTTTAGTAGCTTTTGGAATGGCAATCGTCACAAAAACGATTGAAGCAGAATCTTATATGGAATAGAATAATCACTATGAAGAAACATCCTGTCATTGAATAATATTATTTATATCTACTGTATTTATATTTGTTTTTATAACTTGGATGTGTTTATACATGAAAACTAGAGGATAGTTATGTTCAACATAAAAATGTACACTCATATGCAACTCGTAACAAAAATGATATAGTTTCTGCTACTCATAGGACAAACTTGTTTGAAAACAGTCCTCATTATTTTGGAGGTATTATATACAACAAGCTGCCTCAAAATATGAAGCAAAATCCAAATATAAACATGTTTAAATATGAACTAACAAAAATTGTTTTTACTTCGTAAATGTATTTCTGAATTTGTAATAACTTTATGTAAAATACTTTTTGTCCTTCTTTATAATAAATGTATTGATCGTATTGGGCAAATATATTATTATTATTATTAATACAAGTGCAAAGAAGTTTCGTTTATAGAGTGAGCCAAGTTCGCAGTAAGATTCTGCTTCAATCGTTTTTGTGACGATTGCCATCCCAAAAGCTACTAAAAAACTCCACAGAACGACGAGACTGATGAATGGAAATAAAATAAATTTATTATTATTATAAGTAGTTTTTCATTTATTATTCATAATTAAAATATAAAAATAAAATCAACTTAGGCGGGAATCGAACTTAGACTAATCGCGTGGCAGATAAGGATGTTACCCACTCGGCAACGCTGCATCAACTGTCAGTGCGTATTTTATACAGCTATATAAACAGTGCTATATTTTTAAAGCCCTTTTTCTCGAAAAGGACAAAACGTTGCGCGCTATTACTTTACCACAAATCACTACTAGTGTCCACCTACTACTAAAACAAAATTCAGCCAAATCTGTGTTCCGGTCGTGACAATGTCTTCTTGTTAGTCAAAAAAGTATCGGTACATACTCTAATATTTCTTTTGATAGCGACAACGCGGATGAAGCTAGGCCATTTGCTTATAAATATCGCGAGGGAATGTCAATATCTTTAATGACAAAGTGGTTGCCGTCCTCGATAAATGTGAAGTGAGCGATAGCGACGGGGTGTACCTAGTAGCAGCCATAGCGGAAGCTGTAAATATCGATACAAAAACAAAACATATATTCGGCTATATCGACAGAAAATTCGTGCTGCGAGAGCTGATAAAATAAAAAATGTTTTCCAAACCGAAAAGTTGGACGCCCTCGTTTTGCATTGGGACGGAAAATTATTAATGGATCTTACTAAACGTGCTATGGTTGACAGACTACCTGTTGTCACAAATGGTGGGATTGAAAAACTCCTTGGTGTTCCAGCGTTAGAAAACAGCAAAGGTGTACCCCAAGCAAATGCAGTTCATGAAGTTCTGAGAGACTGGGGGCTTTGTGAATCAGTAAAAGCACTTTGCTGCGACATCACGGCAGTCAATTTAGGCAATAAGAAAGGTGCAGCAATACTGTTAGAGAGCCTTTTGCAAACAAGTCTTTTGTTTATGCCTTGCAGGCACCACATTTTCGAACTTGTATTGCGCAGTGTATTTGAAAAGAAATTGTCAATATCAGAGGGGCCTAACGTTCCTCTCTTCAAAAAATTTCGCGAACCCTGGAAAAAATTGATACAACCAATTTCAAAACTGGAATTGAAGATACTTACATCAAGGGAATTCTGACGTCTGATCGTATCGAAAAGATAACATCATTTGCAGAGAAAACATTGAGAAATTTTCAACTGCGGGATGATTATAAGGAATTTCTAGAGTTGACGCCCATCTCTCTCGGATCAGTTCAATTTCCCAAGGTTACGTTTAATTACCCTGGCTCATTTCATCATGCACGATGGTTGGCAAAAACCATATATTGCTTAAAAATTCATATGTTTCGAGAACAGTATCCAGTGACATATGAAGAAAGGTTAGCTGTTCGTGACTCATCGATATTTATTGTGATGCTGTACGTTGAAGCATGGTTTAATGCCCCACTTACGTCTAAAGCGCCAAATCACGATTTACAATTATTGAAAAGCCTTTACAATTATAAATCCATAGACGAAGAGGTATCGAATGTCACTCTTCAAAAATTCAGAAACCATTAAAAGAACTCCGTAACATAATATTCAATCAAAATGAACAAAAAGCATGTGCAGATGAGATAAATTGGTGTCTCATACGAAACACCTTCGATATTGTGGGATATCCATTATTAAATCTAATCAACACGTCGTTAGAGAAGGGTATAATACCGGATAAATTAAAAATATCTACAGTTTCTCCTATTCCGAAAATTATCGGTACCAAAAGAGCCAACGAATATCGACCAATAAATATGCTACCAGCAGTGGAAAAAGTAATTGAAATTGTTGTTAAAAATCAGCTGGTAAACTATTTAAATACAAATAAAATACTGGCTAAAGAACAATCAGGATTTAGAGATAAACATAGTTGTGAAACAGCAATTCAATGCGTAACTACTAGCTGGAAAGAGTTGTTAGATAATAATGAAACGTTGATAGCAGTTTTCTTAGATTTAAAAAGTGCATTTGAAACTATAGACAGAGCTAAATTGCTACAAAAATTAGAAGGATACGGAATTTCGGGAAATGTATTACAATGGTTTACCAATTATCTCATGAATAGAAGACAAAAAACAAAATTTGGTAGCAATATATCATCAATGTTGAATTGCAACGTTGGTGTTCCTCAAGGTAGTGTGCTAGGTCCAATACTTTTTGTTATATATATATATATATATATATATATATATATATATATATATATATATTGTGACAAAGTTTTTTTTTTTTGGAAAAAGACTATTGTTCACAGAGCATTGACCGTTAGCGCACCAATTAACGCGGTCCGTTCTCGCGCTCCGGACGAACCCAGACACTACTCAGTCGAACTGACTAGTCGGGTACGGGGTTGAGACATGTGCGTATCACCGGGGTATAAATAGGCTCACCGAAATGCATGTTATTCAGTCAGTGTTTTGAACTCCGACTGCCGCTACATCCGAGCCGATTGGTAAACATTGTTTCCGTATTTTGATTTATTGTCTCGCCTGGTGCGACAGTATATATTGTGAGTTGCTACTGCACCGTTGCAGTAGTAACGATATTGTGTTCTGCTATCGCCACATGCGCAAGAGTCCTGTGGTGGTTAGCACGATCTGTTGCTTGACATGCGCAAGAGTCCTGTCAAGTTATCAGTATTGTCCGAGTAACGTCACATGCGCAAGAGTCCTGTGGCGGTTACTACTATCGGTTGCTTGACATGCGCAAGAGTCCTGTCAAGTTATCCGGACCGTCCGAGTAACACCACATGCGCAAGAGTCCTGTGGTGGTTACTACTATCGGTTGCTTGACATGCGCAAAAGTCCTGTCAAGTTATCCGTACCGTCCGAGTAACACCACATGCGCAAGAGTCCTGTGGTGGTTACTACAGCGGTTGCTTGACATGCGCAAGAGTCCTGTCAAGTTATCCGTAACCGATCCGTATTTCATGTATGTTAAATAATAACCGGTGCTTATATTTCAGCCATTGCTAAAATATTATATAAGAATTAATTTGTATTTCCTGTGTGATATATGTTAAATACTGTAAGACCGATTTGTATTTCCTGTATGCCGTATGAAAACCGAATGTATTTCATATTTCATGTATGCTAAAAACTTGTAAAACAACTGATTGTATTTTTCTGTTTTTATGCATGCTAAATATTGTAATAATCAATTATGTTCTATGCCCGATCTATTCTAACTGAATTGTATTTGATGTTCGAGTGACACGTGTGTGAAGTACACGTGTATTCTAGGCGATTGTATTTCGGCAAAGTGTATTGTTCATGTCAGTGGGTATTAAAATCGCTGGCTACCACAGCTACGTTACGTGGTGCACGCCACTACCTAATAGATTGAATATACTGTGTTATCTTATTTCCGCTACCCTGATCTCCATTGAACTATCCTGGCATTAAAACCGATTGGCGCCCGAGCAATCCGACACCCGCGATACAAGGGAGCGTCACAAATTGGCGCCCGAGCAGGGACTCTGAAGTAGATAAATGCCAGGAGGCATCATCGAACGTGGAATAAAGGCAGCACTTCGCTAAACATGGCGGATCAGACGATCAACGTGACCTGGGCTGTTGGTAGTGAAGAAAACTGGGACGACTGCAATACTGGCACATACAATCCGAGAGCCGCAGTTGCACACAAGCAAGTATTGCTTCCCCCCGTACCGAACCCGCACCGGTCGAAGAATACTCGCAGAGAGAAACAGGCATTCTACGGCAAGGAACGGACACGACACGCCGCTTTTAACGAACGAACCACGAAAAGGGAAGACCACGTCCCAGGACACAACGAAGCCGCCGACCCGGGATACGCCCAATATCGCCGTACCCAATGGCGACCGTACAAACCCATTAATTCTGAGGTGTTCCATATAGATAATGGACGCAACCACTCGCCAACACCAGACGACGACCCGGCGAAGCCGAAAAAGGGGGATTGGTCCAGTCACGCCCTGTCTGCTGGCCGCAATCCGACCAACAGAGAGCCAGCCCGCCAGAGACCGCCCCGTAACGGAGCAACCCGCCCGGGAGTTTCGGACTCCCCGAACTCCACCCCGACGACTGAACGCGGCCCAGATCGCACATGATCTGGGTACCATGCCGGCCGTGATATCCCCCCTGCCACGCACTCCGGAACAACGCCACCCAACAAGTGACAGTGCGCAGTGTACCCCCGATTGGCTGGAATTGGACACGTCGCCAATTCCAACCACCCCCGAACGGGCTAACACCCCGTCACCGACACGGCGACACCGTGCGCCGCGCTTAACCCCGGACAGGGCTCCCGCACCCGCCCTAAACCCCACCACCGCGACCAACACCCCGACCGGACAGTTGGAACGTTTGTTTGGGTCCGCATCACCCCCCAGCATCCAGCGACTCAAGAACCCGCGCCGCATGCCCGTTCCAGAGAAGCTAGCGAACGAACCCCCCTTTGTGTGTGTACCCCTCGAGGCGCTACGACCCCCCACCTGCCTGCCGACCAAGCGATACCGGATCCACATTCCGGGTGGAGCCGGACATCAGCCCCAGTGGGTGACAATTCCCCCCCGCAAAAACAACCAAGTGCAACGGACAGTGTTTGTGCCGGCCCCATGGCGAATCAACATTAAGCCATAGTTAAGATAGCAATAAGCGGGTAATTTTAAGTAGCTATAAGTGTTTCTTTTCATGGTGATTTTTATGTTTGGTTTCGCTCCCCCCCCCCCCCAAAGTAAGGAGGGGATGTGACAAAGTTTTTTTTTTTTTGAAAAAGACTATTGTTCACAGAGCATTGACCGTTAGCGCACCAATTAACGCGGTCCGTTCTCGCGCTCCGGACGAACCCAGACACTACTCAGTCGAACTGACTAGTCGGGTACGGGGTTGAGACATGTGCGTATCACCGGGGTATAAATAGGCTCACCGAAATGCATGTTATTCAGTCAGTGTTTTGAACTCCGACTGCCGCTACATCCGAGCCGATTGGTAAACATTGTTTCCGTATTTTGATTTATTGTCTCGCCTGGTGCGACAGTATATATTGTGAGTTGCTACTGCACCGTTGCAGTAGTAACGATATTGTGTTCTGCTATCGCCACATGCGCAAGAGTCCTGTGGTGGTTAGCACGATCTGTTGCTTGACATGCGCAAGAGTCCTGTCAAGTTATCAGTATTGTCCGAGTAACGTCACATGCGCAAGAGTCCTGTGGCGGTTACTACTATCGGTTGCTTGACATGCGCAAGAGTCCTGTCAAGTTATCCGGACCGTCCGAGTAACACCACATGCGCAAGAGTCCTGTGGTGGTTACTACTATCGGTTGCTTGACATGCGCAAAAGTCCTGTCAAGTTATCCGTACCGTCCGAGTAACACCACATGCGCAAGAGTCCTGTGGTGGTTACTACAGCGGTTGCTTGACATGCGCAAGAGTCCTGTCAAGTTATCCGTAACCGATCCGTATTTCATGTATGTTAAATAATAACCGGTGCTTATATTTCAGCCATTGCTAAAATATTATATAAGAATTAATTTGTATTTCCTGTGTGATATATGTTAAATACTGTAAGACCGATTTGTATTTCCTGTATGCCGTATGAAAACCGAATGTATTTCATATTTCATGTATGCTAAAAACTTGTAAAACAACTGATTGTATTTTTCTGTTTTTATGCATGCTAAATATTGTAATAATCAATTATGTTCTATGCCCGATCTATTCTAACTGAATTGTATTTGATGTTCGAGTGACACGTGTGTGAAGTACACGTGTATTCTAGGCGATTGTATTTCGGCAAAGTGTATTGTTCATGTCAGTGGGTATTAAAATCGCTGGCTACCACAGCTACGTTACGTGGTGCACGCCACTACCTAATAGATTGAATATACTGTGTTATCTTATTTCCGCTACCCTGATCTCCATTGAACTATCCTGGCATTAAAACCGATTGGCGCCCGAGCAATCCGACACCCGCGATACAAGGGAGCGTCACAATATATATATAAATGAATTACCTAATATATTACAGCACTGCAGTGTTCAATTATTTGCAGATGATACCTTAATTTACTATGAAAATAAAATTCACGATTTACTAATCGAAATGCTGAACTCTGATCTAAAAATAATTGATAACTGGCTAGCTGCAAACAAATTGAAGCTAAATTATGACAAGACAAAATGTATGATTATTGGTAAGCAAGGAATATATAATAAAATTCAATTGGAATCACTATTTGTTAGAATAGGAAATTATAGAATAGATTATGTTGATGAAATCAAATATTTGGGAGTAGTAATAGATTCAAAATTAACATTTAAAAATCATGTGCATTATATTATTAAGAAAATTGCTAAGAAAATAAGTTTTATGGCTAGGATTAGTGACTATTTAAGTATAGAGACTAAGATCTTAATTTTTAACACAGTAGGTTTACCTCATTTTACATATTGCAATACAATTCTATTTTTGGTGAATAATTAATGTATGAGTAAATTACAAAAAATGCAAAATAGAGCAATGCGTGTAATCTTAAAAGCGAATAGATATAGTAAGATTGAGAACATGTTGGATGATTTGAATTGGCTTTGTATTCGAGATTTTATTATCCTCAATACGATGACGTTTATATACAAAATTTTGAATAATTTAACACCGGAATACTTAAGCGCGAAAATAATTAAAAATATTAATGTACATTCACATTTTACTAGAAATAGAAATGATATACACATACACAGGAAACATTCAGAATTTGCTAAAAACACGATATTCGATAAAGGTATGGCAATGTTCAATGACCTGGATGAAGAAATAAAAAGTGCAAGCAATAGCAAAATATTTAAAAATAAACTTAAGCTAACACTTCATAATTAACCACACTATGTTCGAAATATGCTGACATATGCATGGTTACTGACCGAAGGATGTATTGTCAGCAAGGTCGAAACGTGTGGAGTAATTATTTGTAGAATAAACATAAGTATAAAGAATGTAAACTAGCAAATTTGCTAAAATAAAGAAATTATTATTATTATTATTATTTATGGTACCACAATGCTGAGGCAGCTGCGGTATCTTTTTTCAATGAAAATGTGTCATTGGATGTCAAACACAGGATGGTTTTGGAACTGCATTCGTGCGACGATATTGATGAATTTGTCCCCAAACGGATCCAAATTCATTTGAAGGATATTGGTGGTTATTGCAACAAAGACATGGATCATTTTGTATCTCCTCAAACACTAAATTTTTTCCGGCGATTCGAAATTGATCAAGAGTTTCTGAAGCATGGTCCATCCGTTTGGAGCCAAAATGAAAATTATACAAACGGTTTGAAAATTATAAAACAATTAAAAGTGATTAACGATGTAGCAGAAAGAGGTGTTCGGTTGTTCACCGATTACAACGAAATTCTTACACGGAACGAAAGGCAGCAACAGTTTATTTTACAAATGGTCAGTAAATATCGGAAAAATCATCCAGACGCTAAAAAAGAGACCGTACTTAAAATGTAAGACTGAATTACGATATTACGGGCATAACCACCTTAGAATTTTGTAGAATAATATCAGCAAGGAATTAACTCGATTTTTTGTTTAGAATCCACAATTTCTTCTTTGTCGAGTTCGTATAATATTAAATAATGATGGAATATTTCGTATAAGTTGTAATGAAACAAAAAAAAACATGGGTAAACACGTATTTTCAATGTTTCTAAGCAACAATAAATGAAATATTTGAAAGATAAATAAATAATATCATATTGGCATGAGATAATTCATACAAAATTTTAACTCTAGGGATGCGGCAATTTTTTTCCATAAAGCGTCTTTGTATACTTATTTCTGAAAATTTCAAATTTTTAGGCCCATAAATAATCCTACTATAAAATACTAACTGCAACGATCGCAAATCCCCATGTATTTTAAATAGAAGATTTTCTTACATATGATTAATTAATTATTATACATATTAATGTTTCATATTTGTTTGGCTTTATAACATACTTATAAATTCCACAAAAGTTCTAAATAAATTATAACCTTTTGTAACAAATGTCAACATTGAGCTAGCTCTATGAAATAGCAACATCCAGCTAGGTAGCTGTACAGCGTGTAGCAGATAGAGCCTGACATGACGTCATATAGCCCTTTTTCTGCTACTCTCCGCTAGATACCATCAGTAAATATAGAGACACCGGCGTTTTAGAGCTAGCTCTAAGTTACAGAGTAGGTGCCTACTACATACGTAAATTAACACACAGGAATATAAGAAAAGTACCTAACCTTTGATAGGGTTGTAAGACACTGCTTCAATGACATCCTAAAAAATGTAAAAACATCTGCTTATGGTCTGCAAAATGCTGACCTTGGTACAGAAAAAACTGTGGGTACTTGCACCCTTTACCCCGGCAAATCCATTTAATAGAAATTTTTCATATAAACTTTAATCATTATTAATCTTAGCACGAGCAAGTGTGTAACTTCATTCTTTATTTAAAAATATATATTTCACTAATCAAGTCAATTTTTTGTGTTTTATTAGCTCGTTCAAGTGCAAATTTTATAACAATATTTAATTACTCCTAAAACAGTATATAAACTAAGGTATATAATTAATACACATAACTAAGATGTATGTAACCCAGGGCACCACCCGCGTATAGATTTCCGTTAGAGGTGGTGTACTCAACCTGTAAACAACATATCTTCTGCGGTAAGTGCGTTGAGAGGATATACAATTGCAGTGCACCCATTACATATGTATACATATGTTAAGAATATTATGTACTGTGACAAAGTGTATTTTTGTGTATTAAAAAATGTCTTGTGCACAGAGCAATGACCGTTAGCATGCCAATTAGAGCGATCCGCGCTGCAGCTCCGGACGGATTGAGACACTATTCGTTCAATTGACTGATATTAGTAGGTTAAGTAAAATTTTAATCACGCTGCAATATATATATATATATATATATATATATATATATATATATATATATATATATATATATATTCTTCCATCACGTCAACGTACATGATGCGGAAAGTTTCATTTAAATATTTTTGTACGTTTTGAGTGAAATGCTCTATGTTTGTTTGACCTAGAATTTTGTTCTTTGCTTGAAAGTCACCAAAAACCATATGGTCGAAACGTCGCAAATCTGTTATCATCTTTATGATTAAGTTATGAAATAAACAGTTCACAACACCTTGAACTATAGTCATTTATTCCAACCATTTTGGATTCAATATTTTTCCTTCACTTTTTAAGATATGATGATCTGTTCTTTTAGGACGATCCTCGCATTTCATACTAAAATCAGTAGAAACAACATAATCAATTAGCGTTTTAGAATTCTGGGTGACTCGTGTATATTCAGATATTAATTGTT
Organism: Carabus problematicus; assembly: GCA_963422195.1. NCBI lineage: Eukaryota > Metazoa > Arthropoda > Insecta > Coleoptera > Carabidae > Carabus > Carabus problematicus. Next base: position 5,734,399 of record OY728584.1, read on the forward strand.
TGTACCCTAATAACTCAAAGCACTCTCTAATCTTTTTAGTATAATAATTATATTTGTCAAGCCAGTCTATATTGAAATCACAAGCCAGTAGAAGTTTCTGATGTATATTATCATATTCTTCCAACTAATTGCCCAAAAAGGATATATAATCAGTAATGCTACTACTCGGGGAATAGTAAAGTACGATCAAAAGATACTTCTTATTTTCATACTCTTGAATTTTCATTAATATTGCTCTTCAAATATTGATGTACTAACACTATAACGCCACCAGTGTGACGATTCTCCGAATTACATCGCAGGAGTTCATAATTTGCAACCTGTAATTCCGTATCTTCAATTTCTTGTGTAAAACGAGCTTCAGATAGACAAAGTGCTGAAGATTTTTCATCACATAGTAACCTGTCTATTTCACTTTTATTCGCAAGATAACTTTAAGGGTGTAAATAAATAATATTTGGAGCTACTTTATTATCCTGTAGTTGGTTTATTGCTTTATTTTATAAATTTGTAGTTTTTTTTTTATGAAAACAGGACATTTCTTATCTAATGCAGTGTGTTTAGTATCCAAGTTTTATATGTATTTCTTGTTGGTTTAATGCAATTACTGAACGCCACAGATATAGTTGTACAATCAGTGTACTTATGGGACTCTCCACAATTACTGCGTTTACTTTGTGATGGAATGACAAACACTTATAACACCTCACTAAGTTCACTTCCTCAAACACTGGACAACTATTCCAGCCAATGTTTACTCTATCTAAACTTATAATATTTACAAATATTTTACAGTCCACTTCAGCTACTGCTGTATGTCTATTTCTTCTTTCCCACATATGCTTAATAATAATTGTGGAATTATTATTTATTACCTCATTTTGAACACGTAGACCGTCAGTAATGTCTTCTTTCGACATTTTTTCAGATATCCCGACAATTTTAATTTGAGGATTTCTCAAGTCACTGATTTTAACTTCGTATTTATCTCCTAATTTTCCTGATACTTTTCATAATATCCTTTTTTGGCACTGTACAACAATACCACCGTTTTTCATATTTCGTATTGATTCTGTAACATCAGACGGTTTGATACTTTTCTGCACCTCTTTTCTAGTTTTAGTAATCTGTTGGTCCGACTTCAGTTGTATAATTACTGCCAGATTGTTGTTTACCGCATCGGCATAAGAGCTTTTTGAATTTGTACCAATTTTTTTTTCTTTCCGTCAGTATCGAACATAAGTATAGATAACATATTCTTTATACTTTCTATTTCAGTGACATTTTTCAACTACTTCACTAACAATATGTTTAACTAGACGCAGCGATACGAAAAAAATCTTCAGTAAACATACAATTTTTGCAGTACCATTTAACACCCAAACAAGATTGAATTACTCCAAATTCCTTCTCTTTGACTTCCGCACATTTGAGATGAAACCATTGTTTACAAGGTCCCTCGCTACCCTATCACTTTGTGTCCATTGAAATTTTCTTCACATTTAAAGCAAAATTTGACTTCATCGTCCAATGTCTTATTCATATTGGTAATGTTTGAGTTTCACTGGTTTTTGGTGAAACTCGCCATATATGCGCACACACACTAGACTTAAGTTAAGCAAGTTCAAGCATTAATCATGTAGCACTGAGCATCTTATTAATTAAATTTAGCAGTTTTAATTTGTTTGAAACAAGTTTTTACGGCTTTAATTCACAATAAAGCGATTCTCGCCCAAAATGAGAATACAAAATTCTTAAAATTAACTACTTCTCAACATATATTAACCGCTAGACTCAATAATTTACGATGTACACCATTCACACTATTTCACTTCAATACTAATCACTTTTATATTTTATAATATGGGAGTATTATTTACCGGAGAAATAATCTATTTATTCAGTAACAGCTCATTTTAAACACAGCCATTACAATTACATTCGATGAATGTAAAGATAGTTTCCTTACTTCATAAAAGAAGAAAAGATTTAGTAGAACATATTTATAAACTTTTGTTCAGGAATGAAACTTAACAAATTAATGTTATAATTAATATTATAAAGATCTGCAATGTTCAACCTGTAATTGTAAATCAAGAATCACAAAATTAAACAACACACCCCTCGTAAAAAATCCTGGCTACGCCACTAGCTGCAACTATGCAAAAATTGCTTAAAAACCACAGCCGGCGAAAATGTATTCCCCTTCGTCAGGTGAAAATATATATTTCAAATAAAATTCTATGGGGGCCGAATGACACTCTCGCCCCCTATTGTCACCACGTAGTCGGCGCCTATACGATGTACCGATATGAAATACTTCAAACTATTTGTTCCGTGACAGGCACTAAAGAAACGTTTGACTCATTCAAGGAAGATAAAGAAGTTTCAGTCACCGCCTAAATCTGGTCTGTAGTGACTATGCTACTGCATTCTCTCCCAACTAGCAGTAGTACTAGCCGTGAGAAGCACAAGAGTCTAGTTTCCAGATTTCCGCCAGTACGAAGATACACGATGTCTGTTTCCGAAATAATACGACATGATACGAGCATGCCTGTTCTTAGTTCGTAACGTTGTGCTAAACTTTTGTGCAATACATTTGCTGTTAGTGCAATTTATAGATTTGACTACTTTACCCTATCCTACTTAATAATACACTCCTCTGATTAACCCTCCCCTAACCTACCCAACCCTAAATGTAATAATAATTAATGCAGTTCCACGATTTTCCGATTCCGTAAATCTCAGACTTATATGTTCGTACGAGCTCGGTTACTGGCGGAGGTCTGTAAACTAGGCTCTTGTGTGCGAAGCAAGTAACTAGTCGCAACTGTCTCTTACTTTGAACCACTTTTAACGAGTTCTTTTCTTGGATAAATTGTCCGCTTTTTCAGGACGGCAATGATTAAACATAATAATTTTTAGTGATATTTTGATATACATCATTAATTTCATTCTTTATGTTTTCTAATGTTCTGTTAAAACATATTTATTTACATAAGTGCACATATAACCTGCAGAATAAGAGTTTATAAACTTTATACGTTAAAATTGATATTCGGTACATATTGTTTTATTACAATAGAATGAATCAAAGAATCGATAAATTAATACCCTATGAAACTCATGATTGTTTCTATAATATAAAAGGCAAAATGCGGATGTCCTTCCGAGGGTGAGGGGTTAGCAGATGACGGGGGGATTTAAACAAAAGAAGATCAATGCATGTGTTAGTATATACGGGATATAAAGTTTTCGGTGAATAGTCGACTTAGCAACGGTAACAACAGAAATACGATGTTTTTGACAGTTCATTATGTTGACATTTGTGTTTCATATTTTGAATGTTCGATAACGGTTTAGACCAGGGGTGGCCAACCTGTGGCGCATGCGCCAAACGTGGCGCATTGGATGATTACAAGTGGCGCATTACATCCTTACGCTTACTAATACTTTTGAATTAGGCGCCATAGTAAAATCTCTCTACTCAACACCAGAGTGCTGTCTGATCAGTTCATACAGTCTAAGTTGACAATACTGATTTTGTGACAGTTTACAATCGCTATTCTGTGTAATACGACGTACGTACCTGTAGATCTGTTTATTCTTTTTCAACATTCCGACTTTGTGAGTTCTGTGCTTTTGTATGTTTTGCGTACATTTCTGCTGCCCTTCACGGTGCAAAAGAAAATGAGTAAAAGAAGGGCGGAAAGTGATAGTAAGCGTGAATTCAATGAACACTGGGAAAATGAGTTGTTATTTATAGCAAGTCCATCGGGCAAACCATTTTGCATTGTTTGTGAAAATACTCTTTCACATAATAGACGACATGATCTTAATAGACAGTATAAAACACAGCATCGGACTAATATTAGAAGGAAAAATGAAGCTAGTTCTTGGATCTGAATTACGAAAATAATATGTGACTAAGAAAAAGGAAGAAATCAAAAGAAGACAAAATATATTTGCTAAACTACGTTGTGAAGACTTGGCGATGACAGAAGCGTCCTATCAAATTGCTTTAGTATTGGCGAAAAAAAGAAACCTTTTCAGGACGGGGAAGAAATTGTTAAGCCTTGTCTTCAAATATTTGCACGCCATCTTGGTAATAAAGATATTGAAAAGAAAGCAAACGAAATTGCTTTATCAAGGCAGACAATTACGAGACGAATCGAGGAACTCTCTCAGGATGTATTTCAGCAACTGGAAGATCTTGTCCATTCTTGTACTTTCCTTTCATTAGCTTTGGATGAATCGACGGACATAGTAGCCCAGTTAAGCATTTTTATACGAGGAATTGATGATAATTTTAATGTCTTTGAAGAACTTGCCAGTCTGGAGTCATTGCATGGTAAAACAAGAGGATCAGACATATTTGAAAAAGTAAAATCATGCCTAGAAAATCTGAAATTAGATACTAGTAAACTCGTCAATGTGTGTACTGATGGAGCGCCGTCAATGACAGGTAAAGTCAATGGCTTAACAACTTTGCTTGAAATTTTTTTAAATCGTCGTGTGCTAAAATATCACTGCTTTATACATCAGGAAGCACTGTGTGGAAAACCTCTAAATATGCAGCATGTTATGTTACCGGTTGTGAAATGTGTGAATAAAATTAGAGCAAGAGCATTAAATAGACGAGAATTCAGAGAATATTGTGAATTGCTTGATTTGGAATATGGTGAACTTGTCCTTCATTGTGAGGTGCGCTGGCTTTCTAGAGGACAGGTTTTTAGTAGATTTTGGAAATTAAAAAATGCCGTTTATAATTTTTTGGAACAGGAAAATGAACTACCTAATGATAGAACCCTATTATTAGATAACAACTGGCTATTTGATTTGGCATTTTTAGTTGATATGACTTGCCATCTGAAAGATCTAAATTCGAAACTACAAGGCACGAACAAATTATTTCCTAGCTTAGTAAATTGTATCAATTCATTTAAAATGAAATTAAAATTGTTAATCTCTCAGTTAGAAAATCAGGATTTGAGTCAATTTCCACACGTGAAAGAGCAATGCGAATGTGCTGGGGATAATAACAATTTGACCAAATATATTGAAAAAATTAAGTTATTGCAAGGGTCATTTGAAAGTCGTTTTCATGATTTGGCTAAAGAAGAAAACAGCCTGCTCGCATTCATTTTCACTTAGTGAACAAAACATAATGAAGATGCCTAGAAACTTGCAAATGGAACTTATTGATTTGAAAACAAATTCATTATTGAAAATGAAATTTAATGAGCAATATTCAGATCAAAATGCATCTGACATGATTAATTTCTGGCGTGAAATAATTTCCCTGTGAAAGTTTCCAAGAACTAAGAAAATTTGCGAAAAATTATATATGTCGTTTCGGAATGACATACAGATGTGAGCAAGCATTTTCATCAATGAAAACGAGGTCGCGAATGACTGATTCATATTTGAAGAATTCTATGCCGCTTTCTGTAACAAATTTAACACCAAATATTGAAAGACTAGCGAAATCCAAACAGGCTCAAAAGTCTCATTATTGTCTTACAGCGAATGGAGAGAACTGACGACTTTCTTAGTGCACCATTTCACTCTGAGCGAACTCTCTCTCGTCACATCCATAACTATGGTATATCTTTACCAAATAAGACCGGCAGCAGTAGCATCATCAGCGACCCACTGATGGTGCGACAGGAATTGCACTCTTATCCAAGAAATCATGTCTCACTATTATAAATTGGTACTCCAATAAACGTATCTATTTTGAATAGGCGGATATGAATTCATTTAGTTGCGTGATTTTCCTCCCCTAAGCGAAGCAGATTCTAACCTTATTCCTGTTTTCCAACTCCGATGATAATCGATAGCAAGTTTAAAAAGTTCATGAGTTGTATAGCGCATTTGAATTCGTAGGTGAAACAAATTGACGCATGATATTTAAAGGCTGGCCACCACTGGTTTAGACGGTAATAAAATAATAAATGTGATTTATTATAACTGTGTTTGTGTCAGTGCATAATATTAGCATTAATTAGTATTATTCTCTATTTCATTGCAAAGAATGTGTGAAGTTCTGAGATGTAATAAGTTTGCTTTGCTATGTGCATTAACAAAGTACAGGGCCGGTCCATAAAATTGACGGGGATCAACTTAGGAACTCCCTGCTTTTCACATGAACAGTTCTATGTTGCATATTCTAGAGTCAGTTCATCAAATAAAATATTTTTATTAGCACCAAATGGCAAAACATGTAAATTGTGTACAGGGAACTTATAACTGGATATTTAAAATATTCTACCGTACGAGGTACGGGGTAGACCGCTAGTATATAATATAAGGTAAAAAATGTATAGCAATAAAATATAAAAGAGCTGCTTTGGAAACAATAAGTAAAAACTGTACGAAACATTAAACTTCGTAACCACCTCAGAAAAAAAATCAAGAACCAGTGGCGCGGTAACAACTGACGTATATCAGCCAAATTTATAGTGTTTCGAGGCGTTATCGATCTTGCAATATTTTGCGGTTACAAAAGGAGAAAGTTCTTTGACACGAGAATTGCACTTAAAAATTGTTTTATTAAAAAATTCGAAGGGACCGGAACATTCAATTTTAAGAAGCAGGAAATTAAACATGTTTCCTATAATAATGAGTATTATCACCATAGTGATTATTACATCAATGAATGAATGATTTTCGAAAGTAAAGAAAATAATTTAAATTTTATGCATAACTTCTCTTACGACGCATAAAACATATTTGTATATAAAGACAGGTATATAATAGGTATTTATTTAATAAATGAAAATAGAGATCGATACAATTTTATATCACACCACAAGCTTTTTGAGGAATTAGATTGATTTTTTTATATGATATTATCAGAGATACAACATATAAGTTTCATTTTTTAAATGGGGACCATTGTAAAATTTAGTCCAGTTAAAAAGAGCTATTTTTTCTCTTTACAATGATGTATCGCTTTATATGGATAGGTTTTTAAATTTCGTAGCAAAACTTAATGAATAAATAGTGATTTTAATAGTGTGCCCTGGAAATTTATTTTAACATTGTTTTTAAAACAATCTATTTAAAACAAATTATTTTTCTTATGCAGTTTGTGCAAGAAACAAATAACACAAAAATATAAATATATTTATTTTCATATAGACACATTTACAAAATAAATTATCAAAAAAATTTATTTTTTAGATGTTCAAATTGCTGGCCGTTATTTTGTACACAATCGTAAAATCTTCCTTGCATACTTTGAACTGCTCTTTTTATTTGTGCAGGGCTAACATTGTTCATTGTATCAACAACCGTATTTCTCAAATCTTCTATTGTCGTTGGTTTATTTATGTAAACTTAATTTTTTTTATATCCCCAGATGTAGAACTTAAATCAGTTGATTTAGATGGCCAAACAATAGAACCATTGGTACCAATCCATCTGTTCGGGAACCGTCTATTTAAATACACTGTTGCATGTCTAGAATTGTGTGAGGAGCACCATCTTGTTGAAACCAACGTAGAAGTGCTAATTGTCTTAGTAGATCGTTATTTAACAAATTTTCCAAATCTATTTGTGGTAATTGAACATTAACGCTCACCATTTAAATTATTTTCAAAGATTATTGGTCCATGAATAAAGTTCCTTAATACACATATTCAATCCAAAACTTGTTTCGTGCCTGGGATCTTTTAATAATCTTGGATTATCTTGTACCCAAACATGGTAATTATGACGGTTAAACATTCTATTATTCGTAAATGTTGTTTCGTCAGTCCACAGAACAGTTTCCGGGAAATTAGGACCACATGTTCGAAACCTTCGCAAAAATACCTTTATGTTAATACACACAAATATGTATATATATGTAGTTTTCTACAACTGCAGTCAATTATTTCAACCAATCCGGATAAAATATTTTATTAATTCAATAAATATTAATAATAATAAATATTAATAGTAATTGTCAAAAATTGGTTATGTTCAAGGGACGATACACGAAAATAAATTCTAAAATCTTCAAGCATACATACGGAGAAAAAAATTCGTTCAGTAGAGTAAATACTATAGGCGAACGTTGCCTTTAAAACAACGAAAACGGCCGGTTGATCAATTAACAATGAAAAGGGTGAACATAAGAGAGTGAGGAAAATCCACTTAGGTATGCTGGTAGTTCTTAATTTATGGTAAAGTTTGAAATATTCGGAATTTGCCGAAAAATACAATTAATTTGTTAATCCATGATATTTAAAATAAAAAGCGCGTCCATTTTCCTATGTCCAATTTCAATAAATGTTTGTAGGAAACTCTTATACATGATATATTAGAGGTGTTCAACTTGGTATTAATTTGATAACTACTGTTTATTTTATAGATACCTCGATTCGGTTCCAAGAACCGGATACTTTTAGTACCAAATATAGGATTATTGGAAAAATATTTCATTCTTAAAATCGAACATATTTAATCTTTTTTTATTGTGTGTAGGGTAAAGATATACGTTAGAAAATATTTTTATTAAATATAATATTATTTAATCAATTCAGGATTACAAGTGATACTAAAAATCATGTTTATGTACTTACCACTTTAAATATTTATTCGTATAGTTTCACATTTGTGTAAAAATATTTTCTTTCTGACGGAAAATTAAAGATATGCTATCGTTCCTCAACAAACGAAAGACTTCCTTCCATCAATCAGAATAGCCATATTGTTCAGTAATTTAAAAGTTAATGAGAAATCCGAAACCAATATCAACTGACCGTAAGAAAAATAAAATTGTTCAAGCGTTGAAAATGACTGTAGATGTGTTCTGGATTTCACTTCACTTGAATGAATATTACGTTGCATCCGATGCGAACTCATTATTTGCCTTTAAAATACACATATTTAAATATCGGTTTCACTATACCTTGCAAAGGTTGCACAATAGCAACTGACGTTTTCTTCCCAATATTTAGTTGAGATCTGTATTTCGTTCTGGTATTCACCGAATCATCAGCTATAAACATTGCAAGATAGAGATGCGGAGCAAATATTAATCAGAGCATAAGTAACAAATATTTGAACAGTGCTGATGCAATATATAATATAACATTTATGAAAATTAATGCTAATTACAAATAGATGAAATCGTTTAATATGATCACTTTAGGACACATGCATTTCGCTAACAATAATTTAGAAACATTGGGAGAGAAAATCAAAAATAAATAAAATTTGTTTAAAAAATAAATATATAAATTCAAATTATATAATCATGATCATAAAATTGTTTGGAAGCTTTGCCAGTCAAAATTAGTAAGAAGTAGCCGATATGTTGTACGCTTTTCATTGTAATAAAACTTCATTTCAGTTTAATTTAATAATACGTGAAGCACTGCACCATAACGTTAAAGGAAATGTAATATCATTATATTTATCAGTGCCCGAATACTCAAATAACTATTACAATATACGAATGTCTGTATGCATCTCAATCGTCTATTTGTACATTATTTTTGTATCATTATTTCTTCCTGGACTATTCAACCAATTTTGATGTAATTTCCAGGCATTTATATTACGGTCCGATTGTAGATGTGACTTATTCCTTTAGTCCTGATATATTTTTTTTTCAATTTATTTTTTTTTTCTTTTAATTTGTACTGAATTTTATTCAAAATATTCCTCCGTATACAGGAAATAATATAGAATATAGTCTAATTATATTTTTAGAAAATTATTTAATATTATAGAAGATAAAAATATTTATAAATCAATGTTGTTATCGTCGGTTTTTCTCTTACTTCTGAAGTTCAAGTCATTATTCCAACCCGTTGGGGATCAACCTTTAATACCAATTTTTGACTTAAATAAATCTACTATATATATCTTATCAACAAAGAAAATAGTTGTTGGATAATAGATTACAAATTTTCCCTTCATTATTTTACTTGTAGTCTACGATATAAAATTTAAGTAAACAATTTGTTGTGATTTATCTGTACTTGAATATACATCGACGAGCTAGAGACATGAGTATCGGTATCCAATATAGTTTTAGCTCATCTCCTGTTCGACACCATGTCTGTAGCAACTTCTGATTTCAAACATTTTCTGCTTTGCTTTGGTCAACAAAAAAAATGTTTTTGATTCATATTTTAAATTTATTTTTTCATTCTGTATCTCTTATCAAGTTTTCGATGTTTCGTATGTTGTCTATTGCTTCGTTGTATATCAGTCCTTTATTTAATAAGTCTAGTTCTTTTTGTTTTTGTTATTTTATTATACTTGTTTAGTTTATTTAAAGCCTTGTCCACATCAATAAATATTTGCGTTGTACGTTGTATTCCACATAAATTTGTGCGTGTATTAACAAATTTATCTCAGTGTGGACGTGTGCGCCGCACAAAAACGCACACAAAAATGTTCGTGACATTCAACGCACACGATCCATCCGTTGTCGGTTTTTTAACCAAGTTCAAAGAGATTTGCGCCACAACATAGGAACAGTGTGGACGTATCTGAAGGTGCACTGATATTGCGCCAGTTCATCATGTCAGATAGAATTATAATAAAATAATATAGAAATGAGCTACATTTAATTTAAAAAAGGAAAAGTGTAAATATATTATTAAGCAATGAAAGACAGGCATTTTTAAACATTTTCTACCTATGTATTCCAAAGATTTTGAAATTCTCATAAATATAATTGGACCTAGAATTCAGAACATGAACACGAACTTAACAGAATCCATTCTTGTGAAAGAGATTAGCTGTCACATTAAGATTTTTGGCAACAAGAGATTCATACAACTTCGTTAATTTCATTCCTAGCTTCGTTTTTTTTGTTTTTTAATTTATTAAAGTACTATTTATTTCTGGGATCCTATATTTTATGTTTTTCATACTTTTGATTGCATGGAAAATATCTTCATTATTTAAATCCATTATGCAACATTAGTAATGAACTCTTATTGGTAAACACAGTGACATTTATAGAATAAGTTATAACTAAGGTTATAAAACCACGCACAGGTTGATCACTGACGCACGACGTACAACGAAAAATTTTATGTGGAAAAAACATTCGACTTGCGGCGAAAATTTGTGTGTTGAATTTGAAAATTCAACACACACATTTTCGCCGCACATTTTTATCAATGTGGACAGGGCTTAAGATTTGTTCCAACACACAGTTTTGAACCGATTCATCAGTTCATGGATTAGATAATACGCATGCGCCAACAGTGCACTGGTTTGAAACTATAGTCTGAAATTGGTTTGTGTTGGAACGTCATTCGGACACAACGTTCAAATTGGTTTTGGCAAGGGAAAGTGAAGTAGGTTATCTTTTACTTTGTTATTTAAACCATGGAAGGTAAGTTTTGAAATAAAGTTAAAAAATAATATTCTATGTTTGTACATATTTTAGAAGCCGGTAATATGGTAGTAAATCCGGGCGTTCCAGAATACACAGAAATAAGCGATTTCAAGTGGACAGTAAATACTATAAAAATGGTGATAGATTTATACAAAAAGTATAGACACAAAGTAGGGACATTACAATTACGATCTGTCAAACAAATGTGGCTCATTAACGCAAAAGATTTAAGCCAGGAAGTGACAGTAAAAATCGCAGCAAATATTTGTGAAAATAAGTGGAGGGTTTTAGAAAGGAATTATAAAAAGTTCATTGAAAATAAAACGTCCACAGGGAGAGGAAGAAAATATTTCGATTTTGCAGAAGAGATGGAAAGTATTCACGGGAACAAAAGAAATGTTTTTCCCGACTTATTATTAACTACGGAAACTATTCACCTTACAGAACCAACCAATGAAACGCCAGAAAAAGCTGCAGTACCACAATCTGAAAATTCGAGCAATGCACCCAGTAACTACCAGAAAAAATACTACAAAATAAAGAAATAGTACGTTAGAAAAAATAAGGAAAGACAGATTATTATACCAAGAAAGGAAATTAGAAATAGAAATGTTAAAATTGGAAAAAATTAAAAGAAGGAACGATTTAATAGAACAGCGAAATAATATATTGAGGGGAAAAAAGTGCAATTGTCCTGGTATGAGTAATATTTAAGTTTATAAAATTATACGTTTTATTTTAAGTACAAAGTATTATACAAATAGCGTTTTCCATTTACTGGTTCTCAGTGCGCACTGAGAACGTGCAGTGACGTCATGCACTGCTCTAGTTTTATGAGTTGAACGGTTTGAGTTACCAGTAAATGGAAAACGATTGGCGCACTGAGTGCAATATTTTAGTACCATTTATAAAATATAGAGGCGCAACGAAATGTCACTGACTACAGTGACTATATTAAAGACAGTGTGGACAGACGTCAAAACGCCGCCATGTTCCTGCCAGTGTCATTAGTAACAAAAGAAGAATATTATCTTTTTAGCTGGCTTTGCTCATGTTAGCAACAAAAAATAAGCATTTTGACGAATCTAAATGAATATATTATTTAATATTATACATATATTAGATGAATTAAAATATCAGTGCACATTATAACAATTATTTATTAGCTATAGATTTGAAGTTTTTAAGCACAAAACACTACGAAATACACGAAAATATCTCAGAAAACAACAGAACAGATCACAGCTATCTTTCAATTCAAAGCAATTTGGCAGGAATATGGCGTACTATCTATCCGACCAATCAGCATGAATACACTGGTGTCCACACTGTCTTTAATATAGTCACTGTATCACTGACATATTCTTTAATGGCGGTACAGTTTACACTGACAGTTGTAACCATAATGGAAAAAACGTCAAAACAAGCAGGTAAATATGTAAATAAGTTGAATTATTTTCTATTAAAAATTAATTTACTTATTAGATGGAGAATGGAGACCATCTGAAACTAAATTCCTGTTGGACAGATATGAGGGTTATTTAGCCCAGGTAGGGCCTATGAAAAAATTTAAAACAAAGAATGTAATGTGGAAAAGGATATCGTCTGACATTAAGGAAATTTTAAATCTGGATAAGACAGCGTTACAGTGCGAAAATAGATATGACGATATTAAAAAGAAAAAAAAAAGGCAGTTGACAATAACAACCGCTCTGGTGCAACTAGAGATAATGTAGAATATGGGGAGGAATTGAAAAAAATACGTGCAATTGACGATAGTTTAGAACCAGAAGTTTTAAGAGGAGTTGGACAGGTTTCTTACAAGGAACCCAATATCGAGTGTTGCGTATTACAAGATAGTAATAGCGAAGTAGAAGGATCACCAATTCCCAGAAAAAAACAGAAAACAGTAGTCGATACTCTCAAAGAACTACACCAAATGAAGGAAGAAAATAAGGAACGTAGGCATCAGGAGAAGATTGGTGTAATGAAAGAGTTATTAAAATTATTAAAGAAAGAGTAATTACTTCTTGTAGCTCTAAGTATCAAAGTTTTGTTTGAAAGGTGATTTTTGTACCTGAATGTACATTTATTTGTCTTTATTATCGTTTAATATTTTTTGTTACCATAGTAGGTACAGTATTTTTTATGAATTAATCAAATTTGTTTGTGCAATGAAGTGATGATATGTAGCTATTTAGAAAGGTTTACATACAAACACAAGTGTTCTTATATACGAGTATAGTTTAATAATAATAAAATATATATATATATTATACACGTATATACTTCATGCATTTAATGATGTACATAAAGCGTCTCGCTTTATTTCGCCCAAACGTCTTAGCACAATTTCCCTTTCGTCTCCTCCTTGATGGATATCATTATTGTCAATGTCCTCTACATAAATCATTTCCTCAAGAAAATCATTGTGATCTATGCACATATTATGCAAAACACAGCGAGCTACAATAAATTTAGTCATTTTATCTACCTTGTGGAAATCTAAGCAGGTAAGCTGCCTAAATCTACTTTTTAATAAACCAAATGTATTTTCTATTAAAACTCTCGTTGCACAAAAAATATGATTGAAATTTCGTTGAGCTTCAGTAAGTGCACCATACTCTCTGTAGGGTATGAGAAGATATTCTCTTAAATGGTATGCACTATCTCATGGTATTCGATGCCGCATATGTTCGGTAGTTCTGAACTAATTGAAGACAATTTAAAAACTCTGGAATCATGTACTTTCCCAGGTGGCCCAGTGAATACATCAATAAATTTTCTCTGATAATCACAGATTCCTTGTAATGTTATTGATGGTACATCATGTCGGTTTACATACGTAGACTTAATTTTATGTGCTGGTGTACGGATTGGAATGGAAGTTCCATCGACACATCCAAGCACTCCAGTTAAACCAGCGATCTACAAAATAAATTAATCATGTAACCTAACAGTTTTATACAATAATATTGTAGATAATATTCACTTTATTAAATTCTTCTGCTCCTTGAATCTTTTCTACGACCGATCTAGGAAATTTGATATGTGTAGGAGCAATGTCCACCAAAAAATCACATACTCTAATAATTTGCCCGAAACATGTTGTTTGCCCGATGCCAAATCTCTCTGCTGCATCTCTTATGCAGCATTTATTTCCAGCAAACCTGCGAAATGGAATATTTTTCAATTACACTTGTACTACATTTCTTTACAAGAACTTACCAAAGAAAGGACAATATATGATTCTCAGCAGACGATGTTGGTATTCCGCTGTGCAGAGAATGTCCAGGGTAGAATGGCGATTTTGCAAAATTATCAGTTAAATATTTGCATGTATCACGTTTTAATCTAAACGTGCCCCTAAACTAAATTATTTCATTAATTATTGTTGTAAATAATTCAAAGTATGTATACTTCATACCTGATCGTCACAATAATTGTGCACAACATCACTTATATAATTTAATATTTTTGGTTTTCTTCTTCGGTCACACATCAATAATGTTTTGTGATATTCTATGTCGCTATTTGACGAATCTGATGAGTCCAATAACTCATTTACAAGAGCATGTAAAATGACATTTCTGTTCGCCATATTTGCACTGGATATGTTGCACTTGCTACTCACGGCGGTGCAATAAAACATGCACTCAGTGCGCACTCGCATGAACTCAGTGCAGGTTTACATGTTAAATGGAAAACACGACACTAAAGAAGTGCGCACTCAGTGCGCAAATGGAAAACGATATGTGCACTCAGTGCATAAAAGTGCGCACTCAGTGCACAAATGGAAAACACTAAAAGAATAAAAAAACATGCACTATTTTTGTGTATTTCATAAATAAATGTTCTTTTTGATATGATTTCATTTCTTTACTTAAAATGTTAAATGTCATATACTGAAAAATATAAAATTATAAGTTAATTATTATTTTTTTAAATTATTTAACCTACATCCGTAAATTATTAGCAACATCGTTTCTAATTCTCTTTGCATCTCTGTCATTATAATTTTCCTCATCATCATTGTCTATATCATGATGTACATGTTGCACATTATCATTTAGCTACAACATCTTCAATAGGTGCAAAATCATCTTTTAAAGCAATATTATGCAAAACACACATAGCTCGAATGAAATGCACAATGATTTCAATATTTCTTAATTTTAAATGGTATAATTGCCTAAATTTTTGTTTCAATACACCAAAACAATGCTCAATAACATATCTGTTCTTCGATAACTTCGTATTGTAGTTTATTTGTTGTCGACTGAGTTGACCTCTATCCCTGAATGGTGTTAATAGATTCTTTTGAAGAGGGTACCCGCTGTCTCCTAATATAAAATAAGGACCACACTTTTCCTCCAAATGAATACATAACGGCGAATTTCTGAATACTCGACTGTCATGGACAGAACCAGGATATCCAACGAAAACATCACGTACCTTTAGCTCATGATCACAAACTACTTGCATCTATATATTAACATTAAAAATATATTATGACGTACCGTAATTTTATATTTACAAATATATACCTGAATTGAATAGTAAAATTTCCTATTAATATAAGAATCGAGATCAATTTTTATATGGCAACCATATATTGCGCCAATAATTCCTGGAAATCCATTATTATGGAAATGTTGCTGTATAATCAATTTCTCATCTTCTTTAGGTCATGTAATTATTTGTGGAGAAAGGTTGCTTAAAAATAGAGTTACTCTTCTAATTATTCGATGTACAGAGCTGATTGTTATATTAAACCTGTCACCAACATCCCGAAAACTTGCGGTCTGCTGTCCAGCAAACTATAAAAAGATAAGAACCTGAAAGCATTAATATTTATTTATTAATTCAATTGAAATACCGAAATATAGTATTTAATATAATAATAAAATTTTAAGATTTTTGATACAAAACATACTTGATGGTACGATGAAAGTTTCATAAACTGTCCATGATGACGTTTAAATTGATCGCTGTCCTGCAATTTTTGAGATATACTTTCTGCTACTTCATTACTGACACGGAAATGTTAAAAAAACACATTCCTATCATAAGTCGGAACAATTTCTTCTGCAAGAAACAACGTGAATTAACAATTTTTGAATAAAAAATTTTCAATTGACATGTAGTACTAACCTAAGTAATTTTCATTTTTATTTCTGGGTGTGCCTACAACTTCTACCTCAAAATTATCTCCCTCACTTGTATCAGAAGAGAACAAATCACTATAATTTTCTAAATCACTCATAATTATGTTAACTGTCAAAACTTGACAACAGTGAAATATACTATTTGCTTTACTGCGCAAGTCCCTGACTACCAGTACATGCTCCAGTCCGCACACTGGTTATATGTATGTTGGAATGCATCGCCCAACAGTCCGAGTTCGCGTTTGGTGTTAGTTGGAACGCCAATTTCGCACTGCGCATGCTCCGTACAGTTTTGTACCAGTTCTGAGCTATGTAGGAACAAACTTTTAGTTTGTACTGAGATTTTCGTACATTTGTTTAAATAGCTTACAATACTATAGGCAACCTCAAAAGTCAAATTATTAACAACATTGAAAACACCGATATATACAAAGCAGCATACAGTGTGTCCCAGCGACTACCATACATAGGAAATTAACATTGGGAAATTATGTAAGGATCAAGTATTGCTGTGTCTGTATCTAAACGTGTGATTGTCACAAATTAAACAGTACGTAGTTGAATTAATCAAATTTAAAACTGTCAGATTGCTGTTATTTTTTAAATTTGCTGAAACAATATAACTATTACCATTGAATTATCAATATTCTTGCAAATAAATAATTTTTAGGGATAAATAATATGGTTATATTTATTATTTTATAATATAGTTTGTGTAGAAATAAATTTGAATGATTTTCAGTAATACATACCAACAACAGAAAGCTTAAGAGATTGCATTTTGTAATGAAAAAACGAAGAAAAACACAACAGATAAACACTAAATTCAATATCACTAGCAGGCACTAATCAATGAAATGTTCAAACGTATTCCCATTGACTTGCAGACAGTGGCTTAATCTGTCATAAAATGCTGTTTCCCATTTAATGTAAATGTGTACTCGTCAGTGAAACAAATATTTTCTAAAGCATGACATTTATTAAACATTAATTCACAAAAAGTGATTAGTTTTTCACTATCTGCTGCTAATAGCAGCGTGTAATATTTGTAAGCAAAATATTTGTATCTTTTATGGGTGCCGTGATTCACCGAGATTATTTGTAATTTCCCTCGCACTTCGACAACTGCCAAAATATCTACTTCCTTAACATTCTGGGTTCCGTTCCTATTACTTTTGCGAAGGCAATTGACGCACCAAATTTCCTATTTTAAATAAAATTCCTTTAAATAATTATGTAACGTAAAATTATTTGACAGAAGTAAATTTCTTTGTTTTAAATCTTTTGTTTTTGTCACTCAGAAAGAATATGCCACGACCTTCTCGATTAAAAGTGTACTATTCCGGCCCGCTAACAGGCCCAGTTTCAGCGTGCTGCCGGTGTCGCTAATAACCGTAGGAAAACATTTGAACAAAATTCGATTTTGACGGTTGTTAATCAACAAACTACAGAATTCAGTTCTGATTCAGTTTAATACAGGAATATTTGATGTAAAATTTATATATAAACTCTGAATTTAGTGCTTATTTGTGTAATATTTGCGTTGGTATTATTCACAGGTATTATTCATTTTACTAAAATTATTATTAGATGTTTTTACAGCAACATTTTCAACTGCAGTGTAGTTTGGTGTGTTATATTAATAACGAATTACTGTAATTATGGTTCATTATAAGAAGTGTTATATACCAAGCTGCAGTCGACGAGGAACAAATGTACTACATGAATTCCCCTCAAACATGAATATGACACATAAATGGCTTGAGAGTATAAATTTACAAACTGGTACTAGTACATTAATAAATGTTAGTTTTTCTCCAATGTTAAATCGCGGATCAGATAATAAAAGAGATCTTTTGCAGTAAATGTACCTATACCGGTTAATGTGTAGAAGTCGGCCGCAATGGCGGCGACATGCGATTTTCTGTACAAGGATCTGAATTCCCAACGTATAATGCCGATTGTTTGGCCGAATTTTTTGGAAATACATTAAATAGCGATAGAACAAGCAAAATTCATAGCGTACAATGTTGGGTGGGTAGGGTAGGGTAGGACCTATGTTATATATTTAATTTTTAACTTTTATAAAATCAAATTTCTTTAAAAATCATTGATAATATTAATATGTCTATGTATTTCACGATTAATTTTGCATTTATAATTAATAATTCTTACAGAACAAACTTTTACGATATTAGCTGTCCTTTTTTGACAGTGACAAGTAGCTACTGTAACTAGCGCCAATACTTCAACAATTAGCCGAGCTGTCAGCACAAAAAAATCTATTGTTATATCGTTCAGCTAGCAGGCCAGTATAAATCGAGAAGGTCGTGGAATATGCATATAGCTCAAGGCAATAGTTGATCCTTATATAATTTCCCAATGTTAATTTCTCTATGTATGGTAGTCGCTGGGACACACTGTATACAAATTAAAATGTAACACATGCAGTCTGAACTACATAGGCTAAACCAGTAGAAAATTTAAAAACAGGTAAAAAGAACACAACTCCTTTAATAAACTTAAAATCTACTCCCACTACGCGGTCCACCTACTTGATAATATACAGAGCAGGCGACATAAAAGACATAATGAAGATTATTAAAAAACATCCCAAAAGTAGGAAACTAAATATCATCGAAAATCTGGAGATATATAAAACAAATTTGGTGTGGTCACCACCCGACTTTCTTATACTTTAAGAGTTTAAATTGGCACATATTTGACATTTTAAATGCGTATTTCTGTAAATATTTTGTCTTTGTTTTGTTTTCATAGCATATAAGATACATATTTTAAATACACGCCAATATATAAACACATTTTACTCAAAATTAGATAAAGATAGAACAAAAATGCATTATCATTTACTATAACTTTTATTTCAAAACTTTTTCCATATCTTTTATTTTCTCCAATAATTCGCAATGTTCGATTTTGAAGTTCAGTAACTTTCCTCGTCCGGTTGTGCTAGAAATCTAATCAGTTCTTCGTATAATCAATAAACTTTTAAATATGAAGTTTCATTGTCCTGTCTTTGCTCGTTTTTAAAACAATGAACACACAGACACACAGACGTCATTGCGAAAATAGTCAAAACGTATTCAGGGGACCTCAAAACCTATATTTCCATCTAAATCTCGCAATCGAAATTTTTCATGATTCCTATACGTCCTTTATACTACGTATAAGAAAGTAAAAACAATCCATAATGAACATACAAATAAACAGCCAACGAAAAACACACATCATTAACAGTGACACACAAATAAGCGCGGCAAGTATATAAACCACAACATGACATAGCTTATTATTTGATAATGAACGAAAGTTCGAAACGCGTCGTGATCTTAACTAAAACTAAAATTGACGAGTTCATAAAACGGACATATTACATCTTATTAATAATATTTACGATAAACTTCAGAACTGACAATATAATATTTCTAAATATTTAAATATTATGTATCCAAATATTAATTTAACATTTGAACTAGAAAACAATAGAAAAATTACACCTGTTGTCTTTGTTTCTTGACAAGATGACAATTATCCATTAATCAGGCTCTTTCGGCTTAAATGTGCAGTATAACGTTATAATTTTGTTCTTTTTCCATTACAAAATACTCAAATAATATACAAGTATATGAATATAGATAAATACAATACAATACGAAAACAATCAGTTACCCAATTGAGAAAAGTGATATTGATTCTTACCATAGAGTTGCTCAATTTAACTTTAATAAAAATAGACCTAAGAATATAATAGTCCGTTAATTTTTCTGAATCTAAAAACTCTTCATTAACATCGCCTTATAAAGATAGCAGATAAAAGATTACGTACCGCAATTATCTCGATAAAGATAAAAGACAATGTCTCTATTATCTAGATACCAAAATTAGATAAGATAATTTTTAAATAATATTTATTTTTCAAATAAACAAATACACAGCAAGCAAAAATAACTGTAGTTCACGTGACCAAACAAAGTTCGCATTGTAGTCGAAACTAGAGGTGGAAAAATATCGATAGTCAAAACTATCGATAGTACGATAGCGCTCTAAAAACTATCGGTACTATCCGGTGCATAGCGCGCCGTAGACAACGCAAATTGCCGACAACGCAAATTGTCGACAATCCAGATCCACGTTGAGGCAAAATGTAGAAATTACCCCCACCATTGGTGCAATTCGCCGACGAGCACAGATGGTTCAAAATGTCGACAACCGATGTTACACAACTAAAATTATAAATATTACAAGCATAGTTCACTATTTTTACCACAGATGCCACTAGAATGATTTAAATTAATTTAATTGACATATGACAGCTGAAATAAAGATAAAAGGAAATATTTGTTTAATTATCCATTCTAATTTTGGTACCATAAGAAAAGAATAAGTTCCTTTCACAATTATTATGGTAGTATACAATAATGTGTTTGATTACATAATAGAAATGTTTTATTATGCTTCAATACAATATACAATCGTTTAAATCAATATATGTCGCCGATTTCAAAATTAGAATGAATAATTAAACAAATATTTCCTTTTAATTTTATTTCAGCTGTCATATGTCATTTAAATTAATTTAATTCATTGTAGTGGCATCTGTGGTGAAAATAGTGAACTATACTTGTAATATTTGTAGTAATAATATAGTCCAATTTCAAATCATATAAATATATATTGCACACAAATATTTCCTTTTATCTTTATTTCAGCTGTCATATGTCAATTAAATTAATTTAAATCATTCTAGTGGCATCTGTGGTAAAAATAGTGAACTATGCTTGTAATATTTATAATTTTAGTTGTGTAACATCGGTTGTCGACATTTTGAACCATCTGTGCTCGTCGGCGAATTGCACCAATGGTGGGGGTAATTTCTACATTTTGCCTCAACGTGGATCTGGATTGTCGACAATTTGCGTTGTCGGCAATTTGCGTTGTCTACGGCGCGCACCTTACTCGTACTATCGATAGTTTTTAAATGCTATTATAATTTATATTAGTTCGCATCTAATTGCACTAAATGACATTCAAATGAAAAATAAATAGATAAAGAATGTAAATAAATATTTATTCTACAGATATTTGTAGCACATTCATAACAAATGTATACTGAAAACAACAAAAATTATTAAGGGGAGGTTTTTCAATTTCCTGGTAGCATTTTATTTATAAGAGATAAATAAAAAATGTAATCAAATTTTTCACAATAAATAATAAGTTTGTCATTTGGCAGTTCATTTCGATGCGATATTTTTTTATTTACCGGACTGTTACAATTTTACCAGGAGATTGAAAAACCGACCCTGCATAAAATTGACTATATCACTCATTAAATTATAAACTAATAAGAATGTTCGAAACTCGACGTATTGTCTAAAGACACACGTCGTGGGTTAACAAAAAATTTTGATTATCTTATGTATGATGTTACATGTAAAAGTTAGTCTTTAAGAAGCCAAGAATTTTGATTAATAAATAGTAATTTGTCAACATTTTGAGATTTTAAATTCGCTCGGCGATTCGAAATTATTTGCCCAGCTTTCGAAAATATACGTTCTGACTGTAATTAACTTAACTTAACTAACTGACAGTTAATACTTCACTTATCAGCTTATCACTTGCTTGATTCCAATCAATTGCAATATTGTTAAAAGTCCAATATTCATTTGGCAATAGGGATTACCACTGCACAACTACACGAACCGAAGTTTATAAACTGCTCAACAGATGGAGAAACGATATACGTGATCGAATTTTGAAAAAAAATATATTCGGAAATAATGAAAAAATAATTTTTTTTTAATTATAAAATACTTACTATCGATACTGATCAAAACTATGGATATATCGAAAAAAATTAAAACTATCGATAGTTTTCCACCTCTAGTCGAAACTACCTTCCACGGAATAAAAATAAGATAAATATTTGGTTAATGTGTAGAAGCCGGCCGCAATGGCGTCACCATGGGATTTTCTGTACAAGGATCTGAATTCCCAGACGTATAATTCCCAAATGTACAATTCCCAAACGTATAACACCAAGCCATACAATACAGGAATACAATACAAATCCCTATCCTACCCTATCCTATCCTACCCTACCCTACCCACCCAACATTGTACGCTATGAATTTTGCTTGTTCCATCGCTATTTAATGTATTTCCAAAAAATTCGGCTAAACAATCGGCATTATACGTGTGGGAATTCAGATCCTTGCACAGAAAATGGTAATTTTTGACATTTACGGACCGAGCATTCAGTTGTCATTCAGTAGCGTCGTGTCTATTTTGTCGTTATTTCTTTGTGATTGTGTTTTACTCTTTTCATATTTTCTTGTAGAATCATCAAGACTAATATCTTTATCTGTGTTTAATAATAACGTAAGTACCTATATAATGAAGTAATATTTTCTTGTATTTCTAAACAATAGTTTTATGAATATTTTAGGTTACAATCACCCCTATTCTGTAACGCACTTTGCAATTGCTATGATAGCACGATGTCAATAATTGGTATTCTGTAAGGAAACTTCTTGCTATTCTTGCTATGCGCTGAGCAATATTCTTGCTCACCGACAAAATAGAAATTGCTATGTAGCAATTGATAAGTAGGTATTCCTATTTCTTGCTAGCTTCAGTATTTGACAGTTCTCTCTATTCATTGTATAGTTTGTTGCTGTTTAATTTGGTTTTCGCCGTTTTATTGTGTTTGTGAATTATTACAATTACAAATTTGTCTTTTTCAAGACAATTCACCGTTTTTCTAGAATTGTCTATATTCAAACCATGGCGGGTAGACATTTTGAACTTTTATTTTTCCGTGAAGTGGATGAAGTACGAAGAAGGTAAATTAAAAAAAAATGCTGATTCAGTGCGTGTGTATTTTCAAGTAAAAAAAACTATTTTACAGAAATCGCTCGCGAGTTTTAATGAGAAAATTAAGAGATAATAGTAATCCATTCGAATTGGATGATTTAACATTTGTAAAATTATTTCGATTATCACGGCAACTGGCGTATGATCTCTTTGAACAGATAAGAGACTATTTAAATCCACCTATTCGGACTACAACAATGCCAGCTCACATAAAAATGTTTGTAGCATTGAATTTCTTCGGCCATAGCAGTTACCAAACATGTGTAGGGCGAAATTATAATTTCGCTGTGAGCCAACCCAGTCTTAGTCGCATTTTAAAAGAAGTGTCGAATATTTTAGTAACTCATTTACTGGACAATCATATACAATTTCCCTTAACACTGGCTGCGATTATTGATAATAAACAGAAATTTGCTGATAAATTTAATTTTCGTCACGTTATTGGGTGTATTGTCTGCGCGCATATTGCAATCACCTCACCGGCGAAAGAGGATCCTGTTAAACCAGCAATTATGTATGTGAAGTAAATTTAAAAATAATGAATATAAACGCTAGATATTTGGAGCATGTCAAATGTAAAACAAAATCTATTAAATAGATTTTTATGCGGAGAACGCAACACGTGGTTACTGGGCGATTCAGGTTATCCCCTACAATCGTGGCTTCTGACACCTGTATTAAATCCTGAGGAAGGATCACCAGAGGCTAGATATAATACGGCCCATATCCAAACTAGAAACTGTGTGGAAAGATGTATCGGAGAGTTAAAAGGACGATTCAGATGTTTACTTAAACACAGAGTACTGCATTATACACCCACACAAGCCGGGCGCATTATATATTCCTGCGCTATTTTACACAATATGTGTATATCATATAACATACCAGTTGAAGAGAGATGGAATGAAATTGAGAATATAAATAACAACAATAAACATTTTACATAAAAAATACTACCTATTGGTTTATTTACAGATACGGTAATATTTGGATAATCTGAAGCCTCTATAATCCGAACACTCTACTAGTGTATATAGGTATCCATAATTCGAACACCTGCATTCTGGAATCCAAACAGTGTGCGCGCGTCTGACGAGAGTATGCTGAAAGGAACTTAAATCAAACTACTGCAGTCCTGTTGCAATTATGAAAAAGAACCATGTGTACAGCTTCCGCAGATATGGCGTTAGGATGACGTACCTGTGAAAAGAATAAAGACAACAACCTGACTGTGATTTTTATGTATTCGTCTAATCTCGACCTCCACACATGTATACCATATATATACAAATGAAAACTCGTAGCGAATAGACGTGTTTTTGTTGCTGCCAGCGCGGTAATCAGTATAAATAATATCAACTACTTTTTATTCGCTTTTTAAACTAAATCTGTGCTCAGTGATCCTGTGTTTATTCGTCATGGCATCGACAAGGAGCAAACATCCAACTATCGATGAGAAAAGTGTGCTCGATGTTGTAAAAAGTGCAATAAACCAAGTCGTCACCTCTGACGAATTTATAGACAAAATTGTGAGTTCGTTACTAAACAAAACGAAAAACGAGCTACAAGGTGTGTTCAAGGAAGCCATTAATCGTATTGAGGTGCTTGAGGCGGAAAATACATCTTTAAAAGAAGAAATGTGTACTTTACGTATGTCAGTTGATGATCTGGAGCAATACTCTCGGCGGCAAAACCTCCGAATCTACGGTATCCCGGAGAAAGCAACGGAAATCCCTGGTCAATTAGTCGTCTCATTATTCGACAAACAACTGGGAATACGCCTGGATAATTCAAAGATAAGCAGAAGTCATCGCATTGGTAAAGTTGTTACTGGTAAACATCGAGCAATAATAGTGAAATTTACAAATCATAATGATAAAACCGCAGTGTTCAATAATAAATCTAAGTTAAAATCAACCAATATCGTTATCAGAGAAGACCTAACTTATAAAAAATTGCAATTGCTTAAATCAGCTTCGCAAAAACTAGGTCGCAACAATGTATGGACTCGTGATGGTGTTATTTTTGCTCGGGTCAACGACCATACGCACAGGATTTATGAAGATACTGACTTTACTAATTTCTGATATAAACAATCTATTCTTCTTGGCAGTACCAACTTGTCTTTTACATTTCATTAAAATTCAAATTTCTGTAATTATATTACTATTCATTAATTCTTGCTGGCAGTACCAACTCGTCTATTGTGTATATCTCATTACATTGAAATTTTTGTAATTATATTACTCACATTGATATTTAATTTGTTGTCACAGGATATGTCAGATAATTATAACTTCAGCATCGCGCATTTAAATGTAAGATCTCTGAATACGGGCTTTGATATTCTAAAAAACCATATATATGCTAAAAACTATGATATTATCTGTTTATCCGAAACATGGTTAAATCCTGGCATAAATTCTGATCTATATAATATTGTACATTATAATCTAATTCGGTGTGTTCGAACATCACGTGGTGGAGGCGTTGCTATGTACGTGAAATCAAACATAAAATATGATATTCAGATTCTGAAGCACTGTGGATACGTTTAAAAATTAAAGATAAAATTATTGTTGTTGCTGTTCTATACAAGCCTCCCAGGGCCAATAGTCTCGAGTTCACTCAGCTATTAGAAGATACACTGTCCCACTTCTCCGTTCAAACAGATTATTTAGTATATACAGGTGATTTCAACATAGATTTCATGATTCTGACAGCGTCATAAGTCGTTCAATTACCGCAACTTTTCAAGCGTTTAATCTCAAACAAATTATTACTGAACCTACCAGGTATACCAGTACTAGTGCTAAATTGCTAGATGTAACAGTTACAGATGAACATATTGTTACGAGTATGGCGTCACGTCGGCCAAGGAAAAAATAAGAAGAATAGTGGTTGCCTGGTAACGGGGTGTTTTTGGGGAAGACCTAAAAAAAAACTAGAGCTGTCAATTTTTCGAGACTGTGATATAATAAAATACTTATATTTTGATAACCCTAATAAAGAAATAAAAAAACGTAACATTGGTGTCAGGTGTGGGGTATTTCCACAGATCCAGCGAAGGTGAAGGCAGTAACGGAATGGCCAATACCCCGAAACAAACACGAACTGCGAAGTTTCCTGGGTTTATGCACCTATTATCGGAGATTTGTGCCCGGATTCTCCACAATTGCTAAACCCCTACACAAGTTAACGGAAGCTGGTTTGGTATATGACTGGACAGAAGACTGTCAGGAAGTTTTTGAGAGGTTGAAAACTGAACTTTCCAGTTCATCGGTGCTCAGTTATCCGCAATCAGAAGGGCAATTCATAGTCGACACGGATGCCAGTAATTTTGGAATTGGAGGTGTTTTATCTCAAATGCAAGAGGGTGAAGAACGGGTCATTGGGTATTTCAGCAAGACGTTATCAAAGCCAGAAAGGAATTATTGCGTAACAAGAAGAGAACTTCTGGCAGTAATAAAAACGCTAGAACATTTTCACAAATACCTCTACGGGCGTGAATTCTTGCTGAGAACAGACCACGCAGCCTTAAAGTGGTTACTTCAGTTCCGGAACCCTGAAGGACAAATGGCACGCTGGATTGAACGTCTCCAAGAATATCATTTTACCGTAGAGCATCGCCGAGGAATCATTCATTGTAATGCCGATGCCCTGTCTAGACGACCCTGCCTTGAAGACTGCAACCATTGCCAGCGTGTCGAGGGAAAAGACGAGACTTTCCTGGTATCAAGAGCCACTATACAAGTTGACGGATGGGGCACCGAAGAACTGCGAGTGGCACAGGAAGAGGACCCGGAAATATCAACATTAGCCCAATGGAAAATCGACAACCGAAGGCCACCTTGGGAAGAAATCTCTAATCTAAGCCCGACTATTAAGAGTTATTGGGCACAATGGGATTCCCTGATAATGGAAGATGGTCTTTTAAAAAGGACTTTCGAAAACCTTGAAGGTACCGACGTCATGAAACAACTCGTCTTACCAAGATCCAAAAGAGATGAAGCACTACGTGAAACTCATGATGGCATTTCTGGCGGGCATCTTGGCATCAAGAGAACTATCGAAAAAGTTCGAACAAGATTTTACTGGGTGAACTGGCAAGAAGATGTCAAGAGTTGGTGCAGACGTTGTGAGATTTGCGCAGCCGCTAATGGACCTACCGGAAAAAGGCGAGCTCCTATGAGGCAATACAACGTCGGGTCACCTTTCGAAAGGATCGCCATGGACATTGCAGGGCCATTTCCGGGAACCGACTCAGGCAACAAGTATATTCTGGTAACTATGGACTATTTCAGTAAATGGGTCGAAGCGTATGCCCTTCCGAATCAAGAGGCAACGACAATCGCCGAAGCTCTAGTAAGAAACTGGATCTGTCGATTTGGAGTGCCTCTAGAACTTCACTCGGACCAGGGAAGAAATTTTGAATCCCGGCTGTTTCAAGAACTTTGCAAGATCCTTGGCGTCAGGAAAACCAGGACAACTCCTTTGCATCCACAGTCTGACGGCATGGTGGAGCGCATGAACCGTACCATAGGGAGACACTTGGCTAAGGTTGTATCAGATAATCAGCGCGACTGGGATACACACCTGGACTTATTCATGTTTGCCTATCGTTCGTCAATCCATGAAACCACCACAGTGTCGCCCGCAAAGATTATCTTCGGGCGGGAACTTAGACTCCCGACAGATCTATTGTATGGCACCAGACCCCAAGAAGCGGAAGCTGGAGAGGACTATGTGGAAAACCTGCAGCAGAAAATGGACTCTGTGAACGAGGTGGTCCGGCGCAGAATCTGCGAAGCGTTCGATCGGATGAAAGACCGCTACGATATCAAAGCGGAAGCAGGCGGTTTTCATGAAGGAGATAAGGTGTGGCTGTATAACCCACTTAGACGGAAAGGATACTCTCCTAAATTACAGAAGAACTGGGAAGGACCCTACGAAGTCGTCACCCGGATTAACGACGTAGTCTATCGGATTCGAAAGCCACCACGGGGAAAGTTTAAAATCATTCATAAAAACCGCCTAGCCCCTTACAACGGTACGCATGACGAAGATGAACCAAGAGTTCAACTGATCCGACCATCTACAATTCAAGAATTCCAGAACTTTATGACTGAGGCCCGCAGTGGGAAAAAGTTTCGTTATGGGATCACAACAGAAAAAGAAGGTGACCTTTTTAAGGTATCCAGAGACCATTCTTTAGTTCACTGTGTGTCCGCGGACCTAAATATGAGTAAGGGAATAGCTGCAGTATTTAAGAAAAAGTTCGGGAAGATAGATGAACTTCAAAAGCAAGCCCCGAAGACAGACAAGGTATTGACACTGCAAAGTGGGAGGCAGCAATTATTTTACCTGGTGACGAAGGACAAGTACTTCCAAAAGCCAATCTATGAGAACTTGTGGAACACTCTCCATGAGTTAAGGCGAAGGACCGAGGAACTTGGCATAAGTAAATTGGCAATGCCAAAGATTGCCTGCGGACTTGATCAGTTGGATTGGAGAGTAATAAAAAGCATGATCGAGATGATTTTCAAAGGCTCGAAAATCAGAGTGACTGTATGCTGCCAGCACAAAGATTGGAAGTCGGTCAGCAAAAACGTGGATTGCTACTTCTATTGCAACCGGGAGTGCAACAAAGGGGAACAGTGCAGGTACCGACACGCACCGAACGCCCGTGGAACCGAAGAGATATGCCAAGAATGGGTAAGCGGGAAATGCAAGGGACAATGTCGGCTGAGGCATTTTGTGAATACCAAAAGACGCAGCAAAATACCTTGCTACTGGGAATTTAAGTCGCCAGGCTGTAATAAAGTGCATTGTCCATTTAAGCATGTCCAGGACCAAAATGGACTTGATCGGGTCGATCAATCTTAAGAAGGGGGCAGTGTTACGAGTATGGCGTCACGTCGGCCAAGGAAAAAATAAGAAGAATAGTGGTTGCCTGGTAACGGGGTGTTTTTGGGGAAGACCTAAAAAAAAACTAGAGCTGTCAATTTTTCGAGACTGTGATATAATAAAATACTTATATTTTGATAACCCTAATAAAGAAAAAAAAACGTAACAATATTGTCCACTCAACGGGAGTCACTAATTTATTTGACAATTTCGATCATTGTTTGGTATACTGCACGTTTAAATTCATTAAATCCACACCAATCGCCCGTCAAGTAATTTATCGTGACTTTAAGCATTTCAATTATGACAAATTGCAATTAAATTCCATTAATTGGGATCGGCTATTTATACTGGACAATATTGATGACAAAGTTGATTTCCTGCACCTCTTAAAACTATGAAAATAATGAGACCTAAAACCCCTTGGATAACTGACAATATAAAATTAATGATATCACTACGTAATACTGCATTTTCTAATCATAAAAGACACAGATCTACTTCAACCTGGAACTACTATAAACAACTACGAAATTACACTACGTGTGCCATTAGGAGAGAAAAGAAAGCATACTTTGAATATCGACTTGGAAAAACTAATAAAAGTAACGTATGGGCTGAACTCCGTCAGTTAGATATTATACCACGCACTAAACATGTAATTCCAGAATACTTAAGTAATGTTGAAGAGCTCAACAAATATTTCTCGAGTCAATATGTAAATGGAATGTACCTCCTGCGTTAGCGGATCATTACAAGTATTTGAATTTTCCAACCAAGTGTCCTCCATTTTCATTTTCCCTCTGCTCATGTAGTGAAGTAGAACAACTCATAAATAAAGTAAAAAGTAAAGCCACCGGCGCAGACAAACTATCAATTAAAATGTTGCAACTCTGCACTCCTAACATTATTCCATACCTCGTCCACATCTTTAATTCGGCAATATTGGCTGGCGAATTCCCTTCTAAATGGAAGCATGCCCTGATAACTCCGGTTGCCAAAGTTAGTTCTCCTTCTACATACAGTGACTTCAGACCTATAAGTATTCTTCCTGTGTTATCCAAAATATTCGAGAATATATTAAATACCAGAATTAAAAGCTACCTACATTCTAACGGAATACTCCCACTAGTCCAGTCTGGCTTTCGTTCCGATCACAGCACATCAACTGCCCTTACAAACATTACGGATGATATTATGACCGCAACCGACAATGGAATGGTTACGGTACTGATTTTGTTAGATTACAGTAAAGCATTTGATACCATCAACCACTCGTTGCTCTGTTCTAAACTAAAATTTTATAATTTCGATCAATCTTCAATTAGATTACTATCATCATATTTATATAATCGTAGGCAATGTGTTTTTCTGAATAATAATTACTCAGCTTCTTGCTCCATACCATCCGGGGTTCCTCAAGGTTCTATCCTCGGCCCACTTCTATTTTCAATATACACCTCTGACATTTGTAAAGTAATCAAAACATGCACATATCATTTGTATGCGGACGATACCCAGTTGTATTACTCTTTTTTTCCTGAAAATGTTCTTCAATCAAAATTACTTATTAATAATGATCTGGAACAATTAGTATCAACTTCCACTTCCCACTCTTTAAACATTAATACACGTAAGTCCGCTTTCATGCTCTTTGGTAGCAACAGGAATCGCTTAAAAGTAATAAATTCTCTAAATGTAGTTGTAAACGGTTCAAGTATTAATCGAAGCGAGGTATTTAAAAATTTGGGTGTTCTTATTGATAGCGAGCTCCGTTTTAAAGAACATATATCCGCATTGATCCAAAAGTCATTTCATATCTTAAAACAATTATGGTCACAAAGAGACTTTCTTAGTATCAAAACTCGTGAATTATTAACCAACTCATTAATATTGTCCAGATTTTCATATTGTGACGAAGTGTATGGGCCGTGTATTGATAACTTAACCTCCCGCAGAATACAGAGAATTCAAAACGCATGTATCCGTTTTATTTATGGACTTCGTAAATATGAACACATCTCTACGAAGCTATGTGAATTGGGCTGGTTAAATATGTACAATCGAAGATATTTTCATCTATCCTGTCTCATCTTTAAAGTTTACCACTCTGAAATACCCGCTTATTTGTTTCGCAAATTCATTCATAGATTTTCAATTCACTCTATCAATACCCGCTTTAAGAATTTGCTTCATGTACCGAGGCTTTCTACTTCACAGTTTAAGCGCTCTTTCACTTATAACACTTTTAAAATCTTCAATGAATTCATAATTACCTTTCATTTAGATAACAATACCAAATTGTCGAAATTCAAAAATTTAGCCAAGTGCAGACTAATGTCTAGTCAATTTGAATATTCCTTCACCAAAAACGATTTAACGTACATTGTAGCCCTCTTCATTATTCTCATTCATTCTTTATTATTTTATATTTTTCTCATGTCAGTTTGTATTATAATAAAAAATTATGTTCTGTTTATTTATAGTTATGGATCAGCTTTTATATTAGGATTGGCTTGGATTAATTTTTCTTTTATTGCTTTCCGTATAACATTACTTGTATATATTTCATATCTCAGCCTGTATTATAATCATAATATGTTTACTTGTTTTGTTTAGTGTTATAGATCAATATCACCAATGTTATTTATTAGTTATATTACGATTACTTATATTTTCAATTGTTTTGTTTTTCATTTATTTCTATTTTCCGTATATTATTACTTGTTTTCTATGTACTTATGACTGTCTATATTTTTAAAATGGTTAAGTGTAAGAACAGCTCTAAGCTGAACTTTGCCATGGTTAAATAAATAAATAAATAAAAATAAATAAATATACATGTTATATATTACTGAAAATAAACTTATTTATATTTTAATGTATATTTCATATTTTTGCCTCAGACATGCCAAGATTAGCCTCGGCTATTTTGTACTGAGCTTCTGCCATTTTTAAATTAGATTCTGCCAGTGCCTTCAAACCCATGGCGAGTTCACCACCCACAATCTTCATGGTGTCACACAGCTTACCGGTAGTTTCCGCATATAACCTTGCTCACTCCAAGAGAGCAGACTCACTTGACCGACCTGAGAATACATTTATTAATTAGTTACTAATAATTCAATAACTTAACCGATGGGAACCTATATAAAAAATATCTGTATTACATCATTATTTAAATAAGAATTAAATTTTATATATAGACTTACTCAAGTAAGAATTATAAATATTAAGACAAAAAAGTATTACCTGTTCTTTTCCTATTCTCATTTGGAACTGCACCAGTTTCAAGGAAGGATGTAGGGATGACGGGTTCAGGTTGTTGGGTGTCAGGATCATGCAATACCTGTGCCGTTACTGGAATGTCTGATGCATCGTTAATTACAATTGCTTCGTAAAGAAGCTTCTCAGTACCCGCATTTTCCAATACTGTCTCCGGTAAGTTTACATTACCGATGACAGTACCCCAGCCCATAATTCCTAGCAACCTTTCTTCAACCGTACTCAGTGGCTTTACTTTCTTATTCATCCTGTTTCCTCTTGATGCAACCTACAATCTCGTGCCCTGGATCGTACTTTTGATTTACACTCGCAAAATGACTTCTTCCACATTTCAGCCGTTTTTATGGCTCCCCCCTTTTCATTCAGAACGTTCGCTACCTCCTGCCACAAACGATCGGCCACATTAACATCATTATGCGGAATTTTATTATGGATTAAAACATTTTGATGTTCCTCTACAAAGTTTAGTAGCGTGACATATTGTTCCGCAGTGGTCTTTGCCGATCTTCGGGTCTTTTCCATTACAGATTAGTGTGGAAAGACTAAAATATGAAATGTAAAACATTATTTTAATCTGAAAATATGAAACAAGTAACATAACTAAAAATATACTTACAGAGTAGCGCTAAAAAGTGCTGTTTAGAAAAGAAAATAATCGTAATCTGAAATGACAAAACAATATTTATGTATTATTACTTAATGTAACATTTTTATTCAATAATACTTACCAGAATACGCAAATTATATAAAGTTAAACCCGCACGTCAAAATAATTTGAATCTAAAAATCATGGAATGAGATTCGTACGGATGCGTAGTAGTAGATTTATTATGCGAACAGTATGTCGTAGCTACCGCCATATATATTTCTTAGCAAGCCCGGTAATAATTCAAAATCATAACAAGATTGCTATAAATATTCTTACAGAATACCATTTTTCAGTAATATTGCTAGCTTCTTGCTAGAAACTTGTTATTGAGCAAGAATCATAGCAATTGCTATGATAGCAAGGTGTGTTACAGAATAAGCCTGAATGTTTGGTGAAGGGCACGATAAGTTTATTTTAGAAGCTTATTTTCGTTCTGGCGTTCGAAATGAAAACGAATGGAAGTATTCTATTCAAAGTTGCCATGAACAATTTTTGCTGAACTACCCTACAGTACAACCTCTTGGGTGACTTGGAAATGTACTGATCTCATAAATAATGTCATAATATAACGTAAATATTCGAAATACATAAAAAAAATATTTTCCTTTCATGGTATAAAATTATTTCCAACTTTAACTGATCTAATTATTTTTATTATAAAATTATTATATGTCACAGACCGGTATAAACCAAGGTCGTAGGCACGCCTATGTCTTGTGTTTGTTTCAAATCGTTACTATGGTCACTATAGTTACTATTATAGTGAAGCGGCAATTTGACAATTGCAATAGAGCGGCACGCTTGTTATTTTTGCTCTCTCCGTATAATTCAAATATGTATTTGTACCGTGTTCAAAAAGAAATTACATAAGGGTTGGCCATAAAAACAACAATGATGACAGTTAATTGATTCTAAAACTTGCTGTTATTTGTTTTTATGGCCAACTCTTATGTAATTTGTTTTTGAACACACGGTATATTTATATAATAATAATAATAATAATAATAACAGCAAACAAGTCGGACATAACTCTGTTGGATCTCGAGAACAAACAGATGTTTGTTATTGAGCTGTCCTGTCCTGCAGAGCCGAACATCTCTCGTAAAGAGAAGGAGAAGAGGGACAAATATCAAGACCTCTTGTCCGAGCAACGGAAGCTGTACCCAGGTTTCACCGTGAAACTTGTTCTGTTAATTATTGTCTGTCAACTCTGCTCTGCAGAATTCAGAAAGCAGTGTTGCTCGGATCGTTGCGCATCGTGAGGTCGCTCGAGTTGTGCTGACCGCAGTCTGCATATCGCTAGGGTTTGGGATGCAGCTGCGTATATTTTGGCTCTAGGGATCTCTAGTATGACGTGCTCAGGCATGAAGTTTGAGGTCCTTAGAGCTAGCTTTAATCGAAAGTCAAAGCAAATAATAATACAATGATAATCATAATATAATAATAATGAAATACACGTCTAAAGAGCACTTTTGTTATTTTTAAGAAATAACATTTCAAAATTCTCGTCAGTCAAACGAATTCTTCTTGGTGTTAAAATTTGTCCCCCGATGCTAAATAAGCGTTCAACTGGGGAAGACCTGAGCAAAGACGTGTTATATTTAAAAAAGGATTCTTTTTACAATCGGAAATTTATTCAGACTATCAACAGTTTTGTTTTTACAGTTCAAATAAAAGAAAGCCTCCACTTGCGATTTGTTTGCACGACAATCAACGTTTTGAGTAAATTCTATGATATTATTGTTTAATTTATGTAGGGATTGCAAAAAATCACTGCTACTACAAGTACTCGAACTTTCATTGCCGTCGTTATTGTTGATACTGGTGTATATGTTTTCACATTCATTCAGGAATGAACTTTTGCATACCTCTATAAAATCATTTTCCGCAGGAACCCACTTCAATTTAAATTTTGGTATAGAAATTGTTGCCAAAATATGACTTCTGTATTTTTCAGATTTAATATCTAATAAGTCTCTAAAACGTTTTTAAAAATTTCCTAAAATCGTCATACGCAATATTTCACAATATTTAAGATGAGAAATTTCTGTTAGTTTCCTTTTTATAACGTGTAAAGTCGGCAATTCAAAACTCAAATAACAATTATGTTCACCTTGCGAAACGTCAATGGCAGTTGC
Source organism: Carabus problematicus (assembly GCA_963422195.1). Lineage (NCBI taxonomy): Eukaryota > Metazoa > Arthropoda > Insecta > Coleoptera > Carabidae > Carabus > Carabus problematicus. The sequence continues at coordinate 5,769,799 of OY728584.1, forward strand.
AATAGGTTCAAATATTTTTATGTATGTACTTAGAAAAATAAAATCGATTTCAATAATTTTCAGTTTATGTACATTAATTTTATCAAAAATCATATTTAATTTCTCTTTATGTAGCATGAGTTTGCTAACAGCAATGTAAAATGAATTTCAACGTGTTATAACGGGAATAGGAAATTTGCATTGTGTAATATCATACATGTAATCGGTGGCTTTACTACTTCTTTTTAATGTATTCCAAAATGTATGTGATTTTTACAACGCACTAACATGTATGCGTTTATATACATACTTCATTTGTTTGTACTTTATTCGCATCGTTTGTAGCTAATAGATTTAATGAATGCGAAATACATCGTAGTTGCTCCGGCAATACAATATCTTCTTCGGCATCAGACATTAAATGCAAATTTAATTTTGGTATTTCAATATTATTCTCATCTTCATAATCAAAATCATCATTATCTTCAGTGCTAACATTATCGTCAGTACTTACATTTTGTAAGTTCCCATAAAATAAATTATTCACATTAAATGTACATTTTGATATGTTTTAAAAGCTTTTGCAAAATTGTTGGCATTATCAGAATGGAATGCGAAATTTTATACGAATCTAATCCGTAAGAATTACGTATATTAAAAATTTCTTTGCCAATAACATCGTAAGTGTGTGAATATTTAATTCCTTTGCGTGACAACATAAAGGAATGCCTTTTGTAATTATCTTCATTTATAAAATGTACTGGTCATTCCTAAATAACTTTTGTTATTGGTCGACGAGATATCAGCCGTTGTACATACATACTCATTGGTTGCTAGTACAGTGGACAATTTTTCTTTTAAATTCTTAAATTGGAGTTTAATTGCCAATGTAACTGCTTATCTAGAAGGTATTGAAATATCTTGTTTACATTTACACTGATAAAATTTTAACAACAGTTGTTTAAATGCTTTTCAACTATTGAAAAGGGATGCATTTCTTCCGTAATTGGGTTAATTGTCAGCATATTTGCCTGCAACGAAATATGCACGCAGTAAAGTTTATAATCTCATATCAATATACATATCAAAGCAAATATGACAATGTTATGTATAAGTTTACTTACTTCATTTTGATTGGTACCAGATTTGCAAGTCTTTGTTGCTTTGAACTATTTTTCTTTTTTTGTGTAAAATAACGTATTTAGATTTTCTTTGATTTTTGGTAGTAATTGTGCATGGCACTTCTAAAAGTTAACCACAAAATAATTTCAACATACTCGTAAAATTTATTATATTGTAGCATACCTTAATGCGAGATAAAAAGTTTTCGGTTGATGTTTGGCTTCCGGATATTTTTTTATTGCATGTTGAACATTTCGCTAATATCTTGTTCTATTCTTTATTACTATCTATAATTGTGTAAAATTCGCCATCGAATATTTAATTTTTCATTGTAGCATTGTCTGAAGTAGACGCTGTAGTTGCAGTGTCAGTTTTTGTTAAGAAATTCTGCATTGTATTTATTATACACTAATGTCCGGTTTCTCAGTCGAGGTTTAAACCGAGAATCAACTGATCTCCGCTCAATTTGATTCTCGATTTAAACCTCCGTTACGTTTCTAGGACGTGAATCAACGGCGAATCAGTAGATTCGGATCAAGCGCCTTACAACTGTAAAACGCTCTCTGATTGGTTGAAATTTTTCAAACATGTGACAACTAATAATTCTACAGTGCTTTGTAAATAATTCTAAAGCAGTTTGAATGCGTACGGTGAAGTGTCGAGCAGTAATTATTTAAACAATTCTGAACAATATTATTATTTTCATTTTAGTAAGTATGAAATATATTATTCGTTAGTTACATTAATATTGTTTGACATACGTAATATATAAATAACATGTAATATTTAATAAAATACATTATAACCTTAAAATGTACATTTATTTTATGATAGCATTCCTTGAATTGTAAATTAATTTTATCCTCTTTCAGATTTTACAATCCATTCCTTTCCAAACTTTCCATTTTGGTAAATATGTACAAATTGCTATATAGATCATAAATGAATATATTAACTCTTTTTTTAGAAAAATTAGTTCCAAAAGAGGTAGAAATTATACGGAAAGAGACAACTTTGAACTTTTATCCTTGATAGATAATTACATAGTGGAAAAAAAAAAAAAAAAACGGACGGGACTTCCATCAAACAGAAAAAAGAAACCTGGTTAAAAATAACCGATCAATTTAATGCAAATACGGGAAGTCAGAGAACTGCAGATCAACTTAATACGTTTTATAAAAACAAAACAACGTACTAAGCAACAAATTAACAACGATAAAGTACAATTATTATGTTTCAATTTTAGAATTATTAATCGATATTTAGGTTGAATCGTACAAAACTGAAGGTGGCACTTACACGCCGTCTCTAACTGCAGTTGGAGAACAATTAATGGCAATAGTGGGCCAACAATTTGAGCCATTGGCAAATATGTATGATATTTTCAGTCATTATTATGGGGACTTGCCAGGTATTGCTTGTTAAATACTTTATAACAGTAACAGTAATTTATAATTGTGTAATAAGTAATATGTTCAGCGTGTTCATTCATCACTACGAGTTATTATTGACATTTGTAGTGAGATGCTAATGTAAAGCACTCTTTTTAGAATTACTCGTTAGTGACAATATTGTGGAGGTTCCTATACCAGCAGAACCTATTCCTGGCCCTAATGCACCATCTCCTGATTCCCCAGCAAAAAGGAATCGAAAACGAAAGGCGGATTTTGCAGAAAGGAAAAATAATTTAGTATTAGAAAATCTTAGACTAGACGCTGAAATTAAAAAGAAAAAATTAGTATTATTAGATTTAGAAATAGAGTTAAAAAAAGAAATAAGTAATAAATAAAAATTTGTGTTTTAAAATACGATTTTATTATAAAATTTAATTAAAAATCTAATTTATGATAGTAGTCCTAACTACAGTATTTCGTTGTTGTTGTTGTCCGTTTTAATTCGGTAATTCAATGTTGTCTATTGGTGCTTCCACTTCTTCCAAAACATCTACTCTTGCGACGTTATGTAAAACAGCTGTCGCAATTATAATTTTTAATGTGGTTTCCAATTTTGTTCGGAGCCCGTAAGAGCCCATAAGAGCTGGAAATCGACGTTTCCATACCCCGAAACATCTTTCAACCGTGTTCCTCGTTTTTATATGCGCTTTATTATATCTTGTTTCTGAGCCATTATTTGAGTCTTGAACAGGAGTTAATATAATCGGCGACAAGGATAGGCACTATCGCCAAGCCGAATGCAGTTCGGAAATTCATCGTTTTCAAATTGCGCGCGTAATCTGCTCCCGTTAAAGATGGTGCTGTCATGCACCGACCCTTGCCACCTTGCTAGTATATCCCTTATGCGCAGATGCGCATCACACACAATGTGCACATTTATGGAAAAATAACCTTTACAGTTACGAAATAACTCAGCATTCTCACCTCCTGGTGATTGTATTCTAACGTGTGTACAGTCAATCGCACCGCACACCATTGGTATTCCTGCGATTTTATGAAAATCGACTTTGACGTTATTCATCTCTGTATCACCAGGCATTCGTATATACTCTGGTGCAAGTGATGCAAGTGCTGTTGAAACGTCAGTGATAATACGACATACACCGGACTTGCTGACATTAATATGATCACCAAGAACTAACTGATATGTGCCGGTGGCATAAAACCTAAGTGCTATTAATAGTTTGATTTCGCGACTCAATGGCTGACCACGATTACTTGTTGCAGTACTCAGGTGCGGCTGTACTATATTCAAAATATCCGCGAAAGTTTGTTTGCTGAATCTAAATCTATTTTTAAATTCCAGATTGTTATACATATCCAAGGGATTATTCCGGAATTTTATCACTCCTTTGCAGATTCTGACTTCTGCATTATTGTCAGAGGAATCAGAGGTTGACTCACTGTCAGATGACTGATAATAATCGTAGGATGAGGAAAATGAGTAAACCATACTGTGAAAAAGGATATTGTGTTTACTTTAGGAATACATACAAGTCTTGTGAAAGGAGAGAAATATGTTAAAATTTACTCCATTTTGAGGTTATATACTCAGGAAAATCAAATAACGTGATAAACATATACCTGAATTTGTATTCATTGTGTAAATAATATAATAATTATAAATATTTACTACATTTGATGAGTATGTAAATGTGTGTATTGAAATATTTGTTTACAGTGAAATGACATCTGGACACTCGCTATTTATTATTTGTTGGAAATGCAACTTAACATATTTAAATTTACCGCTCCTTTTGCATTCAAGAAGCAGAGCCAATCATATCCTTTTGATTTTTGTTTTTTTTTGTTGTTATGATAAAATAAATAACTTGTGTATAAAACAGTTTTTCCAAACGCTTGAATCAAATAAATGTTTATATTTATAAAACCTGATTTTTCAATTTAAAGCATCAAATCTCAACAGGTTATGGGCTCAGATTACGTAAAGAAATTAGGTGAATTATAAATATAAAAAAAAAACTCAAGCTTTGCAGAATATTTGGTTGATCGGGTTGCGCAAGATAACTGCAACCTATGATGAATGATGAAGGAGAAAAGTATAAAATCCCACTCTTCGATGGAAATGAATTCAATAATTGGAAATTTCGAATTGAAACCCTCTTAGATGAGATGGAACTATTGGAGTATATCGAGGAATCGTATGAAAACAAAGGAGTTCAAAGATGACGATAACGAACAAATGAGTAGACAAAAGGAGAAAGAACTTATACAACATAAGAAAAAGGACCGAAAATGCAAATCTCAAATTATCCAGAAAGTAGCAGAGAGCCACCTGGAATATGCTAAAGATAAAACAACAGCATTCGATGTATGGAAAACCCTATCCAACACATTCGAACGTAATGGAATTGCGAGTCAATTATTGATACGTAAGTCACTCTTAAGCATGAAATTCGACGCGAAAAACATTCTCGCTAATCATTTCCTCAATTTCGATAAGCTCATTCGTGATTTGAGATTGACGGGAGCGAAATTAGAAGAATTGGATATAGTATGTCATCTGCTCACTATGCCACCGGAATACAACAATGTTGTAACTGCGATTGAAACTCTGTCATCAGAAAATCTAACTGTATCATTTGTAAAAAATAGGCTTCAAGATGAAGAATCCAAACAGCTGGATCTAAGAAAAGTAAATGGAGAAGAACTCACTTCCTCTACGGCGTTTGCTACACGTCCAGGGCAATCTTCAAATAATTCATTGAATCGATTCCCATTCAAGTGAAACTACTGTGGAAAAATAGGGCACAAAATGGCGGTCTGCAGAAAAAGAGCATTTGATCTGAAAAACAAAAATTCGGAGTGTGCCAATGCAGCAAAAGAGGATGATAATCAAAGCAACGCGAGTGGCTATTGTTTCTCAGCTTTAATTGGAGAAAGTCAAAGGTCTGAAATAAATTGCTTCCTCGATTCAGGTGCCACAGAACATTTAATGAGCAGTACTGTCCATTTGACTGACATGAAACAACTGAGTGAGCCAATAAAAATAAAAGTTGCTAAATCTGGAGCATATTTATTGGCAGAAAAAGTGGGAAATATACAGCTCTCAAGTTTGGTTGACGATAAGGAAAATGTGATCACAGTAAAAAATGTTTCTCTCTGTCCCAAGCCTTGAATATAATCTTCTATCAGTTCGGAAACTTGAAATGAATGGTTTCTGCGTAAAATTTGAGAACGGACGTGGAGTGATCTCTAAAAATAATCACACGATTGCAATCGCGCATAGGAATTCAACTGAATTATATCAACTAAGTTTCAGGAAAATTCCTTCAGCTCTTATCACCACGAAGGATGAAAGTTATGAGATATGGCACAAAAGAACAGGTCATCTCAACGTTGAAGACATCAAAAGACTCGAGAAGTACACAGGCCAAATGAAAATCGATGCAGCTGAAGGACCTTTCGGAATATGCATCGAAGGATAACAAAGCAGTCTACCACACAATAAAAAAAGACATAGAGCGACAAGGCCACTCCAATTAGTGCACAGCGATATAGTGGGTCCAATAAGTCCCGTTTCGTATGATTTGAAGAAGTACATACTTACGTTTACTGATGACTGCACCCACTTTACTGCAAGCTATGTTCTGGAATCGAAAACTGAAGTTTTGAAGTACTTCAAAATGTACGAGGCAATGGCAACAGCTCATTTTAATGTAAAATTGAGTCCATTCAGGTGTGACAACGGCAGAGAATACATTTCCAAGGAAATCAAGGAATTTTTCGAAGAAAAAGGTATTCAATTTGAGTTTTCCATCAGGTATACACCGCAGCAGAATGGAGTGTCTAGGGGGTTGAATCGCACCATTCTAGAAAAAAGCAAGGTGCATGTTACTCAACTGTAGACTCGAAAAAACTTTGTGATCTGAAGCGATTCAAACCGCTGTTTACTTGATGAACAGAAGCCCAACGTCATCACTCGAAGGAAAAATTCCAGCCGAACTTTGGTATGGAAAGAAAATCAATTTAAAAAAACTCAAGATTTTCGGCTGTGTTGCGTATCTAAAAATTCCCAAGCAACTACTTCAAGGAAAATTTGATTCACGATCCCATAAATGTTTTTTATTGGATACTGTGTGAATGAATACAAGCTCTGGGACCCGAAAAATCGGAAAATTGTCCTTGGACACGATGTCATATTTAATGAAACAAGGTTTTCATTCGAAAGTGAAACTAGCGATAACTGGACTAATCGGGAAGAAAGTGAGAATTTGGAGAACGAAAGACAAGAAGATTCAGAAGAAGAAGAGCAGCGATCAGAACATGGGGAAAATGAAGAAACCGAAAAACCAGTCGTTACAGAAATTCCGAGAAGATCGAATAGAACAGTAAATAAACCACGATATCTTGAAGATTATGCCATTCTAGCACTACATGCTGAAACATTTGCGTTGTTAAAAAATGAGACATGGCAGCTAACCAATATTCCAGCTGGAAAACACGCGATTAACAACAAGTGGGTTTTTCGAATAAAACGAGACAGTAACGGAGATATTGAGAGATATAAAGCAAGATTGGTAGTTAAAGGCTGCGCCCAAAAGAAAGGATACGACTACACAGAAACTTACGCTCCTGTTGCTAGATTGACCACGCTCAGAGCCCTCCCATCTACTATCGTACAAAACGATTTCATATTTGTACACATGGATGTCAAAAACGCGTTTCTGCACGGAGAGCTTGAGGAGGAGGTATACATGAAAATCCCGGTGGGATTTGAAAGCAAAACTGGTGCAATTTGCAGATTGAAGAAAACTCTCTATGGATTGAAACAAGCTCCCAGAGCATGGAATGAAACAATAGATAACTTTCTTGTACAATTGAACTTCAAACGATCAGAAATCGACAAATGTCATGAAAATTGATCAAATGTCTATTTTTCTTATTCTCTATGTCGATGATATTTTGATTGCAGGAAATGATGAGAAGAAAATCAATTATGTGAAACACGCTCTAAAAGGGAGATTCGATATGAAAGACTTGGGTGAACCTAAATCATTTCTTGGCATCAATATTCTGCGCTTAAATAACGGACTTCACTTGAGTCAACGGATTTATTTTCAAAGAATGCTCGAACGTTTTGAAATGGCCAATTGTAATCCTACTGACACACCGATGGAGACAACTCCGATTACCGACAACGAATCCGATCAAATCCAGGACACGAAACCATATCGAGAACTTATCGGGTGTCTAATGTATGGAATGCTAGCCACTAGACCTGACTTAAGTTTTGCTGTCAATTATTTTAGTCGATATCAGCACAAACAAAGCAAGGCTCGTTGGAAAGGTCTCAAAAGGATTTTACGATATATTAAAGGAACACTCGACTTCGGTCTTTCATTCACAAAAGCTAGAGACTCGGAACTCCTAACATGTTATGTAGATGCGGATTTTGGAAGCGAACATGATAGAAAGTCTACCTCAGGGTATCTGATGAAAGTCTTCGGCAACACAATCTTTTGGACAACCAGGAGACAGACTTCAGTGGCTCTTTCCTCAACTGAGGCAGAATATGTTGCATTGGCCTTTTTCGACAGCAGATCTGATTTGGACCAAAGGACTTCTAGAAGAAATCAACGGCATCAAAAATATCCTGCCTATCATATATGAGGACAACCAATCATGCATCCATTTGCTCTCCAAATGGGAACATAAAAGACTGAAACACGTGGATGTGAAATACAATTTCGTACGGGATAACTACGAGAAACGTTTATTCACGGTCAAATATATCAACACGAAGAATCAACTGGCTGACATCCTTACCAAGTCTCTTCCACGGATTCAATACATTAAACTTCGATCTGAATTCGGATGTACGGGTTACATAGAAGAACACTAAAGTTAAATGTTCGTTAAGTTGAGGAGGAATGTTGGAAATGCAACTTAACATATTTAAATTTACCGCTCCTTTTGCATTCAAGAAGCAGAGCCAATCATATCCTTTTGATTTTTGTTTTTTTTGTTGTTATGATAAAATAAATAACTTGTGTATAAAACAGTTTTTCCAAACGCTTGAATCAAATAAATGTTTATATTTATAAAACCTGATTTTTCAATTTAAAGCATCAAATCTCAACATTATTTAATAATGGTATATTCGATCATGAAAATTACTTGAATATGTACTTACGTACGTTAATTTATATTGAAATGTTATAATTTTAGTTAATGTACAGTATTTTTACTAAATAGAATTATGAAGGTGAAGTGACAGCATTATACTGTGCAGTACATCAATGTGATATTCTGTATCAACTATTGAAAAAAACAATATCAATTATAAAAACTACTTAAAATCAACGTTGCATATATTAATTATTATTTGAATAGTGTAACTTTGGTTTTTATATTACTTTTAACTATAAAATTTCAATTTATAAATTTGAAGTGATACCGGCTGATTTTCAAATCCTTACGACAAAGTGACATTTGCATATCGTTATTGAAATAAACTATATTTCGCATGAAAAAAATACATATAAATAATTTGTAGTAAGTGACAGCTCTTGATTCGAGAATCAAATATTTGATTCGCCGGTATCCACAAATCAAGTTGAGCCGCGGTTTAAACCGAGAATCAGCTTGATTCTTGTTCTACAAACACTTGAGCCGCCATTTGATTTGAATCAGTTGAATCTCGGTTTAAAACTCGACTGAGAAACCGGGCATTAAAGAAATAAAACACTCAACTGCTTATAAACTTACACTTTACTAGGTATGTAAAGATACGTAAATCAGACAGCTCCAGGCGGCCAACTGAAAAATACGTAGCACCAACATAAAGTCGTAAAAATACTATACTATAGGTGCGTTCGGTTATTCAGTTCTGTCCACACATTTTCAATATCTTGCGCAATGTCGTCCGTTTATTCCAATTTATGCGTTCTGTGCATTATGCGGTGCGTTCGTTATTTACTGTACAGTGTCAACTGTGCTGACACATTTCGCCCAAGCACTAGATGTAAGGCCTGCTGTGCACATTTATTTTAGCGGGAAAAGGTTAAGAGTGACACATGAATTGTGAAAAATGGAAAAACAAATATTAATTTGTTTGTGCGAAGTTTGTAACCACCAAACTACTCAGCAAGATGAAATGAAAGAACATATGAAGGCACACAGTTTTACAAGTAAGTATAACAATTTTTCTCTTCTTGTAGGTTAAATTGAATTAAATAATTTTTAATCATCGTATTTAATTGTTTCAGGCGGTTATGCACGTGTAACTGCTGTAAGATCATTTTATAAAAATCTGGTGTGGTCACCACACTACTTTCTTATACTTAATTAAAATTGGCACATATTTGACATTTCAAATGCGTATTTCTGTAAATATTTTGTCTTTGTTTTGTTTTCATAGCATATATGATATTTTAAATACATGCAAATATATAAATACATTTAACTCAAAATTGGATAAAGATAGAACAAAAATGCATAGAACATTTTTTCTTAAGCTTATTGTTTTCTATAACTTTTATTTCAAAACTTTTTCCATATCCCTTTCAGTTTCTCTAATAATTCACAATGTTCGATTTTTATCTTCAGTAAACTTCCTCTTCCGGTTGTGCGATTATGCTAGAAATCTAATCAGCTCTTCATATAATCAAAAAACTTTTAAATACGAAGTTTCATTGTCCTGTCTTTGCTCGTTTTGAAGATAATGAACATAGAGACACACATCCACATACACAGACGTCATGACGAAAATAGTCAAAACGTATTCAGGGGACCTCAAAACATGTATTTCCATCAAAATCTCGCAATCGAAATTTTTCATGATTCCTATACTTTCTTTATAGTATGTATAAGAAAGTAATAACGAAATTGACCCTATTGCCTCTTGCAGTAATAATACAGGTTTCCCACTTGCATCAACTTCAATACAGCAACAAGGCACAAATGAAGGTGATTCTTATAAATATAACAATTTTTCTTTAATAGTAAGCTAAATTGTTATAAATAATTCACTTCATTTAATTGTTTCAGGTGATTCCTTAGATCTGACCACAATGAGATCATTTGAACAAAATGAGGAGGATCAGTTTTCAGAAAAGAAGTGGAACACGAAATTAACATTATTCTTTTTTGAAAAAATTAAAGAGAATGATGCGAAATTTGATAGAGAATAAAAAAAATATTTGGCAACAAATTGCTAAATTGTGCATTGAATTTGCAAAAAGAACAATAACGAGCACCCAATGTGATAATAAATGGCGAAGTTTAAAAAGATCCTACAAAAATACCCTGGGTCACAATAGTACAAAGCATTGGGAATTTTTTGATGTTATTCATGATTTTATGCATAAAAAGCCGGAAATAAATCCTGTTGCTACTTGCAGTAATCACATGGGTTTGCAAGTACCATCTACTTCGAAACAACGAGATGATGTAGATGAATCTGGTTCTCGTTCTGGAAGTCCATATATCAATTCTAGTCCTAATACAGAATATGAATCTTCTTTTATAAGAAAAAGGAAACAAAAACAAAATTTAATTGATATAAGACATCAGGAAAAAATGGCCAGGCTGGATAAATTCAATGAAAAATTAATCGACAAAATGCCTGATCCAGAAAAATAAACTGAAATAATAGGGTGATGTTAACTATTTGATTTAATTGTAACAACTGTGTTCACAATGAGTCTGATTTTATTATATATTTATATACACACGGTCATATGATTATATAAAAATATTGTTTGTTTTCTTATATATAAAATATAATTATAATTCTATTATACAGTAGTTTAAATGAAAGAAGTCCCATGAAGGTTATCTGTATCATATACGAATTAACGTATAGTTATATAACTATCTCTCTCATTTCAATTGTCAAACAGCACGCGCGACAAGGATGGATATAACGCGTTTGTCTTTAGAATGTCCGAACAATACTACGACAAGCAAAACAAAATGAGGCTCGTTGTACTCGATACTATTGCAATAACGTACGTTGATATCTTATTCCCTACACTACTAGCTGTCGCATAGGCGTGTAACGTCATTTTGCTGCATTTTCTGTCAATTTGTCTTATTTACCACTAATTAACACCAGTATTATGCACTAACACAAACACAGTTATAATAAATCACTTTTATTGCAACCACTGATATTATATCATTATCTAAATCGTTGTTGTAATTCAAAATGTGAGACACAAATAATTAACGTAATGAACTGTCAAAACATCATATTTCTGTTGTTACCGGTGCTAAGCCGACTATTCACCGAAAACTTTATATCTGGTATATACTAATGCATGCATTGTTCTTCTTTTGTTTATATCTCCCCGTCATCTGCTAACCCCTCACCATCGGAAATTACAGTATCTTATATGCCCCATTAAAAATTAGATAAACGACGCTACTGAATATGAGAAAATGGGCGTGGTTAAAATCTAAACTCGTACTGTCCTTCAATGACCTTCAAGGGACTTCTTTCATTTAAACTACTGTAACTGTCTTCTATTTAAAACGAAAGGTAGAGCATTAACAATATTATTTCTTTTTCGTATGGCGTTTGCACCTTCTTTTTCTTCCTCAGTATGATCAGAATTACTTGGATTATTTGCTTGATCTTCGTCACGTTCTTCTTCTAAATTTATTTCATTTTCTAACGTGTCACCTTTTAAAATACATATATTATCCAAAATACATGCGGTTACAATATGTAAGCTTATTAAATCTAGTCTAACTGTTTCTACATATTTTAGTCTTCGGAACCTGCCTTTCAGCAAAGAAAAATGTTGTCTATAACAACTCGAGTTTGACTTAATAAAAAAGTTTTTTTGACCCATTGTCAAATTTCCATTATTTTTGAACCCAACTACCATAGTTTCACTTAATTTGTACGCAAGGTCACCTATTAAATTACTATCGTCAGGGAATGAAATTTCTTGGTTTATAATTCTTCCATATAAATCAGAACGCTTAAAGAGGGTATAGTCATGAAACAACTCGAGTTTGACTTAATAAAAAAGTTTTTTTGACCCATTGTCAAATTTCCATTATTTTTGAACCCAACTACCATAGTATCACTTAATTTGTACGCAAGGTCACCTATTAAATTACTATCGTCAGGGAATGAAATTTCTTGGTTTATAATTCTTCCATATAAATCAGAACGCTTAAAGAGGGTATAGTCATGAATTGATCCCACTTGTCCACCATAAACATCAGTAAATAGCATCTTGCTATCGAAAACTCCCTGAAGCAAAACGGAATGGTAACTTTTTTTTTTATGTAAGAATTAGAATTTTCTTTGGGTGCTACAATGCGAATATGAGATCCATCGATGGCACCATTTATACCTTGTAACATACGAATATGAGATTTAATAGTAATAAAACATAAAATTAATACCTGGTATTTTATGAACAGAAAATTCCCTAATAACATTTTTAGCTTTTTCTCCTGATGGCCAACATATAATTGAAATTTTTTATATACTTTTAGCGCTAAATGACACGTACGATAGAGAACAGGCCAAGAAGTTGATTTGATAATTCCAAATCTTTCAGTACCAGACCTAAAATAAAATACTGTTGAACTTCAGTTGATTGGAGTTAGTTACAATTTATCTGAGGATGCTTCAAAAACGGAAGCGAAACGTAATAATAATAAAATTTTACATATCCTGAATCAATACAGCGATTCATTTAAGCCCTAGCTCCAATCAACTGAAGTTCAACAATCATTGACTGGCTTAATAATCTTTAAAATGAATAAAATAAAATACCAATTCAAATAAAAATGATGAGGGTGTCCTAGTCAAACCGACGTAAATCATGCTCAAATAATATATGAACGAAATAAAAACGAACGCAAAGTAATTCTTTAGCACATTACAACTGACCATAGCCGTCAGAAATTAAAATATGTGAAATAAGCGAAGACAACATGTCGACATCTTGTCACGACAGAAATATCAATCATGTATAATTAATAATGTTAATAAATATTTCTATTTATTTTGTTTTTTACTAATAGCAACGCTGAACATAAATATATTATAGGTTTATAGTTCGTTTCTCGTGTAGCAGAACATTGCTTTAATCCGTTTTAAAACTCGTGTAAACTTAATGGAATATGACGTCATAATATCTAGTGATATTGCATCGATGACGTGAATTGGTTGTTTGTATAGATACTGTATCATGTTCCTCGCGGGGAAGTGACAACCGGCAGCTGGCTAAGTCAAATAGGGGAGGGTACGGTCCACCGTCCGGCGAGGACTCTGAGACAGGAGAGGGTCGGGCGCCATGATACTTTAGATCAGTGAGGCACCAGATTTTATGTATAAAGGGCCGCATATAACTTCGTTTTGAGGCAGGGGCCGCACATAACTTCATTTTCGGGTCGAGGACTGCATAAGATTTTTGTACCCTATTTTTGCCAAGGTTTTTCTTTTTTTTTTTAGCTTACTCTACTGTGAAAAATGCCCAAGCGGACCGCAAAAAAATGAAAAAGGGCCGCGGGTTGTGCATAACTGCTTTAGATGGTCCGAAAATATCGAAAAAGGGAGGTTTCTATTTGAGGTACAGGTTGTCGTCTATAATCGATAAACCGGGCGATTTGATACTAGTTGATGTGTTAAACTGTTTGATTTGATAGCATTCGTTGCAGATATTTGATATCAGTGAACGTCAACTCGAAGTGACATAATTGTCTTTACAATACAACACATATACCATAAAGAAATGGTGGACAACCACCGCGTATACTCTGGACTGCCGCGGATGTATACAAATGAAATTGCACGGGTGCTAACTCGACCATGTGCGCCTGAGAATTCAAAGATTCCGCGTAGCCGCAGTATACCAGGCAGGTTGTCTCCAATTTCGGGGTTACAGAGCGATAGAATCATTAAATTAAAGTTAATAATAAAGAGGGGGAAATGTTTTTAGATTACTTATTTCTACTTCTAAATATGACAAGGGAAAATACTATTGAGATTAAAAGTCCAATCAGATTGTGTGATTAGAGCAAGAAGACCCGGGAATAATTTAAGTTTATAATTCGGAAACAAAACCGCTGTATCTCCGGCGTGTGTCAGTGGGGTCGATTACATATAAAAAAATGGCGGGTAAGAAAGAGCGTGATAGATTCTGTGGGAAATGTGATAAGGAGTTCGACGGAGAAAAAATAATCGGATGTGAAGGAAGTTGTATATGCTGGTTCCATGTGGAATATAGTGGTTTAACAATTAAACAATATCAAGCTGCCGTGTAATTTGTTTCTGGCACGTCAGATGTCGTCGTGGTTGCAAGAACTCTTGCTTCTTTAAGTGTACTTATGATTTACAACATCCCACCTAGGAGTAATAACTAGGACAATGGAATTATGGGTATGAATTCGTGTATAATGAATAGAAGCGTTTCTGTTTACTACACATAGAACTAAGAATGGATACAGACATCCATGCCTGTAGCTCATGTCCAATTCTGAATTTATCACAAATTATTTACCTTAATACACTTTTAAAATCGTAGGTGCCTAGGTCGGAATAAAGCAACAAATTTAAAACAAGTGTGAAAACATTTTCTTCTGTTAACAAAAGCAAACCAAACTATGCCGACTATAAATTCATTAATCTTCTTTTGTTCAGTTTTTAATTAAAACATATTTTTTTCGACAATGGTCTTACATAATTTTTCAAAATAAAAAATATGGAAAAATAATGTTTAATTTCCTGCACATGCAAGAAAATTTTGAATACAATTGAGTGGAAAATAAAGAAGAAGAAAAAAAAGTAAAAACTGAAAAAAATTTGAAAAATATATTTTTTTCAGGTGCTAAAAGAAATTTTGAAAAAGAAAAAGTCAGCTGCACAACTTGACCATAATGCGCATTTGTAAAAAAAACATCAAGATCGATTGGATAGTCTAGGAGGAGTTAGTGGAACAAAAACTTACGAGCGAGTGAGTAAGCGGACGAACGACATACATACGGTCATGTTGTAATAGTCATTTCGTGATCCAAGGGGTTTGTCCGGGATTCCTGCGCAAATTTTTTTAAAACCGGTGAATGCTACAGACATCGTACCGAACACTTTAGCTCAGGGGTCGGCAACCTTTTTGTACTGGAGAACACATTTCAAAGTTGCAAAAGCGCTGCGGGCACTGCAAAATTAGGAGTATGGAAATCTCAAAGGTTTTGTTTTTATAAATGTCGGTGTTTTATTTAAATATGAAAACAAAAATACAAAATAAAAATTTTAAGAGAAAAATGAACACGTAGGTAACATAAAATAATAACGCGAATTTCCTATTCTGAGGCATTGGTCTAAATGAGAGTCAGTAAGTCTTGATCGATACCTCGATTTCTAAATTTTCATATTTGAAAACAAACATTCACAAGAATATGTCGAAGCGCTGAGAGAGTAAATTTTTAAAGCACAGTTTCTTAATAGAGGGTACATATTTTGTACAACTAAGTTCCAGAATTTTTCTTCATTTTGATTAGATTTTAATATCATGTCATTTTTTAAATCTATAATTTCCAATTCCAAATCTTCTATATTAGCAATTTGAAAATATGTCGCTATTTTATTAGACACATCCTCGTCTGTTGAAGAAAATGGATTGACAAAAAACTTTATAAATGTCTCCAATTCAGAAAATTCTAAAAATCTGGAATTAAATTGTTGCAGTAATGTTTCGAAATGTTGGGCAAAATGATCAGTTGTACCTTTTCCATTACAATAATTTTCTATCATCATTTTTAAATTAGGAAAATGTGATAAATTACCATTCATTATATGAAACTTCCATAGCGCCAATTTAGCGTTAAATGCATTTATAATACTTATCATATGAGCGATATGATTATTTCTTCCTTGCAGTTTCAAGTTTAACTCATTTAATTTGGCTGTTAAACCGGTTAGAAATCCAAGTTCAATTAACAAAGATTATTTTTTTTCTAATTCTAAGCAAGGTTCATTTCTGGTCAATAGAAATTCTTTCACCTCGGGTAACAATTTTAAAAATGGCTCGAATACCTTTCCTTTGCTAAGCCACCTAACTTCTGTGTATGTAAGAAGGTCTTCCAATTCTGCTCCCTCTTCTTGTAGAAGTAATTTAAACAATCTATGTTGCATGGCTTTAGCTCTTATAGAATTTATTATTTTGGTTGTTGTATGTATAACATGTTGAAATGGAATTACTTTATAATAATTCCTGATGAATGATTCAATGATATGATGTAAATTTTGAGTAAGTAGGATCTTGTTTACGCAAAGCAATAAAACCATTTCGTATGCCTTTCATTGATGGCACGCCGTCTGTTGTAATTGCGGACAATTTTTTCAAGGGTAGATTACTTTCCTACACATACTTTTTAAAAATTAAATATATATCTTCTCCTCTTGTTCGCCCTTTCAATGGTATAATTTTCAAACATTCTTATTTTGTAGAAAAATCGTCAAAAACCATCTTCACAATAATACATAATTGAGAAATGTCCGATACGCCGGTGGACTCGTCAAATTGCAATGAAAAAAATATGCACTGCTCCAAATTCATTATTCAACTGTGATTCAATGGCAGTAGCTACCACTTCTATTCTCCGTGTAACTGTTCTTGCTGATATTTGCATGGAATTGATTGCTGTTGTTATTTCGCTTTTATTTTTATAATAATCAAAAAGCGTTCAGCAGATAACAACACTTTTCCCACAACTTTCCAGTTAGAGAATGATTCAGGACGGGCTCTTATATTATCTCGATTTCGATACCACGCATCTTTAATAGAATTCGCTATCGTGATTAGGTTTACTTTACCCTCAGGGGATCTAGATAATAAGTCTGGTAGGAGGTGATCCTTACCTTTACGGTGTATTATGTTAAAATCAAACTGTTGAAGGCGCAGGGCCCAACGGGCAAGGCGTCCGATAGGGTCTTTTAGCTTATTAAGCCACAACAACGAGTAGTGATCCGTTATGACGGTGAAGTGAATATTTTCCAGATAATGGCGGAATTTTTCAATTGCGAAAATGACCCCGAGGCATTCACGCTCCGTCGTAGTATAATTTCGCTCGGCGCGACTTAACGTTCGACTGGCATAACAAATGATTTTCTCGTCGTCGTTGAAATTCTGCGTTAGTACCGCCCCTAACCCATAACCAGAAGCATCCGTCTGAACATAAAAAGGGAGGTTATAATCGGGGCAGGTTAATATAGGTGCACAAACTAGTTTATTCTTAACATGGCTTAATGATTTTTCGCAGTCTTCATCCCATGACAATTTTTTGTTTTTACAAAGTAGCTTTGTTAAAGGGGCGAGAGTGCTCGAGTAGCAGGGTATGAACCGACGATACCAAGACGCGACTCCGATAAAACGTCTAATATCCGAGACGGACTGAGGGGTTGGAATTTTCAGAATTGCGCTAACTTTGTCCGGGTCTACGTGAAGACCGGTTTTATCCACTACGTACCCGAGATACTTTAGTTCCGCGCGATAAAACTGACATTTATCCTTATTGACGGTTAGGCCGGCGTCTCGTAATTTGCAACAGATGTGTTCTATGATCTCAAGGTGTTTCTCGAAGGTGGAAGTGACTACGTTGATGTCATCCAGGTATACAAAGACGTACGGTTCGAACGTGGCTCCGAATAGTTTGTCCATGAGGCGCTGCCATATAGCAGGCGAGTTATGGAGACTGAAAGGCATGCGGTTAAAGTGGTAAAGGCCTCGGACAGGTACAGTAAAGGCAGTAAATTTTTTACTGTTTTGAGCTACCGGTATCTGCCAATACGGAGATTTTAAATCAAGTGAGGTTAAATACCGCGCATCACGGAGTTTGTCTAAGATAGCGTTCACGTAGGGTAAAGGATACGCATCCTTTTTCGTCACCGCGTTTAAACGACGGTAGTCCACTACAAAACGATAAGTGTTGTCGTTTTTCTTTATTAACAAAGCCGGGCTTGACCAAGGACTATTCGATGGTTCGACTATTCCGTCGGTGATCATTTTGTCCAATTCACGATTGAAAATTTCCTGAGTTTTCGGGTTCACCGTTGTTTAATTGGTATGGCATTGGTATCTATTCCGTGTTCGACAATATTAGTACGGCCAATTCTATTAGTTAGTAAGTCGGGAAATTTTTCTAGAACTGTATTCAAAGCGCATTGTTGAGCTTCGGTCAAGGTTTGTATGGTGGCCTTATCGGTGGGTTCTGCCGATAGGGTAGATGCATATGCCCAAGTTCCTAGTTTTAAATTAGGTACGATATCGATAGCAATCCAAAAGTCTACACCCAAAATAATTTCATGCGGGATAGCGGGTACTATAAGGGCTTTAAGCAAAAGACATTTGTCTTCTAGCGACATGGGTAGACTTACGGACCCTATACTGTGGCACGACGTATTGTTAGCAACCGTAGAGTGCGTTGGCGTGTTCGTGTCGGGACGAACTCCGCACTGTTTCAAAGTTACCCATCCCTTATTCCCAACAATTGTGTGTGAAGCACCCGAATCTAGTAGACCGCGAAAGGTATGTCCAAAATAGTTAAGTTCACGTAGGGTCGGTTGTCATTTGGAGTAGAGATTAGAAGATAATCAATACGCGGTTTTAAATAGAATTCCCTGACTTTACGTAGCCAATCTGCCCGTTCTTTAATTTGAATCGTCTTCGATGGTGTCGAGTATTTCCGATTCACAAATCTCGGCCATCCTAGTTTTTTGATGGTCTCTGACTGCACGTAGGGCAACTTCTGATCGTGTGTTCCGCGTTTCCACACGTATAGCAAAATTTCTTACGTGGTAACTGATAATTACGAAACGAGTGCCCTGAACTCTTACAATTCCAACAAATCAGTTTACGAGCGTTCGGTTTGGTTTCTATGCCACATACTCGAGTTTTTGGTGACTGGCACGCCAAGTCTGGTTCTAACAGTTGACGGCGGTTCAATGTACGGGGTTGAACTCTTTCTGCTAAGTAGCGATTGTTTTCTAATCTTTTGCACACGGTTAACAGTTCGTCTACAGTTTTAGCTTCGGCCAACCCCGCATGGAGAATGAAATACGGCGCAATATTTCGCTGTGAAATTTTAAGTTTTTCGGCTTCCGAGGGGGCAGAGGAAAGTCTAGCAAATAAATTCTTCATACAGGCGAAGTATGTACCGGTCCGTTAGCAAGGTCCTTGAGTACGAGCTCTAATCTCGGCCCATAATTCATATTCATAACCGAATGGTGCGAATTCGTTCCGCATTAAATTCACTAACTCAGTCCAAGAATGGACCGTTGTTCCCACGAATCGATATCAAATTAAAGCAGGACCCGTTAGTAACTCTATCGCTGAGTCAAAAAGCTCTGAGTCCGCAACTTTGCGCGAGATACGGTACTCTTCTACACGTTCAAGAAAAGCGTTCACACAAAGTCCGTTGTTGTCACCACTAAATGAAATGTTCCATTTACTCACCGAGATCTGACGACCTTGTGACGGATACGGCGGCATAATTGCAACTACAGGTTGGAGGGTATCGGTGCCGGATCGGGGAGGTCGGGTTCGATAATATTCAAAACGGTGGTTTGCAATTCATCAAGCTTGCGTCGCATACTTCCGATTATGTCCACAACATCTTCCGCTTCTGAGCTTATTCGCGCGAGGCGTTTTTAATTCGCGAGCCAACATTTTACGTAGTTCGACTACTGAAATAACGATTAAGTATGACCGCGCATGGATAATTCGTATTCCAGTTCGTCACGTACTAATCGAACAGGATCCATGTTGTGTTTTTAGGATGAGTGTTGAAGGATTCCGCAGTTGAGTACTGGTACATCCGAGTATCGAAGGTTATAGAAACAGCTGAATGGTCGCGGGTAGAGTAGGCGGTATTCAGTTTTGCGTCGACCCAATTTTACAACAGCTTATACACTAACATGAAATTAAAAAAAAAATACACTGAAAATCTTAATTAAGGTTGCTGATGCTTCATGCCACGTACGATTGTTCTGCTATCCACAAGCAGTAAATAAATAAATCAATTGGATCCGGTTCCAAATTTAGGATAGTCAATTGCAGCGTCGAGGGGCCAATTCTATTCTTGTCGGGCCCCACGTTGGGCGCCAAATTTGTGACGTTCCAAAAGCCCAAAAAGCGAGATATCACATCACAACGGTGTTTTTCGGCTCACTGAATTGCGGAGAGAGGGAGCGGTTCGTTACTAAAGGTAACGGAGACGGCGCCACGTATTTTGAATGCCAAAGTACACCCACAAGTGCAAAATACGAAGGGGGGGGGGGGAGGGTCAGAGTACAGTAAGTCTGTCTGGGTGCACGTGGAGAGATCGTACGTCGGTGGGATGAAGCAGCAGCAAAATAACACAGCTGGATTATATCTATATAGTATAATGAACATACGAGAAAATATACAATTACCATTTATAACATGACCGTAACGTCCTAAAGCTAATGAGGGGGGGAGTGATGAAATGAAACTTAAATTTAGTTTATATTACTAACAAAATACTAAGAATGGACTTCTTGACGTAAGCGAGTCTAAATTTACACAATATCCAATTCATCTTTTGGAAATACAGCAATATTTACAATGAACGATATTCGTCGGCGGGAATCACAACGTGTGATATAACAATACACAACTGAACGTCGCCTGCATATTCACGAACGGCACTGGTTTGTAGCACAAACTGCGCGCACGCGACACTACGTTATGCCCAACTCAAGCGGTGAAAACAAGTATTATAAATGTACGAGTACTCATCTGTCGAAAGCGGAAGTCTGGCTCTGGATCGGACGGGTCCGTTCGATCTCGCACGGAGACGATGATGCTGAGGTTGGCGTGGTCAACCTTGCGATAGCGATAACGAAGACGATGACGGTGTGGTGGGCAAAAATCACACTACACTCCCCTAGCGGGTATATTTCCGCGAGCGTAGGGCACCTGAAACTATACGTAACACTTTCCCCACAACACGTGTTCGCTCGGAACAGAAATCACAACGGGCCTGGTGCACGCGTCACTACACTCCTCCAAACGGGAGATTACTATCAGCAGAGCTTTCAACCTTCTCGGTCACAACTACACCACTCTGACAGCCTCTACAAAACGCTGTGGCACGAGGAGATTCTCGGCCTCCACCGGGTCAAAACGTCTAACTACCGCTATGCTTCGTGGCTGAAACTCGACTCTCTTCAAAAACACGTGGTTCTCCTCAGAACACGATAAAAGACTGAACACGTCTGGTTAATTACGGCCGAGCAATTTGCAACAAGTTACTTACATTAACCTACAATAAACTAAACGTCACAATATATATATATATATATATATATATATATATATATATATATACAGGGTGTAGAGAAAATAATGCAACAAGGCTATATTTTTGTTATTATTGAATTTAGACAAAAATGTTTCAGACAAAAGTTACATGGTAAAAAGTACTTTATATTTCTGTGACCTTGAAATTCTCTTAAGCCATTACGCGCATGCGTTACGCTGTGCAACTTTAATTTTTTAAATAGCAACATACCATTTTGACTAAATTGTTGGAATCAGAAAGACTTTTTACTTCCGGTAGTATAAAAATTTTGATGGGTTACATAATCAAATTTTTAAGAAAAATAGGTATTAATTTAGGGTATTTAAGTAAAACTTAAGGAATAATCAGTTTACCTTTGTTTGATTAACAAGTGATGTGACAACTAAACAATGTAGCCTTGTTGCATTACTTTCTCTACACCCTGTATATTATCACGCCCTTCTCCGGGAGTTGGGGTGATAAACGGCAGCCAGCTAGTCAAGTCGGCGAGGGTACGAACTGGCGTACGGTGTGGTTCGGATGGCGGGAGCTCGAGGTGGGCGCCACGATACTTTGGGTGACTTAAAAGTATCGGAAAATTGATTCACGGGAGTCACTACGCAAAAGGAACGTTAACCGTCTCTCGGACACAAAAATAATCAACAATAGAACCAAAGTAGAATTTAACTTGCCGAGTCGTATATTCAGTCAACAAACTGGAGATCGGTTTACAACCAATCATACGGATATATAGTCAACATAATCGGCAGATGCAAACATTAACAAATAACATAAGTTTAAATGGTGGGGACCGCTAACATGGGCCGTCTGAGAATTGTCCTTAAACAAACGTTACCCGCGGCCGGGGCTAACCCGATCCTGTATTCGCGTAGAGAAAAAAAGACCGGAAGTTCTCAAACGGTCTATGTTAGGGGTGCACCAAATAGATGTACACAACTGAATAATAATAATAATAAGAATAATAATAATGATAATAATAATAATACTAACCTAATTTATAAACGACTTACGGGGCGAGGATCACACTCATTGGTAGCCTGGCGTGCGTCAGTATAGAAAAATAGAGATGGGGCAGGTGGGCTAACCCAGACCTGTCTTCGCGTAAGCAAGTGACACGACGCATCCACGCTAGCGCTGAGCTATGGCTCGCCCAAGGGGGGGGGGGGGGTGATATTTTATACTAGAACAATATTACTACATTAATGTGTGACAATTATAATCAAATATGAAATTACTAATTAAAAGGGGGCATCGAAGATTAACATACGAAATTACAACAAAATTGAGATGCTTTCGTTTACACTAACTTGACCACAACCGGGTGGTGTCTGTCGTAGCACAGGGGTCACTGACCGAACTCACAAAGTCGTGTAGTGGTGGGGGGGGGGTGTTGTGATTCGTATTCGGGAGAGATCGTACGCTCACCCGGGAGTATCCGATCGTTTCCTGTATTTCCGACGTCCGGGAAACACAAGTTGGTAGCAGTTTGAACAGAGTTCGGCGGGTTGCCGATGCTGATCACGTGGTGAAAGATGAAAACCAAGAAAATAGTACTTATCAGAGTGTGGTGAGCCAGAAGTCGAGGTGTGGTCTACGAAGATCCCCTCACAATGAAGGTGGTGGGTTCATCCGGCGAAACGGGAATTCCTCACAGGAATCAGGATCCAGATGAATCCACGTTGAGTCGAGAAATCAGTGTAGCGGTTACGAAGTAATCCACCGCTTCACACGGCGTAAATCGTGGTCACTCGTCGATAGGTCAATAACAATAATTGGAGTAACTCGCGATGTTTTAACACTAACACTTTTCTCTCTCACTACCTCACACTTATCTCACTCACTTCTTTCTCTCGCGGGGTCTTTCTTTTCACGTCCGCTTGCGATCACGAATCGAGACACTCTCTTTCGACTCGCGTACAATCAAGTCTTAATTACTACTCTTAATTAATCTGCCGTTTACCTGTCGATGTACAACAAAATGCTGGCACTACCTACCTCCAGTTTGTATCTCTGTCTCGAGGCGGCAAATACAAAAAAAAAAATTACAATATACAGTAGAACCTCGATTATCCGAGGTAATGTGGGGTACCCCCCCCCCACATTACCTCTACTCTACTCAACCTACCCTACCCTACCCTACTCTACCCCACCTCGGATAACTGAAAACTCGGATAATCCGGATTTTGGTAAAATGTATCACATACATGCGTACTTTGGATTAAATTTTATAGTCACATAAAGGAAATGCATAGAAGTTTTCATAACGGTTTATTTCTAATAAAAGTATTTGAACGCAAACAGAAAAATATGAGCTATGAAACTCCATACAATGGATATGACAACTCTCTTCCTCTTGTTTTACGCCATGACGAAACGGACATTTATAATACCCGATGCGCATGACACGACACTCTCGAATTTATTGCAGGACCACACATATGAAAGCACGCGTCTACTTCGCTTCGAGTGATGGAAACTCGCATGTAAATTGGGAATTCCCGGGACGCAAGAATCACGCAAAATCGGATAATCCGGATCACTTTTGAAGCAACCTCGGATAATACGGAATCTTGTTGGAACTAATTTGAGCTCGGATAACCCGGAACTCGGTTAATCCAGACTCGGTTAACCGGGGTTCTACTATATATATATATATATATATATATATATATATATATATATATATATATATATATATATATATATATATATATATATATATATATATATATATATATATATATATATATATATAATATAGGAGAATAATCTATCCTAAGACAAAAATACATTTCTCACTTCCAACCCACGTGATTTTCTGAGATCAACTAATTCTAGGAGTAAACATTTTGAATAAAACATTTTTAATTTATTAAAGATGCAATAGTCGGAATTTGGACAGGAAAGTCAGAAATATAAACACTTTCAGACGTTAAGCTGTCGTTTCGGTATATTTGATACCGTCTTAAGAGCTAAAAAACAGGTATCTTTTATAGATATGCGATATAAAATATATTATATGGTACGAAATTCCTTACATATAAAATAAAATTTACAACAAAATATCAGTAGGTACATATCATCAGATCGTCTGGTAATAGATTAAACATGATGAAAATTGAAATTACACCCATACCATAAGTTATGATTTTAATTGTTACAATGTATACATCATTCAGCCATGATGTCCAGGGAGTGACTGACATCGGAACAAGAAACAATTGGTTCAACACCGTACAATTGTGCTGAATCACTAAAGTATGCAATTAATAATTACGTTACAACTGGTTAAATATACAAATGAATGCATAGCAGAACATATGTTGTCAACTACACCGTATTATTGAACAAATGTATGATGTAAACTTTACTCAAATTATCTATGTCAGTTATATTATTTACAGTATTATTATTTAAACTGATGTGTATCATTTCCATAAATAGTCTTTTTTAAACATTTTGTTCTTGATCTAAAATAGTTACATGACCGAAGTCAAATTATGTTGTAACGTACTTTTGCACACGCCTAGCTGGCTCAGTAAAAAGTAGAGGATAGAGCAGTCATGGGTTCGCAAACAAAAAAAACTCAGAGCAGAAATTGGATTTAAATAATGTAATTTGGTCCCCTTTAATATAAACAAACAATACGGTTATTACAAACAACTTGTTCAAAAGAAATGAAAACATAAATTTGTACTTAGCTTTTAATTCCTAACAAAATATGGGCGCCACCTGCCTTAAGGCCAGAGGTACTTAAGTGGAGTGGCAGGGCCTCCACCGTAGGCTTATCTACTTATTGGCTTCTCACGTCCGTCCGGGACAACAACAGGAGGGAGGTTAGCTCGACGTCTTCTTCACCGACAGGTCCACTCACGACTACAGTCCTCTGCGGGGCTCGACGATGTAGGCGACTGGTAGAAGAAAGCAAGCGCCTCCCGCTGGGAGATCAGTGACCAGGATTTACAGCGCACTGGCGCCCCCAGGGGTTAGGTCCTTCCTTTTCTTCTCACGCTCTAGATGATGTATACAGCGTATCCCGCCGGCTGCAGCCGGAGTGGCCTGTCAGTGCCTATGTCCCTAATCAGGCAAGCCTGTTACACAGCACTCGATCCTGCCGCTGCCCGAGACAACTCGTGCCGCTCAAAAAATATGAAAAAGATAATACAAAATATTAGTTCTAGAATTATTTACAGCCTACTTATTCAGCTAAGACAAAGAGAAACAACTTAACAAAATACACGCTGAGGGCGTGGCAATCTAACAAAGCCAAATATATATATTTATTTGCTTAAAACTACCTTATAGAATATCCCACAATAATGAATCTCTGACCCACCAACTGAGAGATCTCTTCCTCAGTTCTTTTCTCAGGAAACAAACGCGCTTGCGCGGGACAAACGCGATCAGTCAGGATTGTGACCAATCGAGCACACGGCGTCAGCAGCACACATGGGCCATCAAGGTCATCAAAATGGACGATTGAACAAAGAAAAATATGAAACGGAGAAATCAAACGGCCTTTTAGGCACTAAGGGCCTCTCTGACCGTTTACGGCACAACAAATACTTAAATTTTTATGACTAGTGTACTTTACTTTAATATAATAACAAAAAAAAAAAACGTTACTGGCCTGGAACAATGCAATCTCAAACGCAAAGCAAACAACGAGATTCCGTCTGACCACTGGTCGTGAGCCCAGCGTATGCAGCAAAATAAACAAAAGTGAATCCACTGTAAAGGTATATCTCACAGCGAAACTCCAGCAGTGATTCGACGTGATGCGGAAAATTCAGATCCAAATACAAAATGGCGTCCGTGCACATCGAGCACGTGCCACACTAAGACCGCAAAACTTAACTGAATTTTTCCCGCTACTACTACAAAACAAATATCTAATCACTACTTAAGCTTTCCACCATGAGTAAACAGAGAAACAACTTCACCAAGAACTCAGAAACTACACAAAACTGTGATAAATCGCCAAACGCTGAAACAAAGGAAACACACACGTCTGCTCGCGACCACTCACCCGACCGGAATCTCTCGATTCGTCGTTAACCTTGTCTGACCTAAGGTCACCTGTCGCCGGGGTCGTTCAGTATTGCACAGCACAGTGGCGTAGAGTTCGTTCAGTAACGTAAAACGTTACAATGTCTCAAATCAAAGTGGTGTGCACAGAGAGCTGTTTTTTCTGATTATTATTAGTCATTCTGCAATCATATATGTGATTCTTAATTCTATTTTTTAAATACTGTTTAGTTTGACCCACATATGTCCTATCACAATTAATACAGTCAATCTAATAAATAACATTAGATTTTAACTCTGTAGGTACTCGATCTTTCAGTTTACTGAACAAATTATTAACTTTTTTGGTGTTGTATAAAGCGATTTCAGTACTTTTATTCTGTAATACTTTCACTAATCTCTCTGAGTTTATAAATATAGGGAATTTTATAATAACTATAATTATGTGTAGGTTCATCATCTGTAACCACATTCTATTTAAAATTAGAGTTTTTTTAATGAAACCAATAGGGTAATTACTACAGATTAAGTTATGTTTGAATATCAAAACGTGCGCTGCAATGAAGGAGGGATGAGAATTACTATTTATTCTATGT
Organism: Carabus problematicus; assembly: GCA_963422195.1. Lineage (NCBI taxonomy): Eukaryota > Metazoa > Arthropoda > Insecta > Coleoptera > Carabidae > Carabus > Carabus problematicus. The sequence continues at coordinate 5,797,292 of OY728584.1, forward strand.
AAGGTACCTTTAATAATGCTGATTTATTGTTTTACAGAATGACTAGAATGAAAATTTAAAATTCTATTGGAAATGGTAGGTTTAGCATTACAATTTGTGATAATACGATTAGAATCATCTCTAATTAAGGGGGGAAACCACATTAGGATGCTGTTTGTCACTGATTTTGTAGGTTTTTTTTTTTGGGTGGGAAAAATTAATTATAATTCAATCAAATTTTGACATCATTTTATTCATATTTCCAACAACTTTTGTGATTTTTTTTGAATAATTTCAGCAAAAAATAACAAAGTTACGCGCTGATATCCGTTGAAGGTTGTAAGTATAGTTCTCTAATTGCGGGCAGTGTAGCCATTTCAATTTTCATTTGAAATCAAAAAGGTTTTGATTTTACATTAATAACTTATTTTCTAAGAATATGAACCTTAATGCAGGTGAAAATAATGAAAATTAAAAATTTTGCAGGCAATGGAATTTTTTTTTGCTATTTTCACCTTTTTTGTCACTATTTATCCAAGAAAATAACCTTAAAATCATGATATCATCTCAAAAGTTGGTTCATATAATTCGTAATTGCATAAAAAATAATACCATAAATTTTCATAATGATCGGTTCATTACTTTTTTAGTTAGACTGTACGCAACTGTGGAAAAAGTCATTTCGAGACAAACGCGTTTGAAAAAAAAATTCTCGAAAACTAGAAATTTAAGGTAGTTAACATTAATGTAAAATACTAAACGATTAATCTGCGATTCCGGCACCATATAGCAATCCTTCTTCTTCTTCATAGACTTCGTTGTGCGCTTGCAATGGTTCTTTTCGAGCTTTCCGACTTTCCTTCGACTCCAATGAATTTCGTCGATTCTGTCGGCTCACGCGCTGGTTATCCATTCGTTCGGCATAATTGAAACTTTGCGTGCCTATTACAATTCCTGCCTCGTTCATGACCATCAGAAGCGATGAATTTCCTTCATTGAATAAACCCGCTGCTAAATACGATGCTAATTCAATGACTTTTAGTCCGGAGTGCAAATGTTTAGGAGCTAATCGCCAAACTGTGGAATTAAAACTTTCATTCGCATTTTGCGTGTGGCCACCTAAACATCTCTCCAGTAATTCATCCCTTGATAAATCTTCATATATTGGAAGAATTTCTTTCTGTACTTCGGGGTGCAATGGAGTTGGGTGCGGTTCAAGTTCCATTCCAAGGGCTGTTCGTTTCTGCCACTCGCACCAGCTGTCTTCTCCCTCTGGGCAATACTCGTGTCGAGGATTTTCATCTGTGGATATCAATATCTTGCAATTTTTTCGTTTCTTTAAAATCCTCACAGACACCGACGCTTGTTAACTTCGAAACAATATCAGATTTGTCTGCAGCCATATTTATTACAACTTATCTCTTCAACAGTAAAATGGTGAAATGAATACTAAATGTATAGTGCAAGTTTAATTTATACTATTTTTCTGCAACGTTGGCAAATAAACATGATGAAATATTGCGCAATATGCTAAAATAAAGATGATGCAATAGTTGCGCAATATTGCGTAATCACTTCCTGGAATTATATGAAACAGGTTTGAACACGTAAAGGGGAATGCCAGAAATTTTGCAACGTTTCTAAAAATGACGCGTAATATTGCGTAATCATGGGTAAAATTCGTGGAATTATTAAGAAACAAGATTGAACAAGTCCGTAAACGTGACCCGGAAGGCCCCCCATCCAACGCTACAAGGCAACAGGATTGAACAAGTTCGTAGTGTGTCCACGTTGCGCATGCGCCACCAGGTCCGTACTCCACCTAAAGAAAAACCTCCAGGTACGGCCTGGCTCACTGGGCCACGTAACCCTTGATCCAGACCCCGTGACTCCTCTGAGTTCACCCTCGGAAGAGGACCTCCAGGTATATGACCTTGAAAGAAGACCCATCCTGCCTGAAGAAGATCTCCAAGTCGGCCATATAACGGTACAGCCTGACCCCTGGATGACGTCACCCTTGATACAGACCCCGTGACTCCTCCGAGTTCACCCCCTGAAGAAGAGCTCCAGGTACATGACCTTTCGGCCATACAACGGTACAGCCTGGCCACCTGGATGACGTCACCCTTGTTCCAGACCCCGTAACTCCTCTGAGTTCTCCCCCTGAAGAAGATCACCAGGTGCATGACCTTGAAAGAAGAGTCCATATAACAGTACAGCTTGACCTCCTGGATGACGTCACCCAGGCCCCCTGGATGACGTCATCCAGGCCACCCCCCCCGATCACGTGACCCCCTCCCACTCTTCCGGTCACGTGACCCCTCCCCCTCTATCGATCACGTGACCCCCCGCGCCCCCCACCACGCCCCGCAACGCCGTACTACAGTACAGGCGCGAGGTAGGCAACCCGCAATGCTGGTCCAGCTTTCCCTTTACTATACTACTAATATCCCAACTCATTCTACACCGTAAACGACCACGAAAATATTATTTATTATACGCTGAAGGATGAAAATAGTTCAACAACTGTTAAGAAGAAAACACGAATCCCCGCTGGGAATTACGACAGCATAAACGATGTGATACGTGAGTTGAACGAGAATAAAGATTTAGATATTTATACATCTTTCACTTATGATACGGAATTGAACCGGGTTGCTGTGAAAATTAAGGACATCAAAAATTATATTTTCAAAATATTTTCATTGAAACTATCGCCTAAATTATCCCTTCAGCTGGGTTACGAGCCGCAAACTAATTTATTTAAAAACGAGCGAGCACGTAACCCACACCACCTATTACTCGGTATACCACATCAAATGTTCGTTTACTGCGACATTGTTATGCCACAGCTTGTAGGTGACGTCATAACTCCCCTACTGAGAGTGGTACACGTAGATACGACAAAATATCTCTATGGTACGAATAAAATGGTAACATACACAGCACCGCACTATATCCCCGTGCTGAAACGAGAATTTCAAAATGTGGAAATAGATATAAGGTGTGATAAGGGTCATGCAATACCATTCCAGTTTGGAACTCTTTGCGTTAAACTACATTTTAGACGAACACGCATACAATGAAACCGTGCCCGTATTTAACATATTACAATGGCCAGGCCGGTTCGGGTATAGGCGGCGTGGTGTTCAGAGGCGCCGCTCATCAGCGGGGTCATGGTGTCGGTAGTTTCTTTAGCGGATTATTCAGAAGTATTATGCCGTTAATCAAGAGGGGTGCTAGTACAGTGGGTAAAGAGGCAATGCGCGCCGGTGTTAACATTCTGGGAGACCTACAGCAAGACCGTCCAGTTAAGGAAATTTTTAAATCGCGCCTCACTGAAGCAGGTGGAAATCTAAAGCGAAAAGCTGAGAATAAAATTGACACACTATTAACGGGGTCCGGCTATAAAAAGGGCCGTAAAACTGTCAAACGCGTTCAGTCGAGTCCACGCCCCAAGAAGAAGAAGAAGAAGAAGAAGCGTAGTGATATATTCGATTAACATGGCGTTCCTACATCCTCAATCGTGCGAATGTGTAAAATCAGAACTCGACTTATTCGCTATACCCCCTACACAGACCAGTATTGAAAGTGGACAATGGGTTAATTATAAACCTCTTTCTTCTCTTACCGACGATGCACCCATAGAATTTGTAATCCCCGGTCAAGGAGATGATTATCTTGACTTATCTCAAACTATGCTGTACTTGACGGCTCGAATAATTCACGCTGACAACACCCCGCTGAAGGAGAATGAAAACGTAGCACCGATAAATAACTGGCTTCATTCGCTCTTTAGTCAGATTGATATTTACATGAATCAAAAGCTAGTTTCACCACCAAACAACACATACGCCTATCGAGCTTACATTGAAACATTATTAAACTATGGCGGTGATGCCAAAAAATCTCATCTAACAGCCGGCTTATGGTATGTTGACACGGCCGGTAAACTTGACGATCTTACGGGTGGTGCGAATAAGGGCCTCGTCAAGCGTAAAACGTACAGTGAGCTAAGTAGCGATATTGATATGCTGGGGCACTTGCACGTTGATTTGTTTAATCAAGAAAAATTTTTAATAAACGGGGTCGAGATGAGACTCCGTCTTGTGCGCTCTAGAGACAGCTTCAGTTTACAAGCTGATTCGGGGAATTTTAAAGTTCATATTAAAGAAGCTACACTTATGGTGCGTAGAATGAAAATTAACCCTAGCGTTCTGTTAGCGCATAATTCTGCACTTGAAACGACAACTGCCAAATATCCAATTACAAGAGTCGAGTGTAAAGCCATTACTATTGCATCGGGAGTTCAAAACAAGTGTATGGATAATATCTATCTGGGGCAGTTACCAAAGCGATGCATTATAGGATTCGTATCAAACAGTGCATTCAATGGGGATTATAGTAGTAATCCGTTCAATTTTCATCATTATAAAATTAATTATCTAGCCCTATGCGGGAATGGACAGCAGTTACCGGCCAAACCGCTACAGCCGAATTTTTCCAAAAAGTCTTATGTACAAATGTACAATACATTATTCTCGGGGCTTGGTATACACTTCTCCAACGAGGGTAACCAGGTTGAGAGAGAGAATTACCCCGACGGATTTTGTCTGGCTGCATTTGACTTGACGCCCGACTTATCTGCCAACATGATGTCACACTGGAATTTAACACGTCATGGATCTCTACGACTTGAAGTTCATTTTGAAGAAGCACTTGCACAAACAGTTAATTGTCTTATTTACGCTGAATTTGACAACATCATAGAAATAGATAAAAATAGAAATGTTATTGTAGATTTTAGCAGTTAATATAAATAAATGTGTTTATGGAAAAAAAATTGTTAGTTTTACTTAATCTTTGAACGAAAATGGTAATCATCGATATTCAAGGGTTTTATGGTAGTGGTGGAGAGTTTATAATTAAAGAGCTAGCTATAATATCGTTGAATAACGAGTATTTTCATAATTTCCTATTCAAACCGCCATTCGCTAGAGAATACTTATCGACTGCCGTACGCGCTCAAGCGACCTGGCTACGTAATTATCACCATGGGTTGGACTGGGACGATGGTTTCGTGGAATACAAGGATTTAACTAAGATAGTACACAGTATTATTACATCCGATGTAGAAAACATATTTGTGAAGGGCTCTGAAAAGAAGAAACGAATGCAAAATCTACTACTGAGGAATGACGTTCAAGATTTAACTGAGTTAGGGTGTCCATCAATAAAGAAACTACAGACTGGAAATCACAAGTGTCGCATACCGTATGCTCATTCGTGTATGGTATGTGCCACTGAAAACGTCGTCATTTTAAAAAATTGGTACAATCAGCAGCAATGAATTCTACAACTATTGAAAAAATACTTCGCACAGAATTCAAAAGCGGTCATTACGGAGTGTATGCTGCCGACACACTACCACTGCGTGTAAACTACCCCTGTATAATTGTAGCCAATACGGATGTACATACAAAATCCGGGACACATTGGACAGCCATCTTCATTGACAGGAACGGTTATGGGGAATATTTTGACTCATACGGAAGACCGCCACAGAAACTGAGTCTCCACCATTTACATTTCATGTGTAGAAACACCCAGAGATGGACATATAATACCATACAGTTACAGAATTACTTTTCAACGGTATGTGGACAATACTGTTTAGTGTATCTCTGGTTTAGGATAAATGGATATGCAATGTATGAATTTGTAAATATATTTAATAACAATAATCTTATGTTAAATGATAGGACTGTGGAAGTGATGTATCAACATTATTTTAAATAAATAAACATAATAATTAATATAAATATTTTATTCAACAATTAATGTATCCTTATGTCTAACATGCCTTACTACATAATCTATATCATGCAATGTTTTTCCGCCGTAATAAATAAACATGTCCCATAAACATTCATTCACTGTGTCATCAGTAGTATTGCCTACCAAGAGTAACTCCCTGCGGAGATAGTCTCTTAACACGCCCCGATCTCTCACTGGGGCATTCGCGGCTTTCACTGCAGCACTCTGTAGGAGCATGAGATATTTTTTCTTTATATTTGCTATATTGGCCCATTGACGGAGGCTTTTCAATTTGTGCTCAATAAATTGTGTGCTCTCAATAATTTTATCGATTTCGTATTCAGATAGAATAATAAACTGACCCGGTGCTAAATCTGTTAACTTAGTCCCTGTTGCAGCTAGCCTCACACTTCGCCCCGGTTGTAGTGTCGATTGCAAAGTATTACACTTCATTATTTTACGATCGTTCGGCCCTGGAATCTTCACCAGTAGCGGTTTAACATACCGCAGATGTCCTACGAGTCGACTAAAATCACCCACCATACATGATGTAGAATCAAATGACAAACACACTGCCGGAGTAAACCCTCTGTGTGGGAACAGACCGACAGACAAAAATTTCCACGAGTACTGGTCTATCACGCAGTACGATGGCTTTAGCAGCCGGGTGTTTTTATCGTTAAATGATACGAAATGCGGAAGTTGAAAAGATGAGTCCACCGATGCCGCACCACACAGAATGTCGAAACACTTCATATCGTTGAACGCTCGCTGATCCCCCATGAGCTCCATATCCACAGGGTCCACTAAGGGCTGAGCGTCCTGCTCACGGTTCTCGCCCGGTAAAACGTAAATATTGTAGGGGATATCAGGGGTCACGGCACGCTCTGGTGTGTTCACTACCGTAAATTCGTCATTAGCGTACTCCACTACTGGTAGCTGTTGTTGTTGAGGTGGTGGTGGTGTTGACCCGCCTGCTGCTGGTGGTGATGGAGTTGACTCACCTAGTGCTGGAGGTTGTGTTGGCATGGCAATCTCCGTGACTGCCACTACCGGACGCGCCGGTCTGACGATTTCCACCTTGTGGACCTGGATTTTTCCTCTCTTCTTCTGCGGGGCCTCGATCTTCGACTTCTTCCTCTGGGTACGAGGAACAAACTCATCCTCGCTCTCGGAGCCAAACAGGTCCCTGGCCTTCCTCTTAACAATTGTCCGTCTTGAAGTCACGATAACTTCATCCTCTCCATCGCTCACAATCACAGGTAAAGAATTCATGTTGTCTGTTGATACTAAGTACGAAAACTGTAGTGGTTATACACTGTACATCGAGGGTATATATATACGGACTGTGATCTCCCAATGTGGGGGATAGAAGGCGTATCATTGCAATGGGTGTATACGAAAATTCATTATTAGTAATTACTACCCCTGAAAGACTAATGTCTTGCTTTCTAATCCCTTGCTTTCACTGGAAAAAATCTACCCGTTAATTGCTTTCCCTAATACAATATGTATTCAGATATCAACAGCCATGGCGGATGGTAAGACTAGTCTTCGAGAATATTCACAGACAGTTTTACTGTAGTTACAGAAAATTCAACAAACACATAATTTGACTCAACGTTATTTTAACAGTCATATTTTTCGGATATCATTACATTGTTTCGAACATAGCACTCACACGTCGCATGATCGAGAATATTCATACAGTTTTACTGTACTGCCACAAATGACATTTAAACTTTTATTTACTCAACGTATTTCCAAGACAGTTTAATTACGGTGCAAAATTCGACTAAGTCCGTTTTTAATTTTATCAGGTAGAATTTCATATTATTAAACACAATGAATGTCATTGTCTCTCTCTCTCTCTCTCTCTCTCTCTCTGTGTATTAAATAAATCCACCCCATGTTAGATTACCACAAATATGAATAGCATTGTGTCACTCTCTCTCTCTTTCTAACGTAAGTTTACAATCCCAAATGGATTACAATTCTACCCAGGTAACGAATACGCATAAGAATATCAAATTCATATTATTTTTATTTTCAAATTTAAAATGACAAGAAGCTTCGACTTAATATTAAGTACAGTGAATACAAACGTGGTAAATACTTTAACAAATATAAATTCCATATTATGTTTCCACTTAATTCATTGCCTCTCACAGTGTTAAATACTTAGCATTAATTCTAATCGGGCAGGAAGAAATACAACAAATTCTTCAAGTTCAACAAGTATGCGTTTCCCGTAGCTTGGTTTTCGTTAAGTGTTAATTCCTTGATTTTCATTTTCTCCATAACAGCAAATTACCAAAACTATTGAAATATATCTGAACGGCTTAGTGTAGCTTATTACGACCACTTAACAAGGAATATCTTACAACACACACACAAGAATATTCATTTCAATTTTATTCTTACACACACACACACACATAGACTGACAAATTCTACCAACCAGGGATGGATATGAAGTAATACATAACATAAGAATTTCGTATTAATATTATTTATTTACTCAGTTGACAAATTCTAATAACACAGTTTTATTCTTGTTCGAACACAGGGGATATCTTAGAAGGTACAACACACACACACACAAGAATATTCATTTTCAATAATTTTATTCTTACACACACATAGAGTGACAATTCTAATAACACAGTTTTATTCTTGTACACCAAAGCATAGGAATATACAATTACTCAGTTTTACATTTAACAATTTCTACCATTACAGTTTTATCAACGTCCGATCCGGCCTTCAACCTTTCCCCTGTGTATATCAAATCATATTTATTTTCCGCGTTGAAATGCGCACACTCCTTTTCGCCAATATAACAGGTGTACCGTGTGGGAAGAATCACGACAAAGTCTTCTAGCTCGACAAGAATTCGCTCCCCGTAGCTTGTTGTAACATACTCCATACTTGATATCGGATAGTTTTTTTTCAAGTTGCAGTCCGTTGATTTCCATAAAAGGCTTGTCACTTGTTTCCCCCTCGATGGTGTTCAATGCTTCAAGATTCATTTCTACACAACAGAAAAATATTTAGTATTAACATAATAGAATAATAACAGCTTAGCATTAACACAATAGAATAATACTTACTTGGATTAGTGCAGCGTACTGTTGTTGTTGTTCTTAGTGAGATTGGTTTTAATTTGACTTACCCTTGCACTCTGCAAAGTTATATATACAAATACCCCTCGTATACGTATACAAGATATAATTAAAGAAAAGCACAAATTCCAAAAATGTCATTAGAAATCGATACTTTATAATTACCTACAAATACCCCTCGTATACGTATACAAGATATAATTAAAGAAAAGCACAAATTCCAAAAATGTCATTAGAAATCGATACTTTCTAATTACCTACATATACCCCTCGTATACGTATACAAGATATAATTAGAGAAAAACACAAATTCCAAAAATGTCATTAGAAATCGATACTTTCTAATTACCCCATTAGAAATCGATACTTTCTAATTACCTCATTAAGACTGGCGCCACCGGGGGTCGGGCTAAAACTGCCCTTTCTTCTACTTACTCAAAGTGGGATGGTGAAGAGGTAAGGCAGTGGATCATATTTATGTGAAAAAATGTTAGTGAGTCTCTAAGAGAAAACAGTGTATCTCTCGGGAAGTTCTCTGTATCTGCGGTTCCAGAATTCGTGCCGTGGAGTATTTATCGCTGAAAGCCAAAATTTACCCTAATTGTGGGAGTTTTACTCGCGGAGTGAATTTACGGTGTGCGTCCGCGAATTATAATCGGTGTCGCCGTGATTTGGCCACACGTATTCTGTGACGTTACTCCTAATTGAGGATTCCGACCGTGCGACTTTGAACCTTCAGACCTTATCCACGTGTCCATAGTTCGGACCATCCGAGCACGTGTTCTTTTGGACAGCCATCCAGCCGTCTCCGGGGTATCTGCATTCATCGCCGTTACGCCGTGTACCAACCGAGATAACGTGGCTCCCAGATGAGTACTATTTTGCCCCTAACTACCTTGTTAACCCCGTAGAGACGCTATTTTGTCAGCTTCTCCCGTGTTTGAAAGACGGTATTAAGTTGTGTATTAGTTCAAACTAAATACAGTAACTATCTGTAGTTGCTTAGAGAATTTGTAAATTTAGTTAAATAAGAATCATTTAATCTTCATCTCATTCACGTGCATTTAGTTTTAAGGAAAATTCTATTGAAAATAGTGATATTCTCGGGTTTTTCTGTATATAAAATTTACGTTAAATTAAATTCGCTTGTTCTTTGGAAATCACGTGTTTTCTTTGTTCTCACGCTGTTCGCGCGACTAACCCCCCCGCTCTCCCGAAAACATACGCACTCGTGTTTTTCCGTAATACTGGAGGGGATTCCGAAGAAAGAGTGTGTGGCGCCCACTACAACTATTTATTTTCCGAACGTGTGCACTACTGACATACAGGTGACAGGTCGATCTGCTCCCCACTCCACTGACGCTACCGGCTATTATCGGGCGAACGTCGCCCACTACTTGCTGCTGAGCGCAAATACAAAATTTACATGGCAAAAGTATGAACATGTTCCAGAAAAGCTAAAATTGTCTGACTTCACTTAATGTGTCATAACTTCTGTATTTTTCGTCCGATTTTAACAAACTTAGGCTTCGCTTTTTCGCTATGAAATTATCTTTCATATGCAATCTTGAAAGTATGTAAATAATTAAACTATTATATATGTATTGAGTAATATAATTATGTTAGTGACCAGAATTAATGTAATCATGATGTAACATGAACGGTAAGTATCAGTGCCAGCTTAGACGGCTGACTGAATGGACGTACAATTGATAATATTCTGTTATAGGTGCAGGGTTAGTAACTGTGTTTTGCTGTCGTTGGAGTGTAGACTGTGAGAGCATCCAGTTTGCCATCGTTCGAGTGTAGACTGAGAGCATCCAGTTTGCCATCGTTGGATTGTAGACTGTGGGAGCATCCAGCTTGCTATCGTTGGAATTTAGACTGAGAACATCCAGTTTGCCATCGTTGGAGTTTAGACTGTGAGAGCATCCAGTTCGTAACTGTGTGTTACCATCGTGGGAGAGAGATGGACGTATTTCTGACTGTGAGGTATCCAGTCGAATCATCCGTGTGGTGATTGACTCTACCAACGTACAGTATAGGTGGGCGTTGAAGCAGGTCGTTGAGATCTCTGTAATTGAGTGTCTTGCATACTCAAAGTGGTGGGTGCGAGCCGCAATTGCATTATGTCGTGTGATGAGGAATAACCACGCATTTTTATTGGTGCCGTATCAAAGGCACGTTTGGCATCTTATGTGTGATTTATAAGTCCAATGCTACCGTAACAATCGGTGTGTCTTTGGCATCATCAATGTGGTTTGTGAGCCCATGGCAGTCCATGGAGACAGCGAACGACTAGTGAGCGCAACAGGAGTGTTGTCAGGATTCGAGTGGCGCAGGTAAAGGTGTAACAAGGAAAATTGGTATTGGTAGATTGTGTTATTGTAAGTAAGTAAGTGCCTATAGTGTATATATATATATATATATATATATATATATATATATATATATATATATATATATATATACAGGGTGTCCTATTTAAACGAGCCACTACAAGGATCTCGGAAACTATAAGAGATACAGGGTCGGTTAAATTAGACAAAAGTTGCACATTTATGGGCCGATGTTAATGGCGATTTAGTTTTTTCAAAATATGGCATGGCTCACTAGATAATGACAAAAGTGTGATTTTATCGAAATTTAATTTTCCGTTATAACTCACAAAGTATAAAAAATATTGAAAAAAGTTTCAAATAAATATTTTAGCATACATAAGAAACTTTTTGATGAATCCGATGAAAAATTTTTTTAATAGATATTTCTGGAGATACACCATGCAAGTTGAATTTTTTAAATGGAAACCATAGTTAACTTTTCCCTAGCTAGAAAGCGCTATTTTTTCTGTTTACAACAGTGTATTCGTTTATATAAATATCTTTTTTAGTTTTTAAGAAAAATTAAAAAGTATGGCAAATAGAATGATCTTCGTAGAGTGCCATGAAAATTTGGTATAAAACAATTGCATCTAAATATGTTATGTACATGCAAAACAATTGAAATTCAATAATATTTGGTAAACAAAAGATTATAGACAAAAAATAATTTATGTAGGTATGGCTTCATACGAAAATCTGTGTAATAGTTTTCAGTTTCCACAACGAATTTTGTTTCATTTATCAAATGTTATTGAATTTCATTTGTTTTGCATGTACTAAACATGTTTAGATGCAATTGTTTTATATCAAATTTTCATGGCATACTTCGAAAATCATTCTTGTTATCATACTTTTTAGTTTTTATTCGAAACTAAAACTATAACCAAATACATCATTGTAAAGAGGAAAAATAGCTCTTTCTAACTATACTAAAATTAAATATGGTTCCTATTTAAAAAATTGAACTTGCATGCTGTATCTCCAAAATAGAAAGGTAAAAAACAATCTCATCAAATTCCTCAAAAAGCCTGTTGTCTATGCTAAAATATTTATTTGAAACATTTTTCAATATTTTCAGGACCTTCCGAGTTATAATGGAAAATTAAAATTCGAAAAAATCACATTTTTGTCATTATCTAGTGAGCCATGCAAAATTTTCAAAATATGAAATGGCCATTAACATCGGCCCATAAATGTGCAACTTTTGTCTAATTTAACCGACCTTGTAACTCTTATAGTTCCCGAGATCCCTGTAGTGGCCCGTTTAAATAGGACACCCTGTATATATATATACATGTTGTGAAGAACAGCACAGGCATTTATTATAGACCTTGCTTTTTGAGGGGTATATCGTAAGCCTGTCTTCTCCAAGACACCTAAACATTCCTTTCAGCACACTATTCAGTCTCTCTACACATACTCTTGCCCTACAATGGGCATTGGTGTATCTTTGTTCGGGACTTCCTGGTGCTGCATTGAGTATTGGTGTCTTTAACCATGGCTCTAAGGGGTAGCCCGAATCTCCTACAATCATAAAGTTCCAGTACACACTATAAAATATGATCCAATTATTTACCCAATAACCATGATCCGCCATTGCCAACATCGTAATCTGTACGCATATTCTATTCTTCGAATAGAAGCCCTTCCGATTGTAATAATTATGTTCTTCAATAACCGGTTAAAAAATTGGTATATGAGTGCAGTCGATGGCACTCAAAACTCCCGGTATTCTACTTGTTAGCATAAATCTGAAATTATTTTTATTAACAATAAATTGGTTGATACATTTTTGCATATTTACGTTTATTTAATTTTTGTCTCTTCTTGGTTCGTTGTAGGAAATTTCACCCACCGAGGCATTCGATGCTGTTCAATACACAAAGTTATCCGTGTAACACACCGACTAACCATAGTTTGGCTCATTGCTAAGTGGTAATCTTCCTCTACATTTCGTTGATATGAACCAGTTGTATAAAAATTTAGAACTGCTAGAACTTTTAAGTAAGCAGATATTGACGATATTCTCATTGTGATGTGTAAATATGATTCCAAAATTGCAATAAGATGCATTACCCAAAACTGCGGGAAACGAAATAGTTCAACAAAGCGAACTTGAGGAAGTGTGAAAGGGTTGCTTTCATCTCTTAAATGCCTACATAAAAAGCGTAGTTCACGGCGCCTATTGTATTCACGCCCCGTAAAGCATGACGAGGCAATAAATAATCCATCTGAGAAAATATATTTTATTAAAAATTATTCTAATATAAAAATATTGCAGAATTATTATAAAAGAGCTACTTACCTGCAAAATTTCTTTTTTTAGTATATACTATGCTATGCGCTGAGCAATATTCTTGCTCACCGACACTAGCAATTGCTAAAAAAAAGTACATTATATATATATATATATATATATATATATATATATATATATATATATATATATATATATATATATATATATATATATATATATATTGTAACCCACGTATACTTGGCTCACAAAATGATATTTAGTGAGCCGTACGGGCACACGTTCGCCCGATGTTTGCCGGCAGTGGAGAGGGGAGCCGTTCGACCTGTCATCTATGGTTAGATAGTTAGAATAAAAGAGAGGGGGCGCCACGGACTCGAATTTCGGAATCCCCACCTAGTAATTTCCAAACACGAGTACGAGAGTTGGAAGGGGATTCGGGTGTGTTCGACAGAATACGTTTGAACAAAGAAAATACCGTGTGCACTATCAAACAAATCAACGCTGAATCTTTAATATTTAAACTAACTTATTACAAGAAGAGAAAAGCAAAGTACATTAATGTGTAACAATTATATTCAAATATGAAATTACTAATTAAAAGGAGGCATCGAAGATTAACATACGAAATTACAACAAAATTGAGATGCTTTCGTTTACACTAACTTGACCACAACCGGGTGGTGTCTGTCGTAGCACAGGGGTCACTGACCGAACTCACAAAGTCGAGTAGCGGGGGGGGGGGGGTGTGATTCGTATTCGGGAGAGATCGTACGCTCACCCGAGAGTGTTCGATCGTTTCCTGTATTACCGACGTCCGGGAAACACAAGTTAGTGGCAGTTTGAACAGAGTTCGGCGGGTTGCCGAAGCTGAACACGTGGTGAAAGATGAAAACCAAGAAAATAGTACTTATCAGAGTGTGGTGAGCCAGAAGTCGAGATGTGGTCTACGAAGATCCCCTCACAATGAAGGTGGTGGGTTCAACCGGTGAGCCGGGAATTCCTCACAGGAATCAGGGTCCAGATGAATCCACGTTGAGTCGAGAAATCAGTATAGCGGTTACGAAGTAATCCACCGTTTCAAACGGCGTAAATCGTGGTTACTCGTCGATAGGCCGTAGAATAACAATAATTGGAGTAACTCACGATATTTTAAACACTATCACTTTTCTCTCTCACTACCTCACAACTTATCTCACTCACTTCTTTCTTTGCACGACCGCTTGCGATCACGAATCGAGACACACTCTCCTTCGACTCGCGTATAATCAAGTCTTAATTGCTACTCTTAATTAATCTGCCGTTTACCTGTCGATGTACAACAAAATGCTGGCACTACCTACATCCAGTTTGTATCTCTGTCTCGAGGCGGCAAATACAAAAAAAAAAACGTTACAAATCATATATATACAGGCTGTCCTATTTAAACGGGCCACTACAGGGATCTCGGAAACTATAACAGATACAAGGTCGGTTAAATTAGACAAAAGTTGCGCATTTATGGGCCAATGTTAATGGCGATTTCATATTTTGAAAATTTTGCATGGCTCACTAGATAATGACAAAAGTATGATTTTCTCGAAATTTAATTTTCCGTTATAACTCACAAAGTACAAAAAATATTGAAAAAAGTTTCAAATAAATATTTTAGCATACATAAGATAGTTCTCGATGAATTTAATGAAAATTTTTTTTAATAGATATTTCTGGAGATACAGCATGCAAGTTGAATTTTTTAAATGGAAACCATAGTTAATTTTTTTCTAGCTAGAAAGCGCTATTTTTTCTGATTACAATAGTGTATTCGTTTATATAAATATCTTTTTTAGTTTTTAAGAAAAATTAAAAAGTATGGCAAATAGAATGATCTTCGTAGAGTGCCATGAAAATTTGGTATAAAACAATTGCATCTAAATATGTTATGTACATGCAAAACAATTGAAATTCAATAATATTTGGTAAACAAAAGATTATAGACAAAAAATAATTTATGTAGGTATGGCTTCATACGAAAATCTGTGTAATAGTTTTCAGTTTCCACAACGAATTTTGTTTCATTTATCAAATGTTATTGAATTTCATTTGTTTTGCATGTACTAAACATGTTTAGATGCAATTGTTTTATATCAAATTTTCATGGCATACTTCGAAAATCATTCTTGTTATCATACTTTTTAGTTTTTATTCGAAACTAAAACTATAACCAAATACATCATTGTAAAGAGGAAAAATAGCTCTTTCTAACTATACTAAAATTAAATATGGTTCCTATTTAAAAAATTGAACTTGCATGCTGTATCTCCAAAATAGAAAGGTAAAAAACAATCTCATCAAATTCCTCAAAAAGCCTGTTGTCTATGCTAAAATATTTATTTGAAACATTTTTCAATATTTTCAGGACCTTCCGAGTTATAATGGAAAATTAAAATTCGAAAAAATCACATTTTTGTCATTATCTAGTGAGCCATGCAAAATTTTCAAAATATGAAATGGCCATTAACATCGGCCCATAAATGTGCAACTTTTGTCTAATTTAACCGACCTTGTAACTCTTATAGTTCCCGAGATCCCTGTAGTGGCCCGTTTAAATAGGACACCCTGTATATATATATATATATATATATATATATATATATATATATATATATATATATATATATATGTATATATAGTGACAAAGTGTATTTTTGTGTGTTAAAAATTAACCAAGTGGATTGAATGCCGTCCGTTAAAGAAGGCGACTGGACAAACTATCACGACGGCTTTCCGAGAACTTATCGTGGCCCGTTACGGATGCCCCCGGGTGGTTATCACCGACAATGGCACGGAATTTAACAACCAGGTGTTCAAGCAGACTTTGACGTCGCGGGGAATCCGTCACCAACTGATACCACCGTACACACTGCAGGCAAACTTCGTTGAGCGCGTAAACCGAGTACTGAAGCCCATGCTGGCACAGTACTGCGAAGAGGATCAACGAACGTGGGACCGATACCTGCCGGAGTTGATGACCGCTATCAACACCAGCCGTCATGAGTCGACGGGGTACACACCGGCGTACCTCAATTTTTGTCATGAACTCGTGCTCGACTGGTATACGACTTGAGGAACGAACACGTCCGACGTCTTTATCTGATACATGTCAAGGATCTCAAAGCAGCGCATTAACCATTAGGTGTTCCCTGTAGATATGGAAGCCGTCAGTCGGCAACACCGTACGACCATCCCGATACAGGCCAGACCAACCTTCCGACGCCGCCGGGGAAGGATAGCACCGGTCAGCCCGTGTTTGCTGGCCACGCGCCGACCAGTCATGGACCAGCCATGAGGGAGTTCCTGGTCTCCAGGACACCACCCCGAAGACTGGACGCGGCCCTGATCGCCCACGAGCTGGGCTCAATGCCGACCCTGCTGTCCCCCCTGCCGACAACCCCGGACAAAAAGGATGACCCCGTGTCCAACGTCAGTGACCAGCCCCCACACTAGGACCTGCCACTAACCCGCGAACGCTCTCCCAACAGCTTGTGCAGCTGTTCGGGTCCGACTCGCCACCGAGTCCACAACCGCGGACCGATCACCGACCCCGCACCGCTCCGAAGAGCCCCCAGCGCAAGGCCCTCCTTGTGCGCGTACCCCTGGAGGCGCTACGCCCCCCCCCCCAAGTGTCCACCCACGAAGAGGTTTCGCCACCACATCCCGGGTGCGGAGGGATAACCGTCCCTGTGGTTAACAATTCCCCCAGGCCAGGACCGCCGAGCCCAGCGGACAGTGCTCGTACCAGCCAGCATGGTACAAAAACCATGAAGCGTGTGCGTGTTAGGTTAAGTTAAGATTAAATGGGTAGTATTAAGTGGGTAGCCTTAAGTATGGTTGTAATATCATTGCTGTGTTTAATTTTGGTAGTTCTAAGTCTGGTTTTTGTATTTAACAACCCCCCCCCCCCCCCCGTAAGGAGGGGATGTGAGAAAGTGTATTTTTTTGTGTTAAAAATTACTTATGCACAGAGCAATGACAGTTAACGAACCAATTAACGCGGTCTGCGCTTGAGCTCCGGACGGATTGAAACACTATTCGTTGAACTGACTGGTTTAATTCGGGGTTGAAACATTATTGTGTATCTTGGGAGTATAAATAACCCACCGAAATTCATGATAGGCAGTTAGTGTTCCGCTCTCCGAGGTGACTCTAGCTACAACCGAACCGTAAGAAAGTTTTCCGTATTCTGATTAAATTACCGCCTTGTGTGGCAGTGAATATTCTTTGTATTGTTGTGTGTTGCTCTGCACTGTTGCAGAAGTAACCGCATTTTTTGACTTGTATTTTCCAACTGTTGCTTGACACTGCGACCCGACCTGGTGTCAAGATATCAGTTCCTACCCCGTATCAGCCGCACTGCGACCCTACCTGGGCGGCTGTCCTCCACTGTTACTTGGCACTGCGACCCGACCTGTTGCCAAGATCAGTCTCCGTCCCGCTACTAAAATATCCCGTTATAACGACCATTATGCATTTCTATGTATGGCCATGATTTATGGAATAACTATTGGAATAACGTGTGTTGTTCATCTGAGTGAATAGTGAATCACTGTTGCTATTTTTGTTGCACCACGTCGCGTGGCACAAGCTGGTGTATTTTACAGTTTGTACTACAGTACAACAGCACAACGTTTAATAAAACACCAAACTTTCTGCGCAAGCTAAGTTATTTCTTGTAGAAAAACTTAATTCCCTCAATGGGTAGGAATAAATGACGATAGTAGGCTTCGTTCAAGATGTCCGTAGAACATGGAGGTTAGAAGAAAAGAAAAGCATCGCAATATTGTTGATGTTTTATTATTAAGCTAGTCAACGTTTCGGCCATCCAGTTGAGGCCATCATCAGGACAACAAACATCCAAAATGTCTATAATATGAGAAATACTTAAAAGACTAAAAAACATACACATAAGCTGCATTGCTGTTATTTCTGTTACCCTAATCTCCCTTGAACTATCCTGGCACGAATCCGAAAATTAAATTTCGAGTAAATCACACTTTTTCATTATCTAGTGAACCATGCAATATTTTGAAAAAAACTAAATCGCTATTATCATCGACATATAAGTGCACAACTTTTGTCTAATTTAATCGACCTTGTATCTCTTATAGTTTCCGATTAGTTGTTTCAATATATTGTTACGATCATTTTGTTTCTATTGTGTTTTGCATTCCTTTTGACGTCTTGTGTCCTTGTTATTGTTCGTATGTGTCATTTTCGCCTTGTCTATTTTCATTATCTGTTGTTTTCGTTTCTGTTAGTTTAATCTGAAATATATGTTTGTTGTTAGTTACTCCTTCAGAGTCATATTATAGTTTAAATAGTAGATATAAATAGATTTAAAATAGTTTACTTACTAGATTCAACTTTTTACTTGCCTCAATAACCCACGTGCTAGATTTCAATAAGATAATTTAGGTTATAATTAGTTACAATAACAAGTTTGACGTTTGCCGATAATAAAGCTATTGTTGCACTTACTATATCAGACCCGTTCACACCTACCCATTGGCGTAGCGTATGTAAAATTTCGTTCATATTCAATTTTAACTGTTTTTAATAATATTCATAAATTCATGGGAGTTGGGTTTCATAAATAAATGCGTAACTAAATTCATAGTAATAGTTTATCCGCCTGTATTTCAGATTATTCCCTTGTTGTCTTGTGTAAATGTTTCTTAATGTCGACCTTGGCGTCGCTTGTCTTCTTGGCGCAATCGTATGATCTACTTTCTTTGTTTTTCCGACTTATCGGAAGTTTTCCTTCTTCTTTACTTAATTTAAGTAATGAATTTCATTTTGACTGGGCACGAGTACGCATCTTGAAAGCCATCGTATAGTATTTTCTTTTGAATGTCACGTTTTGGTTCGTGCTAAGTGAATTTTTGGTCGTTGAAGACAAAAATCAGCCCTATTGTAAGGGATTTTCGACCATCAAGTGATTGCTGTGGAGAGTTCGCGAAAGTTCGCACTTCCACGGTATACCTGCGTGCAGGGATTATCGAAAGAAACGACGGTGCGAGATTTCTTTTTGTCCGTACAATTTTCGTTCCAACTGTCTGTTCTGCGTGGTCCATGTCCACAACCGGAATACCGGAGGAGACGTCGCGGCGAGACCCCGTGCATCGCTGTTGAGCCCGCATCCATTCTCGAGGCCATCCGACGCTAAGGATCCGCTTAGACCAGTTTTCGGGAAACACGTGGTCACGCAGATAAGTGCACCAGCACCCCTATCGAGTTTTGTTTCTTTTCTTCCCCTTCTTTGTTTTGCTTATTGTCGTGAACGTGGGACCATTTTTTGTATTAACTTTCTTTTCCCCCCCTTCATATTTAATACACTTATGTATAGAATCTTTGTGTTCTAAAATATTATTATTTTGTTAACAACTAAGCGCCAGGCGCACGTCTATTGTAATCTTTATATTTTTCTGTATTTCGCGGACACGGGTGTATTATTTTACTTTATTTTTTTTGTCGCGCATTGTGTTTTCGTGTTCTCCCGCTAAGCAACGTGTCTCTTCCCACCTTTTGTGAGCCGAAGTTGATCAACCGAGGACCCCGTCCCCCCCTCACGTATTGTTCACCCTTTGTGGATTAGACGCACGCGTAGTCGGACGACCATACACTAGCGCCGTCTATCTGGTCATTTTTTATTTTACTTAACATTGTGCTGACATTTCTGTCCAGCTGTGTTGTTTGTGTTTTTCTTTGAACACCCCGTATCCCCGTATTTTGTTTTTGCTATTTTGATAATCTTAATTTAATTTTGCTAATTCACATTTCATTATTTTGTTTTCTTACGTTATTACTAATTTATTTTATTTTGTACTTATTTATTTATTATTTTGCTTACATCAAATTAAATTCATTTAGCTTCTACCTTTTTGTATTTTTGTATTTACCGCCCCTTTTCCCGTGTCGTGTTGCGTTTCGAACATTTTGTCCGCGCCACCATCGCAGTTTGGTGGGTGCAGGTAGTAATTTTAATTGCGTGGCGCCCAAACATAGTTTTTCTACCACACCCTTCACCACTGAGAAGCTGGCAACCTCACCCTCGTGAGGACAATTGTTCGTGGCCAATCAGGCACGTAACAATATATATGTTAGTTTTTTATATTTATATTTTTATATGAGATGTATCAAGGCTGAATACTATTGAGTTATAATAAAAAAAATTCAAACATTAATTAGTAGATGTGATTTTCTGTAATTTTATGGCACTGATCTCTCTTTTGATAAGATAGATTTGCAGCACGGTTTGCTGACATACGTCCAACCGAATCGAGTGGTGCTGCATCATCTCTCCATGTTCCCAAATTATTGTCGGTGGCAATAACCAGCAGGGCAGTAAAGATCCGCGTCTTCTTTTAAATTTTCATACTTTATATAATAGGCAACTTTCATGAAATTTTGAAATATGCTTAAAATGTCACACATGCACCCTTATTAACAAAAATATTAAAAAAAAAATTTTTGTGCTTTATTTTGTCCAGAATAAATTAAAGAAACTTCCTTTAAGTTCGCGCCTTTGAGAATCCATGAAATTTTCCCCCACTCTCTTGTGACGTCACGTATTAGTAGATCGTTTCACAGTTGTCAAGTATAACTATTTATATCTATTCTTTAACTGTTGTGTTTGATTATTGTGGTATATTATTCTTTGTACGCTATTAGTAATTTCGAAAGCAAGTTTTAGAGACATAATTCTGTTTACATACAGGTACGAATTTTATGGGAGAACATTTTTTTTTCGACACATTTACTTTTCATGTTACACTGAATTACTTTATGTTTGACACTTGGTTTAACCTGAATAGCAATATCTTTATACATTTGATCATTATCTTGTACACAAATACTTTCTTCAGTCTCGCTATATTCCACTGTAGAAGTTGATGGAACTGGTTCAGTTCTTGACGCCGTCTTCATCGCTTCTTCTATCAACTGCTCTCTTCTTCGTTTGATATCATCCTCCCGTTATGGGTTTGAATGTGCCCTTTTTCTATTAGGTAGACAATTAAATATATGAGGAACGACATCATTTTTCATAATTTTCTGGCTTCCCGTTAATTTAAATTTAATATAATTTTCCATATCTTCTTCTAGCTGCAGTTATAGTGGTTACAGTTATATAATTTAGTGTATTCAATATAAAATATCTATATACGTACTTTGAAATGATCCTCGTACACAAATAGAATTGATTTCTCTGAAAAATCCGACAAGCTTCGTCCTGTAGCTGTCACTCACGATCTCCTTTTCGACAGTATCAATGGTACTTGAAAAAGTATTTTATCCGGATTCTTTTCACTATTGTTTTTGCACAATGGCACAATACGATATTTTCTACATTTATCTTTACGTATTTTTGTTTTATCCATTTCAGATATTATTCAAACTTGTACAATTTGTTAAAGAAGTAAGTGAACGTAGAACTGTCAGAATACAATCTAAAATACGTACTAATACGTGACGTCATAACCAATGAGACATGTTTGCATGTGGTGGAGGCATTTGAATTTTGAAACAAATTTCAAAGTGATTTTTTTCAAAAATAGTTAACAAAAAAAATAGTTTCTTTGCATTATATCACATTTTAAGTACGCAGGTTTATAATTTTAGAAAAAAAATTGAAATAAAAATTCCATGAAAGTTGCCTATTATGTAAACATACAATGGCTTTCACGAATATGTCGATATTATTTACATCTGCATTAATAGTTGTCCTTAAAATTCTGCATCGGTTCACTAATATGCCAAATGCATTTTCAATAACACGGCGAGCTCTTGACAACTTTTAATTAAAAATTTTCTGACTTACAGAAAGTCTGGCACCGGGGTATGTTCGCATAATATATTTCTTCAGTGAAAAAGCCTCATCTGCTACCATGGCAAAGGGTTGAAGGATGTTTGTGTTCGGAATATAACAAGGTTCGGGAACATTTAAGTTTTCGGCTTCAAGTAATTTTCCGAAAACAGAATTTCGGAATATTCCACCATCACTTTGAGAACCGTAAGCACCAACGTCTATTAATTTAAAACAATAATTAGCGTCACAACATGCCAACAACACGATGCTGAAATTCTTCTTGTAATTGAAAAGAGACTGCCAGAGTTTGCTGGTGCTTGAATTGATATGTGCTTTCCATCCTCGTGTATTTAAAAAATTGCTCCGGGTCATTTTCTTTCAATTTAATGAAATATTCAGTGTAAAAACCATTAGTTTTTCTCTACCGGTTCACCAAACGAATTTTAAAAACGTTTTTTTGGTTTTCTTCATTCTTAAAACTAATAACGTGCACAATAATACAGTATTCATTGCAACTGCAACATCCACATCCATTTTTATATATAATTATAATATATTGTTTTACTGATAATAACGACTCTTTCAATTACGAAGCACAAAATTGAAATGTCAAAACAAATGAGGTTCTTGAACGATTCAAAACAAATCAAAACTTCTTCTTATTCTAGCACTATGTTATGTAAATTGTGAAACCTGCAAACGTGAGTTATGCAGCTCTATGCCATGCTATGCTATGTAAACTCTGCGGGCACCTTAAAGCCTGGTTTATAATGAGGAAAACGCAATGTCGCAACGCAATAGAGATGAATGTTAAGTTTTCCTATAGCGCGTTCTAAACAGCCAGATGCAACGCCACGCCGCAAGTGACGGAACGCAAAAGATGGTTATATTCATCTTTCTGCGTTGCGGCATTTGCATCTGACCAATCAGGGGAGAGCGTAGCTTGATGTGTGAGATAGAGCATATATATGGCCGTCTTTGTTCATGTATTTGACGTTTGCATTACCAGAGCATTACACGTCCGACGTCTTTATCTGATACATGTCAAGGATCTCAAAGCAGCGCATTAACCATTAGGTGTTCCCTGTAGATATGGAAGCCGTCAGTCGGCAACACCGTACGACCATCCCGATACAGGCCAGACCAACCTTCCGACGCCGCCGGGGAAGGATAGCACCGGTCAGCCCGTGTTTGCTGGCCACGCGCCGACCAGTCATGGACCAGCCATGAGGGAGTTCCTGGTCTCCAGGACACCACCCCGAAGACTGGACGCGGCCCTGATCGCCCACGAGCTGGGCTCAATGCCGACCCTGCTGTCCCCCCTGCCGACAACCCCGGACAAAAAGGATGACCCCGTGTCCAACGTCAGTGACCAGCCCCCACACTAGGACCTGCCACTAACCCGCGAACGCTCTCCCAACAGCTTGTGCAGCTGTTCGGGTCCGACTCGCCACCGAGTCCACAACCGCGGACCGATCACCGACCCCGCACCGCTCCGAAGAGCCCCCAGCGCAAGGCCCTCCTTGTGCGCGTACCCCTGGAGGCGCTACGCCCCCCCCCCCCAAGTGTCCACCCACGAAGAGGTTTCGCCACCACATCCCGGGTGCGGAGGGATAACCGTCCCTGTGGTTAACAATTCCCCCAGGCCAGGACCGCCGAGCCCAGCGGACAGTGCTCGTACCAGCCAGCATGGTACAAAAACCATGAAGCGTGTGCGTGTTAGGTTAAGTTAAGATTAAATGGGTAGTATTAAGTGGGTAGCCTTAAGTATGGTTGTAATATCATTGCTGTGTTTAATTTTGGTAGTTCTAAGTCTGGTTTTTGTATTTAACAACCCCCCCCCCCCCCGTAAGGAGGGGATGTGAGAAAGTGTATTTTTTTGTGTTAAAAATTACTTATGCACAGAGCAATGACAGTTAACGAACCAATTAACGCGGTCTGCGCTTGAGCTCCGGACGGATTGAAACACTATTCGTTGAACTGACTGGTTTAATTCGGGGTTGAAACATTATTGTGTATCTTGGGAGTATAAATAACCCACCGAAATTCATGATAGGCAGTTAGTGTTCCGCTCTCCGAGGTGACTCTAGCTACAACCGAACCGTAAGAAAGTTTTCCGTATTCTGATTAAATTACCGCCTTGTGTGGCAGTGAATATTCTTTGTATTGTTGTGTGTTGCTCTGCACTGTTGCAGAAGTAACCGCATTTTTTGACTTGTATTTTCCAACTGTTGCTTGACACTGCGACCCGACCTGGTGTCAAGATATCAGTTCCTACCCCGTATCAGCCGCACTGCGACCCTACCTGGGCGGCTGTCCTCCACTGTTACTTGGCACTGCGACCCGACCTGTTGCCAAGATCAGTCTCCGTCCCGCTACTAAAATATCCCGTTATAACGACCATTATGCATTTCTATGTATGGCCATGATTTATGGAATAACTATTGGAATAACGTGTGTTGTTCATCTGAGTGAATAGTGAATCACTGTTGCTATTTTTGTTGCACCACGTCGCGTGGCACAAGCTGGTGTATTTTACAGTTTGTACTACAGTACAACAGCACAACGTTTAATAAAACACCAAACTTTCTGCGCAAGCTAAGTTATTTCTTGTAGAAAAACTTAATTCCCTCAATGGGTAGGAATAAATGACGATAGTAGGCTTCGTTCAAGATGTCCGTAGAACATGGAGGTTAGAAGAAAAGAAAAGCATCGCAATATTGTTGATGTTTTATTATTAAGCTAGTCAACGTTTCGGCCATCCAGTTGAGGCCATCATCAGGACAACAAACATCCAAAATGTCTATAATATGAGAAATACTTAAAAGACTAAAAAACATACACATAAGCTGCATTGCTGTTATTTCTATTACCCTAATCTCCCTTGAACTATCCTGGCACGAATCCGAAAATTAAATTTCGAGTAAATCACACTTTTTCATTATCTAGTGAACCATGCAATATTTTGAAAAAAACTAAATCGCTATTATCATCGACATATAAGTGCACAACTTTTGTCTAATTTAATCGACCTTGTATCTCTTATAGTTTCCGATTAGTTGTTTCAATATATTGTTACGATCATTTTGTTTCTATTGTGTTTTGCATTCCTTTTGACGTCTTGTGTCCTTGTTATTGTTCGTATGTGTCATTTTCGCCTTGTCTATTTTCATTATCTGTTGTTTTCGTTTCTGTTAGTTTAATCTGAAATATATGTTTGTTGTTAGTTACTCCTTCAGAGTCATATTATAGTTTAAATAGTAGATATAAATAGATTTAAAATAGTTTACTTACTAGATTCAACTTTTTACTTGCCTCAATAACCCACGTGCTAGATTTCAATAAGATAATTTAGGTTATAATTAGTTACAATAACAAGTTTGACGTTTGCCGATAATAAAGCTATTGTTGCACTTACTATATCAGACCCGTTCACACCTACCCATTGGCGTAGCGTATGTAAAATTTCGTTCATATTCAATTTTAACTGTTTTTAATAATATTCATAAATTCATGGGAGTTGGGTTTCATAAATAAATGCGTAACTAAATTCATAGTAATAGTTTATCCGCCTGTATTTCAGATTATTCCCTTGTTGTCTTGTGTAAATGTTTCTTAATGTCGACCTTGGCGTCGCTTGTCTTCTTGGCGCAATCGTATGATCTACTTTCTTTGTTTTTCCGACTTATCGGAAGTTTTCCTTCTTCTTTACTTAATTTAAGTAATGAATTTCATTTTGACTGGGCACGAGTACGCATCTTGAAAGCCATCGTATAGTATTTTCTTTTGAATGTCACGTTTTGGTTCGTGCTAAGTGAATTTTTGGTCGTTGAAGACAAAAATCAGCCCTATTGTAAGGGATTTTCGACCATCAAGTGATTGCTGTGGAGAGTTCGCGAAAGTTCGCACTTCCACGGTATACCTGCGTGCAGGGATTATCGAAAGAAACGACGGTGCGAGATTTCTTTTTGTCCGTACAATTTTCGTTCCAACTGTCTGTTCTGCGTGGTCCATGTCCACAACCGGAATACCGGAGGAGACGTCGCGGCGAGACCCCGTGCATCGCTGTTGAGCCCGCATCCATTCTCGAGGCCATCCGACGCTAAGGATCCGCTTAGACCAGTTTTCGGGAAACACGTGGTCACGCAGATAAGTGCACCAGCACCCCTATCGAGTTTTGTTTCTTTTCTTCCCCTTCTTTGTTTTGCTTATTGTCGTGAACGTGGGACCATTTTTTGTATTAACTTTCTTTTCCCCCCCTTCATATTTAATACACTTATGTATAGAATCTTTGTGTTCTAAAATATTATTATTTTGTTAACAACTAAGCGCCAGGCGCACGTCTATTGTAATCTTTATATTTTTCTGTATTTCGCGGACACGGGTGTATTATTTTACTTTATTTTTTTTGTCGCGCATTGTGTTTTCGTGTTCTCCCGCTAAGCAACGTGTCTCTTCCCACCTTTTGTGAGCCGAAGTTGATCAACCGAGGACCCCGTCCCCCCCTCACGTATTGTTCACCCTTTGTGGATTAGACGCACGCGTAGTCGGACGACCATACACTAGCGCCGTCTATCTGGTCATTTTTTATTTTACTTAACATTGTGCTGACATTTCTGTCCAGCTGTGTTGTTTGTGTTTTTCTTTGAACACCCCGTATCCCCGTATTTTGTTTTTGCTATTTTGATAATCTTAATTTAATTTTGCTAATTCACATTTCATTATTTTGTTTTCTTACGTTATTACTAATTTATTTTATTTTGTACTTATTTATTTATTATTTTGCTTACATCAAATTAAATTCATTTAGCTTCTACCTTTTTGTATTTTTGTATTTACCGCCCCTTTTCCCGTGTCGTGTTGCGTTTCGAACATTTTGTCCGCGCCACCATCGCAGTTTGGTGGGTGCAGGTAGTAATTTTAATTGCGTGGCGCCCAAACATAGTTTTTCTACCACACCCTTCACCACTGAGAAGCTGGCAACCTCACCCTCGTGAGGACAATTGTTCGTGGCCAATCAGGCACGTAACAATATATATGTTAGTTTTTTATATTTATATTTTTATATGAGATGTATCAAGGCTGAATACTATTGAGTTATAATAAAAAAAATTCAAACATTAATTAGTAGATGTGATTTTCTGTAATTTTATGGCACTGATCTCTCTTTTGATAAGATAGATTTGCAGCACGGTTTGCTGACATACGTCCAACCGAATCGAGTGGTGCTGCATCATCTCTCCATGTTCCCAAATTATTGTCGGTGGCAATAACCAGCAGGGCAGTAAAGATCCGCGTCTTCTTTTAAATTTTCATACTTTATATAATAGGCAACTTTCATGAAATTTTGAAATATGCTTAAAATGTCACACATGCACCCTTATTAACAAAAATATTTAAAAAAAAATTTTTGTGCTTTATTTTGTCCAGAATAAATTAAAGAAACTTCCTTTAAGTTCGCGCCTTTGAGAATCCATGAAATTTTCCCCCACTCTCTTGTGACGTCACGTATTAGTAGATCGTTTCACAGTTGTCAAGTATAACTATTTATATCTATTCTTTAACTGTTGTGTTTGATTATTGTGGTATATTATTCTTTGTACGCTATTAGTAATTTCGAAAGCAAGTTTTAGAGACATAATTCTGTTTA
Source organism: Carabus problematicus (assembly GCA_963422195.1). Lineage (NCBI taxonomy): Eukaryota > Metazoa > Arthropoda > Insecta > Coleoptera > Carabidae > Carabus > Carabus problematicus. The sequence goes on from OY728584.1 coordinate 5,825,346, forward strand.
CATACAGGTACGAATTTTATGGGAGAACATTTTTTTTCAACACATTTACTTTTCATGTTACACTGAATTACTTTATGTTTGACACTTGGTTTAACCTGAATAGCAATCTCTTTATACATTTGATCATTATCTTGTACACAAATACTTTCTTCAGTCTCGCTATATTCCACTGTAGAAGTTGATGGAACTGGTTCAGTTCTTGACGCCGTCTTCATCGCTTCTTCTATCAACTGCTCTCTTCTTCGTTTGATATCATCCTCCCGTTATGGGTTTGAATGTGCCCTTTTTCTATTAGGTAGACAATTAAATATATGAGGAACGACATCATTTTTCATAATTTTCTGGCTTCCCGTTAATTTAAATTTAATATAATTTTCCATATCTTCTTCTAGCTGCAGTTATAGTGGTTACAGTTATATAATTTAGTGTATTCAATATAAAATATCTATATACGTACTTTGAAATGATCCTCGTACACAAATAGAATTGATTTCTCTGAAAAATCCGACAAGCTTCGTCCTGTAGCTGTCACTCACGATCTCCTTTTCGACAGTATCAATGGTACTTGAAAAAGTATTTTATCCGGATTCTTTTCACTATTGTTTTTGCACAATGGCACAATACGATATTTTCTACATTTATCTTTACGTATTTTTGTTTTATCCATTTCAGATATTATTCAAACTTGTACAATTTGTTAAAGAAGTAAGTGAACGTAGAACTGTCAGAATACAATCTAAAATACGTACTAATACGTGACGTCATAGCCAATGAGACATGTTTGCATGTGGTGGAGGCATTTGAATTTTGAAACAAATTTCAAAGTGATTTTTTTCAAAAATAGTTAACAAAAAAAATAGTTTCTTTGCATTATATCACATTTTAAGTACGCAGGTTTATAATTTTAGAAAAAAAATTGAAATAAAAATTCCATGAAAGTTGCCTATTATGTAAACATACAATGGCTTTCACGAATATGTCGATATTATTTACATCTGCATTAATAGTTGTCCTTAAAATTCTGCATCGGTTCACTAATATGCCAAATGCATTTTCAATAACACGGCGAGCTCTTGACAACTTTTAATTAAAAATTTTCTGACTTACAGAAAGTCTGGCACCGGGGTATGTTCGCATAATATATTTCTTCAGTGAAAAAGCCTCATCTGCTACCATGGCAAAGGGTTGAAGGATGTTTGTGTTCGGAATATAACAAGGTTCGGGAACATTTAAGTTTTCGGCTTCAAGTAATTTTCCGAAAACAGAATTTCGGAATATTCCACCATCACTTTGAGAACCGTAAGCACCAACGTCTATTAATTTAAAACAATAATTAGCGTCACAACATGCCAACAACACGATGCTGAAATTCTTCTTGTAATTGAAAAGAGACTGCCAGAGTTTGCTGGTGCTTGAATTGATATGTGCTTTCCATCCTCGTGTATTTAAAAAATTGCTCCGGGTCATTTTCTTTCAATTTAATGAAATATTCAGTGTAAAAACCATTAGTTTTTCTCTACCGGTTCACCAAACGAATTTTAAAAACGTTTTTTTGGTTTTCTTCATTCTTAAAACTAATAACGTGCACAATAATACAGTATTCATTGCAACTGCAACATCCACATCCATTTTTATATATAATTATAATATATTGTTTTACTGATAATAACGACTCTTTCAATTACGAAGCACAAAATTGAAATGTCAAAACAAATGAGGTTCTTGAACGATTCAAAACAAATCAAAACTTCTTCTTATTCTAGCACTATGTTATGTAAATTGTGAAACCTGCAAACGTGAGTTATGCAGCTCTATGCCATGCTATGCTATGTAAACTCTGCGGGCACCTTAAAGCCTGGTTTATAATGAGGAAAACGCAATGTCGCAACGCAATAGAGATGAATGTTAAGTTTTCCTATAGCGCGTTCTAAACAGCCAGATGCAACGCCACGCCGCAAGTGACGGAACGCAAAAGATGGTTATATTCATCTTTCTGCGTTGCGGCATTTGCATCTGACCAATCAGGGGAGAGCGTAGCTTGATGTGTGAGATAGAGCATATATATGGCCGTCTTTGTTCATGTATTTGACGTTTGCATTACCAGAGCATTATATTATAATATTGCATTATATATTGGTGAAAAAGTTATTACTACAAAAGAATTACGTAAGTATAAATGTTTTTATTATGTACACACGTTTTTCTTATACATATATGTGAAAGAATCTTTTATATATTGTATATTAACTAATCACATTTTTATTAGAAGACCATGAACAATATTGATCTAAATATAATTGCCTTGGTGGAAAAATATCCGTTATTATATGATAAATGCAGAATGGATTTCAAAGATGTTGGCAAAAAGCAAAATGTATGGCAAAAGATAAATGGCATATTAGGAATGGAAGGTAAGGTTATGACTGTATATGTGATTAATGAAGAAATCGTCCAAAATTAAATTAATTATATGTTATTTAATGTAACAATATGAGTGAAATGTATAAACGATGCTAGCAGTCGAAGGTCGCTGGAAAGTATTGCGAGACCGATACGTTAAAGAAAAGCGACAGGAAAAATCTTTGCCTTCTGGTTCGGCTCCGTCAAAAAATCCATGGCCGTATTTAGAATATATGAGCTTTTTAGAGAATCATATAAAGGGCAGGAGGTAAGTGCAATATTAAACTAATTAATTATTATAAATTCATTATTACTATATTTTCTTAATTCCAGAACCATTTCAAATCACAAACAAAGATTAGAGGTTATTGCTGTGAATGAGCAGGAGGAGCTCTGCGAACAAATTCAGTCTCCGGCTCCATCTACGTCCAATGAAGAATACCAGTGTGCGTCTGATCCTGCTACAGTAGCAGAAGATAGTTGTAGTACTATAGTAGTACCTGTCGACTTGGAAACTAACTATGTTTCTCATGCAACAGTTAGTGATACAGCAACAGTAGTTCAGGGATCAGAAACACCGGTTTGTACTAGAATCTCTGCAGATAAACCAAGATATAGAGGAGTTAATAAAACAAAACCTGATTTAGACGATGCTTTAATGGAGGTCACAAATTATTTTAAGCACCGACAAGTTGATGACGCAGATAGCTCATTTGGAACATACGTGGCTAACATGTTAAAAGAATGTCCCAAAAGAAAGAAATTTATTTAAAAAAAAAAAATATTAGAAGTTATTGAGGAAGTTGAAAATATGGATTAGTTAGTTATTTTTAAAATACCATAAGTTTTTGTTTTTTATGTACATGTATATTATATAATGTAGAAAATTTTTTGTTACTTACATATATTTATACAGGGTTAGTCAAAATTACCGGAACACCTAAATAATTTTCCTACCGTAAAGAATTTTAAATAATGTTTCGTACAAAAGTTTTTTGGTTGTAAACAAGCTACCGTCTAAGTATTTTTTTAATATACAGGGTGTTCAGTTTATTGCGGAAATTAGGTAAGCTTTCATTTTTCAAATGGAACAGCCTATATTTTTTTACTTTTTTCAATTCTAAGATTAATTCTTAGTATTTTTTGTAGGACTCATTTTTTTATAAAATGCATCATTTTTTAGATATAAGCAATTAATCTGTCGCTTAAATGTCAATTGATTGACTATTTGTCAATTGTTTCATGAAGTTGTGGAGCATTATCAAGCAGGCACATGTACTTTAATTTACATTTACTTTAATTTTATTTATTTAATTTGTTATTTTTTTTTATTTTGCAATTTTTTTTTATTCCTTTGGTTAAAATAAACGATATGTATGTATGAAAATACTCTTAATTCGAAGTTCAGGAGTTTGGATTAATTGCTTATAACTAAAAAATTATGCATTTTATAAAAAAAAAATTCCTACAAAAAATACTTAGAATTAATCTCGGAATTAAAAAATGTAAAAATATACAGGATGTTCCATTTGAAAAAAGAAAGTTGACCTAATTTGCACAATAAAATGAACACCCTGTATGTTAGAAAAATAAGTAAACGATAGCTTGTTTATAACCAAAGAACTTTTGTACGAAAAATTTTTTTAAATTCTTTATGGTAGGAGAATTATTTAGGTGTTCCGGTAATTTTGACTAACCCTGTATACTCTATATACATGTTTTTATGGCAGAATGCAATTTTTTTTATTTGCAAAATAATATAAGTTTTTTTTTTTGTTTTTTAAGTACAAATATATGTTTAATAAAGAAATTTTTTGTTACTTATACACTATATAAACATATACATAATATTTTATTACATAATACATGTTTTATGGCAGAATGCTAGTTTTTTTGTACCTAAATTTATAAATAAGAATTGTTTGTTGGTTATTATAATAAAATCATTCATTGCACTTCCAAATTAGTTCCTCTGTTTACATACTCATTTTGCCAGGGCAATTCACCAGCTGGAGAAGTAAAATATACAGCCATTTTATTTCGTAAATCATACATGTCACGTTTCGCATTATTAGCAGATAATCGACCGACTGACTGCAGTTCTGTATCATCTTGCCGCCATAAGCCAGTGCGGTTATCGTCACTGTCATCGTAACCAAGTGGACAATATTTTCTGTTTGTAGATGAAAGCGATGATTCAGCATTACGTAAAAAATTATGAAGACACACAGTGGCTTTAACAATTTCTTCCACAGTATTTACATCTGCAATAATATTATTTCTTAAAATACGCCACCTTGATGATAATATTCCGAATGCATTTTCTATTGTTCTTCTTGCTCTGGATAGTCGGTAATTAAAAACTTTTTTTTCATACGTTAAATTAGCACCGGGATATGGTCGTAATATATAGTCTTTTAAAGGAAATGCTTCATCAGCTACTAAACAATATGGAATAAGTAAATTTGTACCAGGCAAGAGCGATGATTGCGGAACATTCATTTCATTACTATTCAGAGCACTTTCAAAAATGGATTGTTTAAAAACTCCTCCATCGCTAGCTGAACCATAAGCGCCAATATCCAACATCGTAAAGCAATAATTTGCATCACAAGCTGCCATTAACACAATGCTGAATGATTTTTTATAATTGAAGTACTGACTTCCAGACTTTTTTGGTGCTTGTATGTGTATATGTTTGCCATCTAATGCACCAATACAGTGCGGGAAGTTCCATTGTGTTTCAAATCCTCTGGCAATAGTTAACCAATGTTCTTCATTTTCAGGAGATTTCGCATATATCGGAGATAATACTTCCCATAAAGCTTTACAAGTTTCTTTTATAATGCAGTGCACTGTAGTTTTACCTACACAGTATGCCCAAGCAGCTGATTGCATTGATACACCTTGCGATAAATAACTGAAAAATGCATTGTTACTTATTACAACATTTCATCACAATCATAACCTATTTGTACTTACTGTAAAGTCAACGCTAATCGTAACTCTGGAGTGAGAGATTCCCGATTACTATGTTTCGTAAGGTGCGGTTTTAATAAATTTAATATGCAATCAAAATGTTCCACAGACATTCGTGTATATACAAAAAATTGATCGGAATCAATCAATTTCATTTGTTTGAATAACACAAACTGCCCAATAGTATTTCGTTTCAAATTTATCGGTCGTACAGACCACCGTCTCTTTTTCCTCTTTTTAGCAACTTCTTCCTGCTTTTTTATCAATAATATTAAACATATCGAAGCTAAAATTTCGTCGTTCATTGTAAATGTCACATTAATGTTTTGCCATATATACCAATGTCATCTGTCAAACCGTATACCTACTCTTATTGGTTGGGAGCAATGGCTTGCGTTCTTATTATAAACGGTTCGAGTTTTCTTGCGTGATTACATTGCGGCATTGCGTTTACCTCACCGCGTTGCGGCGTTGCGTTTTCTGATTATAAACTAGGCTTAACGCTTAAAGCAAAAAATCGGTATTCTGAAATTCGGCGTGAATGCTAGCGTACGTTGGTTAACGTCAGTAGCTGACGTTAGGTTCACGGCAGGCTTGAGCTAACGTGAACAACAGTGACGTGATCACGACCTTCTCGATTTATACCGGCCTGCTAGCTGAACGATATAACAATAGATTTTTTGTGCTGATAGCTCGGCCAAATGTTGAAGTAGAGATGGACAAAGTAACTCTTTCTACTGATCTGACTCACTGCATCTGAATCTCACAAGAGCTGCGTGACTCATCTGTTTCAGCAGTCGTTGTCACTTGTCAGTTCACTTTGTGGTGGAAATACGAGCAAGACCGAACCGAGCCGAGTCATGACCGCCAAAACAATCTGCTCTGTCTTGCTCATCAGTACTCTGCTTTGTTTGATGTTTGTTCGAGTATACCGTATACAGTGTAATACAAATGTACTCTTCGTAAAATGAAAACTGAGTAATATGTCGAATAAAAATCGAGGCAAACAAACTAGTGATGTGTGGTATCATTTTTCGGATTCAGGAGAAAATAAAGTAAAATGCAATTACTGTGCATATATATTAAAATTTTCAAACCGATCAACGGGAAATCTAATTCGGCATATGAAAACTAAACACTTTAGTATTCCAATATTCAGAAATGACAGGAGTGAGACAAATAACGAATTCAGAGATCCTTCTCCATCTGAAATTAGCAATAATAACACAGATAAGAATAAAGAGACATCCACGGAAACATTTACCGGAAATCCACAACATAAGGAGGTCACGCGACGGCAACAACAATCCATGACAGAGTTTATAAGATTCAATAAAAATAAACCAATATCCATCAGAAAATCCAAAGAATGTGACCTACAATTGGTAAGAATGATTGTTAATGAATATCCATTAATGCCCGGTTTCTAAGACGTGGATTAATCCGAGAATCGTTGAATCTCGGATTAATCCGTTGCTTGGACAGAAAAATCCGCGAATCGAGGATTAATCCTCGATTCCAAACAATCCGAGATTGACGGCGGATTAATCCGAGATTCAAGCGCTACACATCACAAATATAAACTCGTTTGTGTATCGTTTAATAGTCATTAAACGAAAATAGATAAAAGTAAGTACATTTTAAAGTATTTTTTCAAATAAAATATGGTATATTTCAATAATTATGAGCAAATGTCAATTTTTCGTAATGAACCGGGAATCAAACGATATTGCTGAACATATGAAAATTGCATTTTTATGGAAAAAAAGAACGATATAACGAGAGTTATCATTTGAAAATAAATAGCAATATGTACAATTTTAGTTTTAAGTAATTTTTATAATCAATATTACGTTTATTCAATAGCAAATATGAATGTCATTCTACTGCACTGTTCCGTAAATTTAATACTATCACTTCACTTTTATGAATAAATTTTTTATTCAAATATACTTACTACACAAGAACTAAATTCAGATCATTAATTCATTAATACGTCAATATATTTTTAATTGATTTTTATAGTGGATTATACCAGTAGTAATTAGGTAATAATGAATGTCACTTTGCCATAATTCATGAAGTATTTTTACAATTTCGATGCACATTCATATATTTATATATTGATTAATCACACTATGTATTTATACATGTTTGTGATCAATATAATTTCAATTTAATTACAAATATTATTTATTTACATTGCATTTCTTGAGTACATAACCACAATGTCGAACAAGGTTTTAACATTAATTTTTCTTACATTACTTGTCGCAAGTAATATTATCACGTTTGATATTTAATATTCGCAGCATGGATTCCTCATCTTCATCTTCCTCCAACTATTATGACACCTCTGATACTGACTCATCAACCTCAAATTCCTCTGAAGAACCTGTGGTACCCAAACGTATTATTCGTTCCCGGAACAATCCTCTGGAATACTACAACGAAATAGAATTCAAAAGTCGGTTTCGATTTGGCAAAGCAACCTTCATAGAAATTTTGAACTTAATTCATCCTCACCTCAACAACCGTATTGACAACCGTGGACTACCGTTGAACAACGAAATTAAATTAATGATAGCACTTCGCTTTTATGCAACTGCTTCGTTTCAAGCTGTTATAGGTGATCACATAAATGTACACAAAACAACTGTGTGCCAATCAATTGCCGAGGTGTCAACAGCAATAGCATCACTTGCACCACAAATATATACACATGCCAACAGTAGCAGAAATGAACCATGTCAAATATAACTTTCATAAATTGGGCAATTTTCCATTGGTGTGCGGAGCTATTGACTGTACACACGTAAAAATTCAATCTGTTGGAGGTGCTAATGCTGAACTATTTAGAAATAGAAAAGGTTATTTTTCTATCAACGTACAAGTAGTGTGTGACGCGGAACTGAAGATAAGGGACGTTGTCGCCAGATGGCAAGGTTCCGTGCACGATAGCACAATTTTTAATGCGAGCCGTTTACGCGCGCAATTTGAATCGGGTGAATATCCGAATTGTGTGCTTCTTGGCGATAGTGCTTACCCTTGCCGGCGATATCTTTTAACACCAATCCGTGCACCACAGAATCAGGCCGAAGTTAGGTACAACAGAGCACATATTCGTACAAGGAATGTTGTTGAAAGGTGCTTCGGAGTCTGGAAACGACGATTTCCAGCTTTAATGTATGGTTTGCGTACTAAATTAAGTACTACACTGAAAATTATTGTGGCTACAGCGGTTCTACACAATATTGCAAAAACAGCAGATGCAATCACAGAAGAGGAACCTATAAACGAAGAGATTGATATGCCGGTCAACAGAGATTTTCAACAAAATACGGCAATGAGAAACAATAATTGCGCAAGCATTTAATTAAACAATAAAATAAAATAAATATTTTAAAGAAATAGATGTTTTATTCTAATTTCTTTTTTTTTAATTTCTAGTTCTAGTAACTCTATTTTTTTTTCTTTTGATAATTGCATCTAGCCTCAAATTTTCTAATATCAATTCCTGTTTTTCTACAGTAAACTTGTCGGATATCTTTCGTTTACGACTAGTAGTACTTGTTGATTGTGTGGGAGGAGGAGATGAAGGTTCAACAACAGCTGTAGGATCGGTAGGTGGTATTGGATCTATATGGGAAATATAAGAATGATAATTACCTCTTTTTGTATATACTTGATATTCCAACTATATTTTATTTTCGCTAATGAAAACTACATAATCGAATAATTAGTTGATACTAGTACCTGGCATAGTCGGTGTAAAATAACCAGCTGAGCTGTGGAACTCATTTTCGAGGGGCTCAAATTGATGGGACACAATTTGCTCGCTGTTTTGTGTGATTGATGATTTATATACGCCCCCACCTGTTTTGTACAATTCCACCTAAACAGCAATTAATGGTTATTGATTATAGATAAATAGGTAAACGAAATAAAACCATAATATAATAGCTGAAATAATAAAAATGTACTCTATCGTTATGCAGTTGCTGTCTCGTTTTTGCTTTCATATTTTTGTAAAGCGTTTGCAACTGGGTTGGATTTCTTGCAGAATGGGTCAAGGCGTTATATTCTGCGGTTATTCTATCGCATGTATCTTTCTTCGCCTTTGTCGTAGTCCCATCGGTTTTTTTTATTTTCTATCACATTCTTATAATCTTCTATAATATTGAGCAATTCATGCTTTTCCCTTTCCGAAAAATGTTTATTTTTTACTTCCATTTTATTATCTAGAAATACCAGAATTAATAAGCAAAAGATAATAATTACAATACAAAGTACTTACCAATTTTCGATTTCTCGCCGAATTATTTAAATTTTTGGGAAAGGATGGGAGTTTGATTAGGATCTAAAATTATCAAGACAAACATGTGAAATTTATAATAATAATAATAATTATTATTTGCATAAAATAAGTTACAAAACATTACAGATTTTAAAGGTTATAACATATTTTCTTAATTTTTAACGCAATAATGCATGAAATTTAGCTAATATATATATTATAAACAACAGAAATATTAATCATGAATACAATATATAACATTTTAATACTTTGAATACGCTATTTATTACCTTAAAACACAATTTATTACTTTACGAAACTCACTATTACTCACTATTACTTGACAGCTGTGGAACTTGTGGTTTACACACTCAAGTAACTAGTCAATTATTTCAACCAATCAGAGAGCGCGTTACAATTGTCGCGCGATTAATCCGAGATTCAAATAATCCTCGTTCTAGCAACGCATCGTGGATTAATTCTCGGATCCAAAAAATCCGAGAATTATTGAATCCGAGAATTAATCCACGTCTTAGCAACCGGGAATAAGAATTGTGGAAGATCAAGAATTTCGCAAATTTGTGCAAATGTTGTGCCCTGCCTATAATTTGCCAAGTAGAAAGACTGTGTCAAATAGTTTAATTCCACAACTTTTTAATACGACAGAATGTAAAATCAAAGAGAAACTAAAGCAAGCATCTGCTGTATGTATCACAATGGATGGATGAACATCTATCACCAATGAAGGTTTTATAGCGATAACTGTTCACTTTTTAGATAATGCTACAAAATTGAATTCAAATTTAATAGGTTGCATATCGTATAATGAGAGACATACAGCAGATAATTTGTGTAAACTTTTAAAAGAACAAATTCATGACTGGGAGTTAGACAACAAAGTGACTGCAGTGGTTAGTGATAATGCGGCAAACATTACGGCTGCTATTCGTTTAGGAGGTTGGAGACATGTGCCCTGCTTTGTCCATACCATTAATTTAATTGTGCAAACAAGTATTAAATATAATAAAGACATTAAAATGATAATTAACAAAGTAAAATCTATCGTAGAGTTTTTTAAAAGAAGTTCAAGTGCGCTAGCTAAGTTGCGGTCCATGCAAGAGGGAATGGGATTGCCTACATTAAAACTAAAACAGGATGTACCAACTCGTTGGAACTCAACCTACGACATACTATCCAGAATGTTAGAAATAAAAAATGCAGTTATATCTACACTGGCCATAGTAAACAGTGACTTAAACAATATATCCCCTCATAAATGGATGGTGTTGCAACAGGTCAGTGAGATCTTAGAAATATTCTTCATCGTAACAAAAGAAATAAGTGCCGAAAGAGTAACAACTATATCTAAGCTAGTAATACTCACAAGAACAATCAAAACCCGCATAAATAATTATGTCTCCACGGAATCAGCTTATACTCCCAGGGCCGAAGTGCATCAACTGTTGTTATCATTAAAAGATCAAATTAGCAAACGATTAAAATTTGTTGAAGAAAGTGAACTATGTTTTCAAGCTACACTGCTTGATCCTCGTTTCAAAAAATGTGGGTTTACTGAATCGGATAAGTACAATCATGCATACCAATCCTTAATTCGTAAGGCTTGTGCTGTAAATATACAACTGACTACAAACCCAACTGAAGTACAAGATGCGTCTGCGATATCTGCCACAAGTAAGAACAACAGCAAATCATCATATTATGAGTCTTTATTGTGGGAAGACTTTGATCTAGCAGTAAATAAAACTATAACTTCGAAAAATCCTACAGCAGGTGGTATTATCGAGGTAGACAATTTTTTGAAAGACCCATTGATCCATTCAAGATCCTTTCATATGGTGGAACAATAAAAAGGAGCAGTACCCAAGACTGTATGAGGTGGTGGCAAGACGTCTGTGCTTAGTCGCAACATCCGTTCCATGCGAGAGAATCTTTTCTAAAATTGGTGCAATTATTACCGAAAAAAGATCTCGTCTAACCTCTTCTAAAATATGTCAAATAATATTTTTAAATAGTAATTTAGAGTAAAAGAATTATATTATTTTTATTTATGAAATGTGTTCTTTTTACAAGCTTTTACTTAGTTTCACTTGGGAGTCTGTCTGTCCTCCTGTCTGTCCTCCTGTCTGTCTTCCTGTCTGTCTGACGCAGGTATTGAACAAAATAAGATCAATGCATGTATTAGCATATACTAGATATAAAGTTTTCTGTGAATAGTCGGCTTAGCACCGGTAACAACAGAAATAAGACGTTTTTTGACAGTTGTGTCTCACATATTGAACGCACAACAACGATTTAGATATTAAACAAATGGTTACAATAAGAGTGATTTATTATAATTATAACGGTGTTTATGTCAGTGTATAACATTAGTATTAATTAGTGTAATTCCCTATCTCATTGCAAAGAATGTGTGATTCGATTACACATTTACTCATAATAATTTATTTAAGTCGAAATTTGATATGAAAGGATTTATCCCCAAAGGGTTGGAATGATGACTTCAACTTCAGATGTAAAGAAGTTTATTCAAAGTTCATGTAAAAACTTATGCCGACGTTTCGACCTTGAGGTATGAGGTCATTATCAAGGCTACAACATTTGAAAAACAACACATGATAATTATAACAATTCAAAAATACAATAAACGCATAGCGAGCTTAAAATTACCTTGAGGAAGAAGCGAAGAACAATATTACCACGTGGATTTTACATGGAAGTATACACACAAAATTGTGAACAAAACATGTTCAATACAATTGAACAGTGTGGAAAAGCGTATAAATGTAAAATTAATATAATGATAACAATAAAAACCTGACCATGGTCGTCAGTGAAAAAACGCAAAAAACAAGACAGACAACATGGTTGTCTTGTCAAGTCAAAACTAAAAGTGGACGTCAGAAACAACGGACAAGAACCCTAGCGGAAAAAAAAAACTAACATCATAACTTGTTTAATAAAGGCGCGTAACATGAAACACTTTGTAAAAAATCCGTTTTATGGTTAACAGAATTCTTAGTAGACTGGATATAACAGCTTTCCAAAAACAAACGTTTAAAATTATTCTGTTCAGTATGTAAAATATTAACATTGATGAAATCTATATTGTGACCAGAACTACCAGCATGTTCAACAATAGCACTATGAGAAGAGTTCTTATTTTTTAAATGGTATTTATGATGGTAAATACGGGTTTCAAGGTACTGCCGTGTTTCACCAATACGGCTGAGATTATGATGAAACGGAATAACTATGTAAGGAGGAATGTCCAAATTAGGTGTTAATACAGAATTGTTATCAGAAGGGTGTAAGTCAGTGATGGCAACAACATTATTATTAGTATCAGGCTGAGAAGGTAGAGTTAGTTTATTCTTTCTATTACGAATAACACTAATAATAAGTGATTCAGGATAACCATTCGATTTGAGAGTGTCAATAACAAATTGGAAATTCTTTTTATGAAAAGACGGGTCCGACAGTTTGATAACTCTGTCCGCTAAACTGATAATAACAGAGATTTTATACTGTTGGGGAGAGTAATCAAAGAAGGATAAATAACGTCCGGAAGAAGTGGGTTTGCGATACCAGTCAAAAATTAATCTATTATTACTTCGTATGATAGTTATATCAAGAAAATTGATAGAATTAGAAGAATTCTCTAGTTCAAGGGTAAACTGTAAATTAAGAATTCTGTTAACCGTATTGAACATGTTTTGTTCACAATTTTGTGTGTATACTTCCATGTAAAATCCACGTGGTAATATTGTTCTTCGCTTCTTCCTCAAGGTAATTTTAAACTCGCTATGCGTTTATTGTATTTTTGAATTGTTATAATTATCATGTGTTGTTTTTCAAATGTTGTAGCCTTGATAATGACCTCATACCTCAAGGTCGAAACGTCGGCATAAGTTTTTACATGAACTTTGAATAAACTTCTTTACATCTGAAGTTGAAGTCATCATTCCAACCCTTTGGGGATAAATCCTTTCATATTACACATTTACCACAGACTAAAAAGAATAAAATAAAATAAATAAAAATTGCAAAGAATGTGTGATCCGATTACACATTTACCACAGACTAAAAAGAATAAAATAAAAAAAATAATTTTTAAAAACAAGCTTTTATTAAATTGCACTAAAAAGAAAAAAAAATAAAAGCGTGGGGCGTAAATGTTCTAATGTCCAATTTATATGAACATTTACGCCCCACGCTTTTATTTATTTTTTTTTATTTTTAGTGCAATTTAATTAAACCTTGTTTTTAAAAATATTTTTTTTTATTTAATTTATATATTTATATATACATATGTTTGAAAGGAAATTATATTTTATTTTCATATCATAATTTTTTAAAGAGCTATTTGAAATATCAAAGATAATTGTTGTGATGTAATTATAGTAGTATAGTAAGGGGCGTTCTACGCCACATTGCGGGTTGCCTACCTCGCGCCTGTACTGTAGTACGGCGTTGCGGGTTGGGGGGCGCGGGTGTCACGTGATCTCTTTCTCTCTCTCTCTCTCTCTCTCTCTCTCTCTCTCTCTCCTTCTCTCTCTCTCTCTCTCCTTCTCTCTCTCTCTCTCCTCTCTCTCCTTCTCTCTCTCTTTCTGTGACCTGTCTGACGTCATCCAGGAGGCCAGGCTGTATCGTTGTATGGCCTCTTCTTTCAAGGTCATGTACCTGGAGGATATCGTTGTATGACCTCTTCTTTCATAGACTTGGAGGTCTTCTTCGGGCAGGATGTACCGTAGAGTTGTCTTTCAAGGTCATGTACCTGGAGGTCAGGGGGTGAATAGAGTACGAAATTGGTGTCGCATGCGCAACTCGTACACACTACGAACTTGTTCAAACTTGTTTCCTGGAATTGGTTACGTCATAGCTATTTCTGTGATTCTCCCGTTTCCTGGAATTGATATGATAGCGAACCTGCTCAAACCTGTTTCATAATTCCTGGAATTGATTGCGCAACTATTGCGTCATTTTTTAGCAACGCTGCAAAATTCCTGAGATTCCCCTTCGCTTACGGACTTGTTTAAACCTGTTTCATATAATTCCTGGAATTGATTACGCAATATATGTATTTTAGCAACGTTGCAAAATTTCTGGGATTCCCCCGCCCTTACGGACTTGTTCAAACCTGTTCCTGAATAATTCCAGGAATTTTTTCATGATTACGCAACATTGCGCAACTATTGCGTCATAGCCAGGGGCGGCATTAGGATATTTTGGAGAGGGCGCGCGCCCCCTTGTTTGAATTTGCGCCGCCCTGTTTATAAAATAATTAAGAATCTTACGTTTTTGTCATACAATTTCAGGCATGCTAAATAACTATTCATTTATTATTTGAACTAGAAAAACGATTTTCAAATGGAAACTGTTATATTTATTATCACCCACCTTCTTCCGGGGAGTGGGGATGATAAACGGTGGCCGGCTAGTCGGTGTCGGCGAGGGTACGAACTGGCGTACGGCGTGGGTCAGGTAACGGGGACTCGTGGTGGGCGCCACGATACTTTGGTTGGGATAAAAGTAGCGGAAAATATTACTCACGATAGGAGGGATCCTTGGTTGGGCGTTCGATGAAGAAATGAAACATACGTGACGTATTTTGAACTGAATTTACCGTGATCTGTATTCGGGTTAAAGGCGACGAAAGTAGATTCACAATATTCCGCCACAAACATGTAGCACACACAAATAACGATCTTAATTAGCTTACAAACTAGTTAAATGGTGGGGGGGCCACTAACAGTGACAGTCCGGGATCCGTACGAGTATAAATCGAAAATAATGCATGGGGGCTAACCCACTCCTGTCCTCACGTACAATTGTGTTGTCACGTAACCGAACTGTCAATGCGTGTGGTTCACCAAGAGAGAGAGAGAACATATGACATATATAAAAAATATAAACGTGAACAAGACTTAAATTACTTACAGACTAGAGAAATGGTGGAACAATGAAAGCACGGATTACGAAAATGGTGCAGGTGGGCTAACCCAATCCTGTCCGCATGCACAAGTAAGCCGTAACGAATTCGCGCTGTCAGTGTTGGTGGGCCACCAGTAGGGAGACAAGATATGACAATAATGACGTTAAATTAGTAGCAAATATGTGGCTTAAATTCTAATAACAATAGCCAAGAGAACAGAGTTTACAATAATGCACGATATCAATCGTTATGTCAGTTCGTATCGACAAAGGCAGACATTGAAATGTGAAGTTATCGGCCGAGTTGAATAAGTGGGGGGGGGGGTGATGGTGTCTGTCGTAGTCGAGATTTACCGATCACTCGCGAACTTACTCGAGCGGTGTTCTCGCGAACTACGTACGACTGGGCCAGAGGGCGTTGGTCAAGTTGACTACGAGCAGAAACTCGTCGTTTAGCACGTGGTCGGGGACAAAGAATAAAGATGATACTTATCCGAAAAGGATGATAACTCAGATGCAGAGGAGTGGTCCACTGAATCCTCTACCGTGAGGGTGGTGAGTTCGGCTGGCGGTACAGAAGGTTCCACTCGGGAGGTTGGTTCCAGTCGAATCACTCTAGTCGAGGGATTGATGAGCTCGTCACGGGAATCCACCGGGTTCACGGTGTGATCTGTGTTCACTCGTGCGATAAGGTTACGAGATTTGGTTGAGTGAAACACAGAAAGCGAAGCACATACAGAATCACCTCTCTCACAGCACTCTACACTATCCTCTTTTCTTTGTCGACACTGAAACTACGTCTGCTCTCTCGAACAACACTTATTCGACTCTTTTTTCCTATTCGGCCGTGCACTACCTGGTCTTAATTATCACTTAATTAACCTTATCGTTACCTGTCGTTGTACATTCTATTGGCGTTATCTACTTCCGTCGATGCCCAAACACAGAAGCGGCAAGTATGAAAAAAGATCCGTTACATTATCTAGCAATTTATGCTTTAAATCCTATCTCGGATCATTTCTCAATTATGATTCTTTAATTCCTTCAATTAAACATTATAATTTCTTAGATAATATCATACGAATGCATTGTAGCTGAAAATTATATATCAAATATATCTCCCAAACCAATTTATATTTCATAGTAATATATTTAATAGTGTTTTTAATTTATCAAAAATTGCGCCCAGTTGCGCCCCCCTTGTTTCATAATCCTAACGACGCCCCTGGTCATATTTATTTTTAGCAACGTTGCAAAATTTTAGTATAAATTGAGCTAGAAAAATCGCATTTGCTTAGTATTGTATCAGCTCTCGTCACTCTATAAACAATAATCGTGATGGAGAAGCAGATAAGTGATACTAGTTCTTTGTTCGTTGCTAATTTGAAGCAAGCATTTACACACCTAACAAATAAATTTGCTGAACTTACTACTTGGATTAATAACTCTAATAAAAATGTAAAATTAATTGGAAGTGCTTTACATAAAACAAAGTTAAGTTTTGGTGCGAAGAAACATTTAGAAAATAATATATGCCAAATTAAGGGAATTAAAACTTTATTGTGTAAGAAGAAAAAGAAATCAATATATGGAGGATCACTCACGAATCGGAAAGAGAATAGAAGTGATCGTGTATCGTGGGAAGACGTAGATTCCGCTTTTTCCAGCCGGTTAAGAACAGGCGTTATAATTAATATCGTGCACAAAGATATTAATAAGTTTCTAGACGACGGATTTTATTTATTTAAATCTAGAATTAAAAATGCGTTAAAAAAACGTGTGTCATTAAAAGTGAATTTAATATTATGTGCGGAATTTGTGACGAAAGACATAATAGAGGATAAATACTTTAACACTAAAAACTCAGTTATACTACAATCTACTGATTTAAAGCAATGGTTTAAAAACAATGTGAGAGAAGTGCTTCTAAAGAAGATTGAAGAGTTTCAAGAAAGAGACAGTGGTTGGACATTAAATAAGATAATAAACTTAGTTGTGAATATAAATAAATATGCACCGTTATGTGCCGCGTCTTACATTGACTTACCAGTAGAAATTAAATATAAGAAAGCTATTGTTAATGTGAAAAATTATGATAATGCATGTTTTGCATGGGCTATAATTTCCGCCCTACATCCAGTGAATTCTTATCATGAACATGCTGATAGAATTTCATCATATCCGCATTATGAAAATCATTTAAATTTTCAAAATATTAGCTTTCCCGTAACTTTAGATCAAATTCCAAAATTTGAGAAACAAAATATAGATATATCTATAAATGTTTTCATATTAAAAAAATATAAATCTAAGTTATGGAAACGGAAATATTTTATTACAGTGCCTGTGTATTTAACGAATGAGAAGAAAATAAATCATGTGAACTTACTAATTGTGGAAGAAACGTATTACTGCGAAAATGAAGCTGAAGAAGAGATTAATAGAGAAGAAGAAGAAGAAGAAGAAGAAGAAGAAGAAAACAGTGATAGTAATGATGAAAATGTGATCAATGAATTATTCGAAAAAAAGTTCCATTATTGCTGGATAAAGGACTTGTCTCGTTTAGTGCACACAAGTATCGTGAAACATCATGGAAAGATACATATTTGCGACAGATGCTTGAATTATTTTCAATTAAAATATTTACTAGAAGAACATGAACAGATCTGCAATAAGATGAATAATTGTAAAATTAAGTTACCTAAACCTGGTGAAAATATATTATGCTTTAAAAATTTTTACAACAAGGAAATGGTACCTTTTTGTATTTATGCTGATTTTGAAGCTATTCTTCAAAGGGTGACTAATACGGAAATGCGAACAAAGACGCAGACATTTCAAGAACACGTACCATTCAGTATTGGATATTATTTTAATTGTTTCTATGATAGTTCATTATCATATTACAAATCTTACACAGGTTCTGATTGCCAAACTTGGTTTATAAATGAATTACAACAAATTGTTGAAGATGTTGAACCTGTATTTTCGGTTTGTGTACCAATGGATAATTTAACAAATCAGGAACAATTAGACTTCGAAAACTCTAGGATGTGCCATATATGTGAAAAGGAATTTGCACCTAATGATACTCGTGTTAGAGATCACTGTCATTTAACTGGGAAATTTAGGGGGCCTGCTCATCAATTATGTAATTTATTATATAGGATACCCATGTACATACCGGTAATTTTCCATAATTTGTCAGGATATGATATAAAGGAACTATCAAACATAATTGAGGGTAGAATAAGTCTTTTGCCTATTAATAAGGAAAGATATATATCTTTTACAAAATTTATTGCAGACAGTAATATTTCATTTAAATTTATAGATTCATTCCGGTTTTTGAATACCAGTCTGGATAAGTTATCCGAAAACCTGGGAAAAAATGATAAAATAATATTACAGTCTGAATTTCCGAATTTATCAGAATCAAACTTAAATTTAATTTTAAGGAAAGGTGTTTTTCCTTACGATTATTTAGATAATGCTCAAAAATTGGAAGAATCTGAATTGCCGACAAGAGACCAATTCTATAATCAATTAAATGATACTGATATATCCGAAACCGATTATGAACATGCGAAAAACGTTTGGAGTCAATTCAAATGTAAAAATTTGGGAGAATATTCTAATCTCTACCTTAAAATTGATGTATTGCTTTTAGCAGATATATTTGAAAATTTTAGAAAAAAATGTAAAATTGCTTACGACTTAGATCCACTACATTACGTAACAACACCAGGTTTAACTTGGGATGCGATGTTAAAATTCACTAGAGTGGAACTAGAATTACTGACGGATATAGACATGTTGATGTTTATAGAAAGAGGAATTCGTGGCGGCGTGAGTCAGTGTTCGAATAGATATGCGAAAGCAAATAATCAATATATGACTGATTCGTATGATCCTGAAAAACCTTCTGTATATCTACAATACTTCGATGTTAACAATTTATATGGTTGGGCTATGTCCCAATATCTACCGCAAGGAAATTTTAGATGGCTTTCAGAAAATGAAATTTCCAATTTAAATTTAGAAAATATTGATGACAATTCGCCTACTGGTTATATCTTAGAAGTAGATATTATTTATCCTAATAATTTACATGATAAACATAAAGATTTTCCAATGTGTCCTGAGCGAAAAATTCCACCAGAGTCTAGCTCAAAAACTGAAAAATTGTTAACTACCTTAGAAAATAAAAACAATTATATCATTCATTATAGAAATCTAAAACAATGTTTGGCTCAAGGACTAATTTTAAATAAAATTCTTCGAGTACTATCATTTGATCAATCTCCATGGCTAAAAGGATACATTAATTTAAATACGGAACTAAGAAAGAAAGCCACAAATGAGTTTGATAAAAATTTATACAAATTGATGAATAATGCAGTTTTTGGAAAAACTATGGAAAATGTTCGAAAGCAAGTTAATATTCGATTAGTTTCCACACGGAAAGGAAGTTGGGGTCTAAAAAAATTAATTGCAAGACCAAATTTTAAAAAAAGGACAATTTTTTCCGCTAATTCTGTAGCTGTAGAAATGTTAAAAACTGATATTTACTTTAACAAACCAATTTATGTTGGAATGAGTATTTTAGATATATCTAAAGTATGCGTTTACGATTTTCATTATAACTATATGCAAGAAACTTTAGGAAATCAATGTAAGTTATTGTATACAGATACTGATAGTTTAATTTATTCTATAAATTGCGATGACATTTATGCTATAATGAAACGTGATATACATAAATTTGACACTAGTGATTATCCTGATAATAACATTTTTAACATTCCTTTAGTTAATAAAAAAATTCCTGGTCTAATGAAAGATGAAAACAACGGCAAAATTATGATTGAATTTATTGGATTACGAGCAAAAATGTATACTTTTAAAGTAGAAAATGAAAATGAAACAAAAAAGTCTAAAGGCGTTAAAAATGTATTTCTTAAGAATAAGATCTCTTTTCAGGATTATCACTCGTGTCTATTTAGTAATATAGAGCATTCAATTGTACAAAATAATATTATATTTAAAAAACATAATGTATATAGTGTAAGTCAGACCAAAATAGCTCTAAGTCCCCATGATAACAAACGCTGTGTAAAACCTGATGAAACAGATACATTACCATGGGGACATTATAGCTTAAAATAAATTAAATTATATTTAATAAATCATTATGTATAGTTATGATTAAATAAAACATATTATATATAGTGATACAAGTGAAGATTACTTATAATTTATAATAAATAAATATTTAGACCCGCACAATTATATATATATATACAGTAAAGTCGCGATTTAGTGAACTCTCGATTGAATGAACAACCCGATAGAGTGAACACTTAAATTTTAGCATTGCGTCCCGATATAGTGAACAGCTGCAAACCCCGATACAGTAAACTATGGTATTTGCGATACTTCTCTGGGGGATCCCACTAAATATGAATCTAGATGGCACGTAGACGAAAATACTTGAATTTAAAACAAAAAAATTAAATACTTAATGTAAAGGAGAATGTATGACCGTGTTTGCTAGTATAATATTGCAGTTTGCTCGTGTTACATGATTTGCGTCAAAAATTAGTACAAATTAACCTGAAACGAACGTAAACAATCCAACATTACTTAATTTTTTTCGCTTCTGCAATAAATAACCTTTTATATGTACCTTCCCATTACATAATACACGTATACATAATATTATGTATATCGGTATATGAATTATTTGTTTTTTTTTTAAATTATTTTATTGTAGATTTTCTTTTGTCAATTGTAAATCTTGAGAAGAAGAAATATTGAATCCAAAATGATTGGAATAAATGACTATAGTTCAAGATGATAACAGATATGCGACGTTTTGACCAGATGGTTTTTGATCATTTTCAATCAAATAACAAAATTCTAGTGGAAAGAAACATAAACAAAAATATTCTCTAATATTTTTCAAAATATTTTTGTACTTTTTGAGTGTAATTCTCAAGAGATTTTGTTTATGTTTGTTTGAACTAGAATTTTGTTTGTTGCTTGAAAGTGACCAAAATGCATATGATCAAACGTCGTATATCTGTTATCATCTTGAACTATAGTCATTTATTCCAATCATTTTGGATTCAATATTTCTCCTTTTCAAAATCTACAATAAAATAATAAAAACAGCATCTTTATGATTAAGTTTTGAAACAAACAGTTCACATTACCTTGAACTAACCATTTTGGATTCAATATTTTTTCTTCTCTTTTATTATTTTACATATACATATACAATTTTGTTGATTTAGGTACCTAGAATAAAAGTTGTTTCTCAAAATATCTGAGTGAGACCAGAACCCCGAAAATGTAAACACCCCTAAATAGTGAACAGGCTTGGCCGGAATTAGTTCATTAAATCGCGACTCTACTGTATATATATATATATATATATATATATATATATATATATATATACATATATATACATACATACATACATACATACATAACATCACGCCTTTCCCATTACTGGGGTAGCAGGCCCTTAGTCCCTACAATCACTCAAAATATTTAATATAATACAGAAAACTGCCTTTCATTCCTTATTTTCTAACAATTGCTCGCCAAATACTTCTATCCATACATAACTGTCTCGCCTCGTGAATATCCATACACCTTGTCATACATGCTCTCCTATTATTTCTGCTTATAATTTTACGTTCACTCAAAACATTTTCTATCATATTCATCCATTTATTCCTCGGTCTTCCTCGCATTCGTGTTCCTTCAATTTCACCCAAATAAATCTTCTTAGTTAATCTATCATTTGACATTCTTTCCACATGTCCAAACCAACGCAGCTGACTTGAAGCCACTCTTTTCACAACATTTTCACTAATTTCACATTCATCATACACTACTTTATTCCTAATACGGTCTCTTCTAGTCACTCCGCACACTCCTCTCAAAAATCTCATTTCAACCGCAGTTACCCTTTTTTTATTCCGGTTATCCCATACCCAACATTCACATCCATACATCAACGATGGCACAAGTACACCATTATACACACATAACCTAGCTTCTCTTGACACATTCACATTTCTAGCAAACATTCCCAAAGCGCCCAAAACTTTTCTACCTGCAACCACTCTTCTTTCAATTTCAGCATTCATCCGTCCATCTTTCGAAAACATGCATCCCAGATACATAAATTCATTAACTTGTTCCATTTGCTCACCATCTATGCTAATCTTGCATTCCGTAACTTCATCCTTCTCAAAAACTAAAATCTTACATTTTGAAGCATTCATGATCAAATTCAAACATTTTCCCTGATTTCTGACACTCTCAATCATTCTCGTCAATTGTTCCTCAGATTCACCCATAATAACCACATCATCATATATATATATATATCCTAATTCAAAATAATGCTCCCAAGGTGGGAATAATGCTGGTACCAGCGAATAAAAAGGTACGTTCTAAACGTAATACGTTAAGTTCGATACGTCGCGTTCTAATCGTGATACGTCACGTTTTAAACGGAACGAGTATTAAACCAGTAAAGAAAATTTATTTACTAGTACGGATCTGGTGATGCAGGAAGCATAACATATATTTCCTCGCCTACAATATACACACAAACATACATACGCTAGTATCTATTACTTTGCAGCACACACACACAGTTCGCTATGAATAAGTTCGTAACTGTCAACATCCAAGCTTGAGATAGATTAATTAACCTCACTGTCCGTGCTCCATCACTGCATGCTACCGTTATACAAAGTACACACAACGCCAACTAGATGTACACGATTAAGGAATTGGTTTAGCTAGGCATATTTGTTTACCATAAATAGTCACTATATAAATTGACTATGTACTAAAGTTGGACTAGGATGGTCAGGGTTCGTCATAGGGGCATACACATGCCATACGTGCACTGAGAACACCAGAACAAAACAATATTGGATGCATCGAACTGCAAAATGGCAACGGATACGCGCTTATAATTATTCCACTCATCCAAGTACTTAGTTCACCAGATTCATTTACCAGACGTGTAAATGTTTGTTTTAAATTATCAACTGGTTTAATACTCGTTCGGTTTAAAACGTGACGTATCAAGTTTGGAACGCGACGTATCGCGTTTTTAACGTAACGTAACGTATTACGTTCAGAACGTAACGTAACGTATTACGTTCAGAACGTAAAGTATTACGTTCAGAACGTAACGTATTACGTTCAGAACGTAACGTATTACGTTCAGAACGTAACGTAACGTATTACGTTCAGAACGTACCGTATTACGTTTCGAACGTACCTTCTTATTCCCAGCATTACGAAATGAATTCAAAACCTGAGCAATGATAGTAATCGATTGTTCAAACCAAAATGAATCTATTAAAACTGGATCAGTTGATGTTCGTATTGAATTTGAGTCAAGCGCTAATTTCCCTCCGAACACCTCTGCATATTGTTTAATAATACATGATCGGGTTGTAGAATATAATCCGTTAACCAATTATGTTAATAAAATTGTATAACTATTGTATTAGTATGTATAATCACTGGTATGGAATGAACAAATAAAAGAAAAAAAATTAGTTACATATAACTGCAGTTTTATTATTTAAATGTGTTTACATTTCACTTATAATCTGAATGTACACCTTCAAATAAAATCTTGAGTTTCCTGCTCGTACATTTTCCGGAACTCTAGTTTAGTAGTTCTGCAAGCGTCTAACGGTCCTCGGCTGATCAATGCAATGTCTCCTTCTCGGTTAATGTTCTCAACCTCTTCATGGTTGAGATCTGCTGCAAATCGTCGAGGCAAAAACACTTGGAATTCTTCTAATTCGGCAATTATTGCTCTGCCGAATTTGGTTTTAATTTCACGTAGTTTTATTATTTTATACACTCGATTGATATCAATATCTTGCAATTTTTTCGTTTCTTTAAAATCCTCACAGACACCGACGCTTGTTAACTTCGAAACAATATCAGATTTGTCTGCAGCCATATTTATTACTACTTGTCTCTTCAACAGTCAAATGGTGAAATGAATACTAAATGTATAGTGCAAGCTTAATTTATACTAATTTTCTGCAACGTTGGCAAATAAACATGATGAAATATTGTGCAATAATTCTAGGAAATGTTAAACAAGTTTGGACAAGTTCGTTAGGAGGAATTCTAGAAATGCGTCTTTAGCAGTATATATTCGTAGAACGATGAAACTAGGAGAGATGAAATTTTATTTAGGAAACTGGTAATTCTAAAAAAACAGATAAATTGGTTTAGACAATTTTTATTTCTTACATAAGATACATATATTCATACAAATTTTTTTTACATTTCAATATATTGGCAGCGGGAACATTTGTAAATGGGTGGCGCAGGACCGTCTATACGTGTTCTGTCACTTGGCAGATTGTAATGATTGCGCAATGTTGCGTAATAATGAAAAAATTCCTGGAATTATTCAGGAACAGGTTTGAACAAGTCCGTAAGGGCGGGGGAATCCCAGAAATTTTGCAACGTTGCTAAAATAGACATATATTGCGTAATCAATTCCAGGAATTATATGAAACAGATTTAAACAAGTCCGTAAGCGAAGGGGAATCTCAGGAATTTTGCAGCGTTGCTAAAAAATGACGCAATAGTTGCGCAATCAATTCCAGGAATTATGAAACAGGTTTGAGCAGGTTCGCTATCATATCAATTCCAGGAAACGGGAGAATCACAGAAATAGCTATGACGTAACCAATTCCAGGAAACAAGTTTGAACAAGTTCGTAGTGTGTACGAGTTGCGCATGCGACACCAATTTCGTACTCTACCTAAAGAAAACTCCCAGGTACGACCTGGCTCACTGGGCCACGTATCCCTTGATCCCGACCCCGTGATTCAGCCAAATTTACTACTGAAGAAGACCTTCAGGTACGTAACCTTGAAAGACATGGTACATGCTGCTTGAAGAAGACCTCCAAGTCTATAAAAGAAGAGGTCATACTACGATACAGCCTAGCCCCCTGGATAACGTCATCCAATATCTTGATTCACACGCTGATAACGTGACTCACCCAAATTCACCCCCTGACCTCCAGGTACATGACCTTGAAAGACAACTCTACGGTACATCCTGCTCGAAGAAGACCTCCAAGTCTATGAAAGAAGAAGTCATACAACGATACCCTCCAGGTACATGACCTTGAAAGAAGAGGCCATACAACGATACAGCCTGGCCTCCTGGATGACGTCAGACAGGTCACAGAAAGAGAGAGAGAGAGAGAGAAGGAGAGAGAGGGAGAAGGAGAGAGAGAGAAGGAGAGAGAGAGAAGGAGAGAGAGAGATCACGTGACCCCCGCGCCCCCCAACCCGCAACGCCGTACTACAGTACAGGCGCGAGGTAGGCAACCCGCAATGTGGCGTAGAACGCCCCTTACTATACTACTAATTATGTTTGAAAACGTATTATTCTTTGTTTTTATTTCATAGTTCAATTATATTTTCAGTTTTTTATTACATATTTTTTATAATGCTAATTAAAACATTTGTTATTTATGTTCACTTTTTCCAATCAACTGAGTTGTATACCGAATTGAATAAACACAAACTTTATTCAACCTAATACGATGAATCAGATGTTTGGGTTTTGATAAACTTTTGATAGTCGACAAATAAGTGTAGACAGATATAAACCAACATTTTCAAATATCTGCGCGTCATATTTAAAAACTTCCTGTCTCTCTAAATAATATAGCGTTCTCTCTCAATTATTAGTTCCACAGCAGTTGTTCATGGCGCTGTTAGCATAACACAAACAAAACGATTCAGCTCAGTTCAGTTCAACTCCAAGTAGCTCGTGCAGTTAAAAGGAAAACGGCTCTGGGTGACTGCAGTTACGCTGCGTTGATTCGAGGCGAAGAATCGTTCTAAATTATTTTGAGAATTACTTTATTGACT
The DNA here is from genome assembly GCA_963422195.1 of Carabus problematicus. NCBI lineage: Eukaryota > Metazoa > Arthropoda > Insecta > Coleoptera > Carabidae > Carabus > Carabus problematicus. Next base: position 5,851,938 of record OY728584.1, read on the forward strand.
CAGTTAACTGAGCTGACTCTCTGAATCAGCTCTCTCGCGTGTTACCCATCTCTATGTTGAAGTATTGGCGCTAGTAACAGTAGCTACTTGTCACTGTCAAAAATAGTAGTTAATATTGTAAAAGGTTGTTGCATAAGAATTATTAATTATAAATACAAAATAAATAGTGAAATATGTAGATATATTAATATTATGATGAATTTAAAAGAAATTAGATTTTATTGAAACAAAAACTGTAATATAGGTATACATTTAATGCAAAGGATATACTTACTCCTATCTTTTATTATCTAATACGCGTTTTAACATTGTCGATAAACTAACATTTAACAATTTACCAGTACCAATGTGTAACTCCCATACTCTCAAGCCATTTATGTGTCATATTCATGTTTGACGGGATTTCATGAAGTAAATTTGTTTCTTAGCGACTACAGTTCGATAACACTTCTTATAATGAACCATAATTACAGTAATTCGTTATTAATATAACACACCAAACTACACTGCATTTGAAAATGTTGCTGAGTAGTATAGTAATGGGGTTTCTGCGTCACCATTGCGGGTTGCCTACCTCGCGCCTGTACTGTAGTACGGCGTAGGGATGCGCATCGACCAGCGAAACATCGAGGTTGTGCATCGATTATAACATCGTAGAGCAAAATCGATGTAAGCAATAAATCTTAATAAAAACATCGATGTTTTCCGATGTTTTTCATCATCGAAGCTGAATGCATATTTATTAAATTTACACTCGTTACCCTTACTTTTTGTAAGTATAAATAATAAAACAAACATCAGAGTATTATAAACACTATTATTAAAATACAAAAAAAGATGGAATGAAAAAATAATGTTACCTATATAACAAATAACAAAAAAATAATTGGTATAATAATAATAAATATAATAATATAATTATGTTAAAAATACAGATAATGAAAATAATAGACGTAAAACAATTAAGCCATATCCCAACTTTTTTTATCCAAACTTTGCAAAAATAAAAGTTTCGATAATCGACTGCCCTTTAAACGATTTCGTTGCTGAGTCAATATTTGACCAGCTTTGGAAAAAAGTCGCTCCGATGGAACCGATGTTGCTACCGTTGTTAGGTATTTTTGCGCCACTTTGAACAGTGTTGGATAGGCAGGAGATAATTGTTGCCATGCCTCCAAAGGGTTTTTTGAAAATTCACATACAGGAACCCTTAAATATAAAGAAACTTCATCTTCGTGCATTGTACTAGTAGAAGCTTCTTGGGACTCAACAAGCTGATGATGTCTGGACCATATTGAAAATGTGTCTTTTGAACTTGACGGCATAGTGGCTGGCGTGGATGATGAACCTGTTGTAGTTGTTGTGGTTGAAGAAATGTTTTCTGCTAGTTCCCTCAATTGTTTTACTGCCTTTGAACAAGCTAAGGGATCTTTAAAGTGTATTTTCTTAAACCTGGGATCTAAAAGAGTACTATTCGCCAGTAAATGATCGTTCTCAATATGACCAAATCTTTTTTTACATTCATTTAGAATGGCATTTTTTAATGAAGCGGCAACTTGGTCATTTGCTTTTAACGTTAAGATTTTTTCTACTAAGCAATGCACCATTGGAATTACGGTACTTGTTGTAATATATTTTTCTCCACAGACTTCCTTTGTGGCTGCTTCTAATGGCCGCAAAATTTCCATTATTTCACATAATTGGGCAAGTTCCAAGGCACTGACCATTGGTGGAGCGGTGGTGTGACGTATTACAATGTCATTAATTGTCTTATGTAGTTCTATGAAACGCTCAATCATATAGAATTTAGAGTTCCATCTTGTAGGACACTCTTGAATCAATTTTGTCTCGGTATTTGTCGCTTTTCGCAGTTCGTCGTTAGCTACTATGCTGTGTTTAAACCAAGTAACAATTCTCTTAACTTTATCTAAAATTAAATTCAGGTCTGATACAGAATCAATAGATTTTTCAGCAACTAGATTCAAAGTTTGGGCGAAGCAGGGGAGATGTTTATTTTTATTACCAAGTGCTATTTCTACTGTCGAAACCATATTTGCCCCATTATCTGTCACTACTGCAGTGATATTTTCAATTTTGATATTCCATGACTTAAGAGTGTTTAACATGGTTTCAGCCAAATAAATTCCAGTATGTCGATCTTCCAACTGTTCTACCCCCAATGTCGCTGATTTCAGTTCTGTATTTTCAGAGAAATGAACTGTAAATCCCAGAAAACTTCTCGCTTGCTTTATATCTGTCCAGACATCTGTGGTAATAGTAACATGGTCAATGTTATTGAATTTATTTTTGTAAACATTCGACAAAGCTTCAAATTTACTATCTAAGAGACGTACAATAGTAGATCGATGAGGAACTTGGTAATGAGGAACAATGCATCTAAGTAATTCTTTGAAGCCTTCATTGGTGACGATTGATAGCGGCTGATAGTCTTTGCAAATCATATACAAGATTGCATTCGTTACCATGGCAGCTTTTGCTCCTCCAGAAAAGGATTCAATTTCTTGAAAAAAATTTTTAATTTGGGGTTGACCTATGGAATGTGTTTTTGAGACTTCCTCCTTTTTTTCCGTTTCAACACCTTCATCTCCCAACTGAACTGATAAACTCGAAGTTGATGTGGACGGAAAAGGTAAATATGCTTTACTATCTGAGCTCCCTAAAGCTAGCGATTCCAGAGATTTGGGATGTCTACTTTTAGTATGACCGAATAAATTAGAAGTATTTCCAGAAGTTTTTATTCTTTTAGTGCAGAGGCGGCATGTTGCACTACCATCAGAATTGTTTTCATAAAACTTCCAAATTTTGCTTTTTCGTGTTGGCGCCATCCTTGCGATTAGTTGGTGATAAAATACTAGAAAAAATTCATGTTATATATATATCTTCATCAGAGATGTAATTAATGTATATATATATATATATATATATATATATATATATATATATATATATATATATATATATATATACAGTGTGTCCCAGCGACTACCATACATAGGGAAATTAACATTGGGAAATTATATAAGGATCAACTATTGCCTTGAGCTATGTGCATATTCTTTCCAAGTGACAAAAACAAAAGATTTAAAACAAAGAAATTTACTTCTGTCAAATAATTTTACATTACATAATTATTTAAAGGAATTTTATTTAAAATAGGAAATTGGGTGCGTCAATTGCCTTCGCAAAAGTAATAGAAACGGAACCCAGAATGTTAACAACGAAGTAGATATTTTGCCAGCTGTCGAAGTATGAGGGAAATTACAAATAATCTCGGTGAATCATCGCACTCATAAAAAATACAAATATTTTGCTTAAAAATATTACACGCTGCTATTAGCAGCAGATAGTGAAAAACTAATCACTCTTTGTGAATTAATGTTTAATAAATGTCATGCTTTAGAAAATATTTGTTTCACTGGCGAGTACACATTTACATTAAATGGGGAACAGAATTTTATGACAGATTAAGCCACTGTCTGCAAGTCAATGGGAATACGTTTGAACATTTCATTGATTAGTACCTGCTAGTGATATTGAATTTAGTGTGTTTTTCTTCGTTTTTCCATTACAAAATGCAATCTCTTAAGCTTTCTGTTGTTGGTATGTATTACTGAAAATCATCCAAATTTGTTTCTACACAAACTATTATAAAATAATAAATATAACCATATTATTTATCCCTAAAAATTTATTGATTTGCAAGAATATTGATAATTCAATGGTAATAGTTGTACTGTTTCAGCAAATTTAAAAAATAACAGCAATCTGACAGTTTTAAATTTGATTAATCCAACTACCTACTGTTTAATTTGTGACAATCACATGTTTAGATACAGACACAGCAATACTTGATCCATACATAATTTCCCAAAGTCAATTTTGCTATGTATGGTAGTCACTGGGACACACTGTATATATATATATATATATATATATATATATATATATATATATATATATATATATATATATATATATATATATATATGTAATAAACGCCATAGTTCTGGTTTTGAAATATTTGTTTCAATATTGTCTTTAACTTTTAGATACTGAAATACAAGGTGGCAATAATCATACTTACTTTAGAGCAGAATATTATAATGTAGAGAAAAAAATATGTACACACAACACTCTTCAAACAGATTGTGACTCACAATGATACACACTTTGTAAAAGTAGTGCCATATTCGTCCAATTCTACGTAAGAAAATAGTTCTTTGATACTTTTCAGCGAGAACAAACACCATAACACATTTAGTATTACCGAGCGCTCAATTTCCCGCCATATTCTCAACAAGAAAGTAGTTCCCGCATAAAGTACCAGCGCGGCACCCTGCCGTTAGAGGGCTCTCAAAAACAAACAAAAATTAACATCGAGAATCGAATCGTTCAACATCGATGTCATAAAAATATCGGAAGTAAAAAATCGATGTAAAAATATCGATGTATTTTTGCTTAACATCGATGTTTTTCAAACATCGTCATTCGATGCGCATCCCTAGTACGGCGTTGCGGGGTCACGTGATCTCTCTCTCGTCCTGTCTCTCTCCCTCTCTCTTTCTGTGACCTGGATGACGTCATTCAGGATGACGTCATCCAGGTATCCAGGCTGTACCGTTGTATGACCTCTTCTTTCATGGACTTGGATATCTTCTTCAGGCAGGATCTTCTTCAGGGTGAACTCGAAGGAGTCACGTTATCGGGGTCTAGATCAAGGTACTGGATAACGTCATCCAGGGGCAGGCTGTACCGTTGTATAGCCTGTTCTGATTTGGAGGTCTTCTTCAGGCAAGGTCTTCTTTCAAGGTCATGTACCTGGTGGTCAGGGGGTGAACTCGGAGGAGTCACGGGGTCTGGATCAAGGGTTACGTGATCCAGTAAGCCAGGCCGTACCGGAGGTCTTCTTCAGGCAGGGTCTTCTTTCAAGGTCATGTACCTGGTGGTTAGGGGTGAACTCGGGGGAGTCACGGGGTCTGGATCAAGGGTTATGTGGTCCAGTAAGCCAGGCGTTACCGGAGGTCTTCTTCAGGCAGGGTCCTCTTTCAAGGTCATGTACCTGGAGGTTAGGGGGTGAACTCGAGGGAGTCACGGGGTCTGGATCAAGGGTTACGTGGTCCAGTGAGCCAGGTTGTATCTGGGGGGGGGGGGGTTTCTTTAATTAGAATACGCAGCTGGTGGCGCATGCGCAACGCGGACGCAGCCAGGCTGTAGGGTTGGATGGGTGACCTTCCGGGTCACGTTTACGAACTTGTTCAAACTTGTTTCTTAATAATTCCAGGAATTTTTCTCATGATTACGCAACTATTGCGTCATTTTTAGCAACGTTGCAAAATTTCTGGGATTCTCCTTCACTTACGGACTTGTTCAAACCTGTTTCATATAATTCCTGGAAGTGATTACACAATATATGTCTATTTTAGCAACGTTGCAAAATTTCAAAGTGAGAAGCGATAAAATCAAGAATTGTTATAGAACGTGTTAGACTTGGTATAAGTAAAAAAGTAAGTACAGAAATTTAAATGAAAGAAGTCCCATGAAGGTTATCTGTATCATATACGAATTAACGTATAGTTATATATATATATATATATATATATATATATATATATATATATAATATATATATTATCACCTCCCCAAGTAGGAGGTGGTAGAATGAGGGCAGGAAAGCCCGCTTAAGTTGCCGACTAGCCAGTTGCGAAGAGGGGAGTGGGTTACAACAGAATTCTGAAGGCGCCACGTATTTTTGACAATCTGATGCACTGATAACAATCAAAATACGAAATCTGTAATGAGATGGATGTATGGTACAGTGCATTCGGTGAGGGTGTCGCTGCTGATCGAACTATGATCAGAATAATACTCAGTACTCTCAGTAAAAGACAAAAACTTATATTGAACGTATTGTTCGTATGTGCTTACAAGAGATTCGCTTAACCTAGATGAGGGGTGAGATGGTGGATGAGATGAAATGACGTTTCTTAACTTAATTGAACAAAAATACATGTATACAATCGAGAACATTCAAGAACAAAGTTGCAAACACGCGTTCTTGAATACTAGTAAAAACAATGAAATGCCAGTGGCGTAGGCAAATACTTTAAGATCAAAGTTTACAGTTGCTAATATACTTTATACAGAATTTTGCCACTGACCATTCGAGAATAACATTCAATTGTAACTTTAAATAGAATAAACACTTAAACTAATAACAAACGGGAAATCGTAAATGAGGAACGGTGATTGCCCGAGCGGACGGTACGCCACTGTCTGAACAGCACGTTTACGCGTGAGACACACAAGCGCCACTAATGGCCGATTCGAGCACTGATGAAAGATTGTATGATAAAGACTTGATAACGTAATTCGATACTCATCTAAAGGGCACGTGGTCAACGTCTGAGGATGCTCTGCGTCTAGGTCGTCCGAGGTACGGTGACGCGGCTGAGGCTGATCAGCGGCTGTAGAACCTCCACGATCGGGTCACAGGGTCTGCACGTGAATCGTAGGAATCGCTGGCGGCTACGCAATGTCGACGGTAGACGGGGACGGTGGTACACTAACTCCCCAAGTAGTGGGAACACTCCACACAACTACTCAACCACCCCACGTGGTGACACAACGCAAAACGAGTAACTGGGAGACACTATAAGAAACGCGTCGCACTTTTACTTGGATCCCCGTTGGCGGGTACACTAATCAAAACCACGATTGAAACCAACTAAATTGGCAGATTAGCCATAAGGGTGCGAACAACGTTCTACCACTAAATTCCTCACGCCTTTTTGCCTGCGCTGCGTTTTTGCGACCTACTTCCACCGATCTTCGAATCCGACTGCTTTCTTTTTCATATTCTAACCCGTAAAGAACAAGTTCGCGCGGAATCATTAGCGCTAGGCTAATTAAACCGAGCTATTCAGCGTAGGGTTTGTTACAATATATATATATATATATATATATATATATATATATATATATATATATATATATATGTATCTCATTTCAATTATCAAACAGCACGCGCGACAAGGATGGATATAACGCGTTTGTCTTTAGAATGTCCGAACAATACTACGACAAGCAAAACAAAATGAGGCTCGTTGTACTCGATACTATTGCAATAACGTACGTTGATTTCTTATTCCCTGCACCACTAGCTGTCACATAGGCGTGTAGCGTCATTTTACTGCATTCTCTGTCAATTTGTCTTATTTACCACTAATTAACACCAGTATTATGCACTAACACAAACACAGTTATAATAAATCACTTTTATTGCAACCACTGATATTATATCATTACCTAAATCGTTATTGTAATTCAAAATGTAAGACACAAATGATTAACGTAATGAACTGTCAAAACATCGTATTTCTATTGTTACCGGTGCTAAGCCGACTATTCACCGAAAACTTTATATCTGGTATATACTAATGCATGCATTGTTTTTCTTTTGTTTATATCTGCCCGTCATCTGCTAACCCCTCACCTTCGGAAATTAGAGTATCTTATATGCCCCATTAAAAATTAGATAAACGACGCTACTGAATATGAGAAAATGGGCGTGGTTAAAATCTAAACTCGTACTGTCCTTCAATGACCTTCATGGGACTTCTTTCATTTAAACTTCTGTACATATATACTTAAATAATTTATACATTATATATATATATATATATATATATATATATATATATATATATATATATATATATATATATATAGTGCACGCCGCATATTGGAATCACGGATAATGTTATTAATCGGTTATTGTTATCACTTTCGCAAAGAACGGCCCGGACGTATACAACTACATTAAAAAAATTTCGGTTATAGTAATCATGACATCGGTTTATGTTATCAATTTTTTCTTAGGATTGTTTTCGTCTCGAGCAATTTTAAAAACAACAGTACAATAAAGTAGTTTTTACAAAGAACCTTATAGAAATTTGATTGTCTAGTTTATTGTAAACACAAATAAACTCGGACAATGCGTTTGTAAGGTCTTAACTACTAAAACAAATTCAGTTTAATTCTAACCATTTGTAATGGCTGACGTAAAAAAGAGACGTGATTTTAGCTTAAAAGAAAAAATTAACATTTTAGAACAGTATGATAAATTGCCGAAAATGAGTTAGCGGAATGCAGCAGCACAATTAAAAATTGCTGTGTTATGTTTATTTTTAGAATTTTTAGTTCAATTTCATAATATATTTACTGTTTACATGTATTTTTAATTAATTATATATATATATATATATATATATATATATATATATATATATATATATATATACATATATATATATATAATTTTGTCTGCTTACACATTGTTCTAGATGTCTTGCAAGAGGCAAAGAACAGACTACTTTTCTTCGGAAGAGAAAGAATTGTTAAAGGATTTAATTAAAGAACGTACAGTTATTGAATCGAAAAAAACGGACCCGAAGATCTTAAAGAAGAAACAGAAGACATGGGAAAATATTTCTGAAACGTTTAAGGCATGAGGATATGAGCGAGAGACAAAAAGCTTAACAAAATTGTACTTCAGATTAAAGCAAAGTGCAAAGGAGCGCATTTCACGATACAGAAGAGAACAAAGAAAGATCGGGGGGGGGGGGGGGGGAGCACATCTTCTGTAAGCGAGCCTAGTGATATAGATTGGGAAATTGCCGACGTTTGCCCGGTTGATTTCAATGACGACGTATCTGAATGATTGGGATAGAAAATGCGATTTTCAGGTAATGTATTTTAAAATATAGGCCTACATATATATGTATATATAACATAATGTCTAAATACAGAGCAATCGAGATATATTGCTCGTCACGTGACTTGAAAATTTCTGTATTATGATCAAAATTATGTTCCACCGAACTAAAATTATTATTTGTTGCCTACGTAACTGTTATTTCAATAAACACTTTTGTTATTGAATGAGTGACAGCTTGTGTTTATATTTTATTGACAGATATTTTGATCCAATTAATATAAACTGTGTATCGTTCGAAAGGTGTATTCTTCCACTTTCCGAAGATATCTTATTTTTGTAAATCGGATTAAAAATCTTTGGGTTACAGGCGATAAAATTCGAAAAAAGTGTATTTTTCGACACTTTTAAAATCACTCAGTCAGTTGGTCCGTTTGGATATAAAAAAAAATTATTTCACATATTTTTAAGATTGCATATGTTTTGTATATTATTTGTAGCAAAAAAGCTAAGCCTAAGTTTGCTCATATCGGCCGAAAAATACAGAAGTTATAACGCATTAAGTGAAGTTAGACAATTTTAGTTTTTCAGGAAAATGTTCATACTTTTGGTTGAAAATTGTTTTTTCGCTGAAGCTCCTCCGTTTATGTTGCATTGAATCGTCACTAAGTTGCATCCAGCAGTGGTCACTCATCATGCCTTCATACCAAAAGCCTCTCTCGCCTTGTTCATCGCTGTTAGTTCCCAAATTCGGAGGAAAAGAGTTCAAATTACTGTGGAGCAATTGCATTTTCAATGACATGCGCGCTAGTGTAACAATGTGAACGAGTTGATTGCTGCATTTGAGGAAAACCATGAAACGAGCGAGCGGCGCCTTTTATCGACAGCAGCTAATATAATGTAAAAGCTATTTTACTTCTTATAGGTAACAAAAAACTATCAATTCCGATTGGTCATTCCACAAATGTCAAAGAAACTTATAAGACCATGAAAAAACCCCTTCAACTGCTTAACTACAATCTGTACAAGTATATAAGTTGTGAGGTCGTCGCTTTAGTTCATGTTAGTTTTGCCTAACCCCAAATTAGTCTAAAAAATACTTTTTTTTCTTGGTTCATTTTTCGTGTAAACTAGTTTTATTAGACTAGGGTCTTCCCGTGAGCACCATGTGCCCACATTCATAATTTCTATAATAAACTATTTTTGAAAATTTCTGTTTCTGCGCTGCATGTACCTTTGATCTCCTAGTCGCAAACTCTTTAAAATATCTTGATTTTGTATGTTTATCCATCTTTTCTGTCTTTCTCCATGCAACTGTCTTTATTGCAGTCGAATTTTATATTGCAAAAAAAAATATTTACTATTGTCGCGGGTTTAAATAAAATATCCCTCTATAGTATTATAGTTATTTTGTAAAAATAGACCATCCTAAGCGTTACGAGCCGCCACTGCGGGAAACATTGAAGTAAACGATTCAAGAGTGAAATTGTTGACTGTATAAACTGTGTATGATAGTAGCCAAAAAAAAAAACCTAAAACTGCAATTTAATTATAGGTATGAGTCAACCGACATAACTTGTCCTGTACTGGAAAAAAAAAATGGAATTGCAAAAAAATCTGTATGGATAGCAACCAATAGCTGCAGCGGATACTTGTTCCAGATATTTTCTATCACTATATATTAAAGTATATTACCTCATAAACAAGAAGTAGAACATCTTATATTTAATGTTAAACCAACGTTATTTTGTCTAACGGAAGCTTAGTGCACATCCGAGATAGATGACAACGAAATTACAATAAATGAGATGTAATACAGAAAGAGATATATGGATAGAATTATACTCTACATAAAGGACATTAAATTTAAAAATCCTTTGATAACTACAGTATCGACAAAGAGCTATGCATTATTTGTCAGAATTTTAGTTAATATGTCCTATATTTTGCTTGTGTCAGATCCAAGCTTGAATATTGTTCGTTAATGTGGAATTCATTTTATATTAAGAACGCTAATACACTTTAATATATTCAGAATTTTATTTTAAATTCATTACTTCAAACTAATGAATTCCTATCCTGCCAGCTCTCTTTCATACAGCACCCATCTGCAAATATTCTCCTTCACTTCCCTGTCCGTTCGTAGAATTTCCGGTGCCATTACACATTTTCACGAAATTCTCGCGTTGATGATTCTTTAACCCTTAGTCTTGTTAACTTTAACGTTCCCTCTTTCGATTCTAGACAACTGAATACATTCTACCTGCCACGTTCATGTACTAACATCTCATACTAATCGCCTGTTAATTTCATGTGTTCTGCTTATCACGCTATTCAAAAGCAAAGAAATATTTTTATTTCTTAGCTTTTAAAAAATCAGCCCTACAAAAAAAAACTCAGAATTAATCATAGAATTATAAAATGTAAAAAATATAGGTGTTCCATTTAAAAAAGAAATATTTACCCAATTTCCGCAATAAAATGAACATCCTGTTTATTAAAAGATATTTAAACGGTTGCTTGCTTCGGAACGAATTAATCACGTAAGTCGATGACTCGTGTGTGTGAGGGGGGGGGGGAAATGTCGACAAATAATGATATTTTAATAATAATAACGAAAATCGTAGCATTCTCCGAATATATATTAGTAGATCTTCTTCGACGAGCCATGATTTTTTAAAGTATATATGTATACGTTTGTTGTTAAATCTCGGACCAACTCCAAATGCACGGCCTTTGTTGCAAAACAGATAAATATTACGCAGTAAGCTTTTATTGTTTTGGCATTTCTCCTAATTCCATCTTGAATATGAAGCGGACCAAAATAATCTACACCACAACTGGCGAAAAGACGGGTTGGTGTTAAGGCCCCGAGATCGCCGTATGCCTCTTAAAAACGAAAGTTTTAAATTCAAATATCTCTTTAATGCAGCTATTAAGAAATCTGATGTTTTTGAGCATAGAGAGTTCAAAATATCGTAAATTCCACCAATTGTAATAATTCCTGTTTCATCCAAAAAAGGATTGAGGCATAACATTGAGTGTGACCTTGCCATGCTTCGTTAAATTGCGAAGATCCTATTGAAATGTTGGTCCTTGCAATACTTTTATTATATGAATCGTTGCCAGTTCACCACTAGTGACTGGTCCAAATTTAGAGAATTCAGAGAATTGTTAAATTTTTTCAATAAGATTGCGCTTAAATTTGAAACAATAAGTTACGATTCGTATTAATTTGTTAGTGCAAGAATATCTGAAGAATAAATCGATATACATTCCTGTGACTGCAGTAGTTGCAACTAATATGCGACGTTCCGGAATTTCTTGTTCAGAGCATGAATTAGTCATTACCAGTCATTTATGTATTTAATTAGCTAACTTGGTCCATGCCGCCATAACTTACAATTAATTGTTGGGGTATTTGTCCTCTGAATATGATATCAGCAGGATTGTCTAGTGTGCCGACGTGTTGCCATTGAGCAATGTCAGTAGCATCTTGGATTTCGCTGACATGATTGCAACAAACGTTTTTCATGTGCGAGCTGTTGTTTTGATTCAAGAGAGAGTTATTGTTGAATCTGTCCAATAATACACCTTATCTACGGTAATGTTAAATGATTCCAAGGCCTTTTGCATTAGTGTTAATAACAGTGCGCCGGATAACTCGGAAGAGATATGTTTTATAATGGTGCAATGCGAGACTTGAAGCATATTAAATTATTTGACCATGACGGCCCGCAATATGAAAGTAAATGCAAGCGCCAAACGCTTATTCACTTGTGTCGCAAATCCATATATTTTACACGCGTCAATTCACTAGCATTTGATAGCCATCTAAGGATGCCTAATATATTAAGAATTTGAAGCTGAGATCTATATTGGAACCAAGTTGAATGTATACGACTTGGATCAGATTTATCCCATGCGATTTGCAGTTGTCATAATCTTTCTATAAGTATCTTAACCATAACTATGACTGGTTCAATTAATCCCAGTGAATCAAATATTTGCGATATACCTGATAATATAGCTCGTTTTGTTATTCGTGAAATTGTAACATACGTTAAAATGGAATATTAGACAACGTCATTGTATGAATTCCACTGTAGACCTAAAGCTTTTAAGGTTTTAGTGTTATCTAAATAGTTACGATTATTGTGTTTTGTAACTGTGTTTTGCTTTCTTCTTGACGTTTTGTGTTCTCGTTATTTTTCATATCTGTCATTTTCGCCTTTTGTTATGAATCTGAAATACATTTTGTTTAGTTCCGGTCCCTTTGATTATGTAGAAGTATTTATAAACAATTTAGAGCCACATTTTCATAGTTTTCATTTTACTTACCGTTTAATTTAATTCAGTATATATGTTTTTCAATTCCATATTATAAGGTTAGCATCACACGTTAACTTGATAATACAATGAAGTTTGACTAGCTTGTTCAATTATAATAGTTTAATGACAAACCTGTTTACGCCTAGCCACTAGCGTGTTTTTATCTATATTTCCTCTTCTTTCTTACTTAAGTATAATGTTCTCTCCTCATGAACGAGCTGAAGGGCGTCGTTTCTGGTTATTGTTTTCAATTTTTTTTTGTTCAAAAAGATAAGTTTAGTACTGACCTTCAAGTGAGTCGCAGGTAAGGGCGTTGACTGAGTGCAGTTTGCTGATTTTGGAATATTTCAGAATCATATAGTTTTGTGATTCACCCTTGACGGGGATTATATTTTCCATTTTCCTCCGTACGGAGATTGTGTGTAATTTTTCCGACGGGCTACCCATTTTGGCGATTTGTGCGCCACGGACAACCGTGACCACGTGTTGGCAGAGGAAGTCAGGACCCTCTAACTTAGCCACGTGAGGACGTAGGCCACCTGCAGGACGTTTCCCATTCTTTTCAAGGTCCTGGGCAGGCAGTGATCGAGGACAAGTCTAGCACCATACCGTCCCGGCAGAACCAGCGTCGCGTGGGAGAGCTAAGTGCTATAGTTTATTTTTGCTATATTTACAGTTTTCTTCGTGTTTAGCGACCCCTCTTCTACCGACGTATTTATTCTGTAAATTACGAACTATTGCCGCCACATTTATTTGGTGTACTATTTCTTTCTTTAATTCTTATATTTGTGTAACCTTATGTACAGGTATCCGTGCTGGGAACCGAATCCGAATACTTTTGGAATCGGTTCCAAAAGTATTCGCTATATTTATGTGTATAAAGCCACTATAAACATAAATAAAATATAATAAATATCCCGCCCCGGATAACTGCTCCTGCGCAGGCTACTCTGGAGGTGGCGAAATGAATCTGTAAGCAAACCAGAACAACTATGAATATATAAATATTCAGGAAGGGTCAACCCATTTCTTTGGAGACGATCTCAACCGATGTGAGCCTGTAAAGAATACACTCATTATTCACTCAAGGCAACATTCGCCAGCCCCTGTTCCCATGCTGGACTATGTGCCACAACATAGCCCTGCCAGGGACGCAACTGGTCCGACAGTCACGTCCCAGTCCAACGTTAGACCGTGTGCTGACAACACAGCCAATCCCACGGTGGACCATATGCTCAACAACATAGCCGTCCCACGGTGGACTACATGCTCTACAACATAGCCATCCCACGTTGGACCACGTGCTCATAACATAGCCGTCCAGGGACGCGCTGACCCCACAGTCACGGCACTGTCCAACGGTGGACCACGTGAGACACTACGCAGCCCTACCAGGGACGCACTGACACGACAGCCACGTCCCCTTCCCACGTTGCAGCCCAATAAGGGATGTGTCGGCTAACCACCACACCAGAGACGTGCTGACCTACGCAGCCACGTCCCTGCATTACGGACTACGCTGGATTATCAACTACCTGATCTTATACACATCGGCCAGCTCCACAGAAATACACGTTGGGCCACATACAACAACATGACCTACCTCACCTGGAGTCACCTGCACATGCAACGGAAGCACTAACATCGACACAAACACAATCCAGTCACACACCCAAAACAGCAAAAGGTTGCACTCACCCAAGGAAAGTTGTTGTTCCGTAGAATACTCGTGCTAGACTGAATATAATCGAATAAACTTCGGAACTGAAAATATAATATTGAATATAATCTTATATGGTTATTAGATGGAGAGAGACACTAAAGTTACATGAAGTGGTTACGGATGCAGCGTCACCCGTAACTAGTGTTATAACACGCATTAAAAATAACGAAATTAAAACGGTCCCTTACACTTATTACTTGTATTTCACTTCAGTCCTACTGTACAGATACATATTACTATTTTTCTTAAAATTATTCTTATTAATAAATTCAGTTCTCAATTCAAGTTATCGCTATCGCGTTTCTTTTCAGTCTTACCCTTCCCGCACCTTCGTTGGGATGACAGCTGCAGAACTGTTTCTTGTTGTCCCGTCCACCATCACAATTTGGCGAGGTGTAGAAACTGTAAATTGCGTGGTGCCCATTATTTTTATTTAGAACTACCCCGTCTCCACTGAGAGGCCGGTGATCTCACTTTTTGGCCAGGACAATTGTTCGTGTTCCGTCTTGGCCCGTAACAAAATTTATAGTGATATATTCAGTTGTATCGAAGTTAAAATTCCTGATTATTCGAAGCCCATTTGCGTTATTCAAATTCATTCTTTCTTACCATAATGCTCACTTCATCAAACATTAATGCAGCTTCCGCGATTGTATTAGCGCCGGTAAGCAGATCATCTACAAAAAATTCGCAAATTGTTATTGCTGATCCTAGAGATTAATTGCCTTTTTCGTCTTTGGCGAGTTGATGCATTGCCCTTAGAGCTAGAAATGACGCAGTAGTGGATTGTAATTATGAAAATAGCTTTATAGTTTATAATAAAATGTATATAAATAATATAAAATGTTATTTAGTTTACCTACAGTTGGCAACACTACGGATAATGAGAACTGACAGAAGATTAACAGAAGACCGTACTGCAAGTAACAAAGTACTTTCGAAGAACTAAGCATATCGATGTCTGTTTCCATTTCGTAAGAGACGCTTATGAACGTGGGGACATAGATGTGAGTTATATTGAATCCAAAGAGCAGCTAGCCGATATTTTTACGAAGCCTTTAACCAAGTATCAATTTCAGTATCTGCGCAAGAATATTGGGTTAGTAGAAGAATCTAAATAAGTGGGAATATTCATTTAGTCCGTAGTGGCATCTTGTGGTGGGAAGATGCACTATTTAAAAGTTTACTAAATAAGAGCGTATGCGCGATTATGGTTGATGCGAGTGTGGTTGATGTGGGGAGATTTTGTATCAATGTAGATGTTTTTGTGTTATTTATGCAGTAAATGTTTAATAAATCGTGTGTTTTCATTTGTGACACACAACTCCAACAATTCTAAGCACCGTCGAAAATGATTTTGACTCTAAAAGGTACTCATCGCATTGATATAATGATTGAAGATTCGCTTTTCGAATCTAAAGCACTTTCGACAACGTTTATAATAAAGGCTCAGTGTGAGGAATTTTGAGGAACTCTATCGAATTTTGTGAGGAAAACGATAGTATGCTGGTCAGTACGTCGCACACATTTTCGAGTGAAGACAGATGATCAAAATTTCAATAAACTATTTCTCCAAAAGAATAGTGAATTTCGAAATAAAAAATGTACAGAACTTGTTTTGACGTAAACAAATTCAGAAATATATCATTATGTATTGTGACGCTTCCTGGTAGTGCGGGTGTCGGGTTGCTCGGGCGCCAATCGGTTTAGTGCCAGGATAATTCAAGGGAGATTAGGGTAAGAGAAATAACTTAGTTTGCACAGAAAGTTTGGTTGTGCTGTAGTACACACTGTAAAATACACTAGCTTACGCCACGCGACGTGGTGCAACAAAATAGCAACAGTGATTCATCAATCACTCAGATAAACAATACACGTTATTCCGATAGTTATTACATAAATGATAGCCATACACAGAAATGCATAATGGTCGTTATAACGGGATACTTTAGTAGCGGGACGGAGACTGATCCTGGCAACAGGTCAGGTCGCAGTGCCAAGTAACAGTGGAGGACAGCCGCACAGGTCGTGTCGCAGTGCGACTGATCTCGTATCAGCCGCACTGCGACCCGAACTGATATCTTGACAACAGGTCGGGTCGCAGTGTCAAGCAACTGTGTAGGACAGCCGCCCAGATCACCTCGGAGAGCGGAACACTAACTGACTATCATGAATTTCGGTGGGCTATTTATACCCCCGAGATGCACACATGTTTCAACCCCGAATTAAACCAGTCAGTTCAACGAATAGTGGTTAAATCCGTCCGGAGCTCGAGCGCAGACCGCGTTAACTGGTTGGCTAACGGTCATTGCTCTGTGCACAAGTAATTTTTAACACAAAAAAATACACTTTGTCACAGTATTTGTTGTAAATTTAATCAGGGATTTATTGGTGGGTATACGGCGTATGGGGTGCGCTTGGGTTTCTTCCTTGTAAGATTAGATTTTTTTATTATAGTATCTACAACCCCCAACACTCTCCACCTCGGACACACAACAAAAGTTCTAGTAAAGGTGCAATATAAAAAATACGGCGCGTCAGCTGCTTTCAGATCGTGCATGCGGCTTGCATGCAAGTTGAGTTTGAGACCACTGATTTAATGTAAGTAGAACAATACTGTTGTTGTTCTTATAGTTGTATTAACCCTTCAACGTGTTACGACGTATACGTCCGTTTAGTTCGGTTCTATTAGCATTACGACGTGCATGGATACGTTCGGTTATCAGCATTATGACTACATGCAGAGATTTTAGATTGAGAAGTTATTCAGTTTGATTTATCCTGCTGAACTATAAACATTTAATGTTGAAGATATTGATATAAATCCATTTACAAATATTTTTATGAGTTTTGTCACGTTTATTTTCTATATTTGTGTTTTCGTATAGTTCTTCTGTATCTTTTATCTAATATTTGTCTAAAAATTTAAATTCATTAGTATATCTTGCAATTTCACTTCAAAAGTAAATTCATTTAGCTTACCTTAATCTAAAAATATTACTTTAATTTCATATTTTCCAGTATTACAAACGCTTTTAAAGTAAGGATTTAGGTTAACCATGTGCTGTCACTCAGGCTGCGTTCGAATTGGACTATTTAGTGCACTAATGTACCACGTGACTGGTTTTATAACTTAAATTGTGCACTAAATATGGTTAGGATTTTAGAAATAGACATTAGGATTTGTAAAAGCACACTACGCCCTGAATTGCATACCCTGAATTGACCGCCAAGATCCAAAAATCTCCCTAATGTCGTTGCCTAAAATACTAAAATCTTGAATTCGAACACGGCCTCAAAATCAAAACAATGAAGTTGAACCTATCTGTACGACTAATTATGATTACAGCCTCGTTTACACGCTAACAAATAAAAATAGCATAATTTTCCTTCATAGAGTGAACCTTCTTATAGTTAGTTCTGTTGTTGAAAATAACCACACATGCTTAAAAACAAGATATACACCCCCGTTTATGTCCCTACATAGATGCATAGCTAATTATATTTCAAACCACTAATTTTATCTTCCACTATGTAAATGTTGCCTCTATTGACCTTGGTGACAGATATTTTGGCGCTGATTTAAGTGAGTTTGCTATCTTTTGTTCTCCCTTATTTGGTTTTTTTCCTTATTCTCCATAGCCAACTTGTTTTTGTGGCTAGTTCAGTCAGAGTTTTGCTTTCAACCTTGAACGAAGCAGGCCAAGGGCACGGTTCGAATTACAATTTAATCAGATTTCGTTTATGTTTGCTAATTGTCGTAAAGAAATACCCGTATAGGGGATTTTTACCGAACGAATTTGCCGTTTCGAAGTTTTTGTTGTGAGTTACCGCTAGTTTAAGTGAGAGAATTCTTCGACGGACTCCCGTAAGGGGTTTAGTTTTTTTCCTGGTGCCCAAATTGTGCTTCGCCTGACCCCTTCCGACCCCGTTCTGAGCTGTTACGAGTTTTGCGTTGGTCCAGCCTCCCTGAGGCGTAATTTCCGCGTCCTAGGACGATAACGACCCTCATACGCCACGAGTTCCACAGACCGCTGACCAGTCCGGACCGGCTCTACAAGCACGTGCGAACTAAGTGGACCAAATTTTGATTTTGCTTCTTTTCTTCTCTACCCCTTTACCTTTAGTGTATATTAGCTGAGTTATCAATTATATTAAATGTTTTGTTGTTAAATATGTAATATTCAAATTTATTCAATACGTTTGTTATTTTTAGTTCTTTTTTGCTTATTTTGTTAATTTATCCCATACATTATTTTCTTTCTGTGTAAACGCGGATGTTCGAATCGAATTAATGTTTTATTAAGAGCGGGTGCTATTGTCTGTTTGTAATTCCGCTTATACCCTTATGTGAACCTCGGTTGATCAACCCCGGGCCCTCGTACTTTGTAATTACGCTATATCCGGCTATATGACGCCGGCGCAGGGAATAGCTCCAACGCCATTTTTTGTTGTTGGTAGTACATACTAACGGCAGATATTTTCCCGCCAATTGATTTAAATTATGAATCGCAGTATGCACTGGGTCTTGTCGACTTTCAAACGTTCAACTCTGTACCAAACATTGATAAGTATAATAATAAATTCTACGTAGAGGATGACGTCATTGAAATTCCTGTCCGATCGTATGAGATTGAAGATATTGAATTATATCTGAATCAGCAATTTAAAACTAAACAAGTTTCAATGTCATTGAAAGCGAATAATAATACACTAAAGAGTGAAATTCCATCGGCTCAATATTAGGTTTCACAAAACGCGCACTACAGCCTAGAATTCGTCATGAAGCTGATTTACCCTTGAAAATTCTCAGTGTAAACACAGTGCGTGTAGATTGCAGCATATCATAATGGAAGCCCGAGTCATACAATACATGAATTTTCTATAGCAGTGCCAGCTGGTTACAAAATTGTTAAAGTACCAGCGATTGTTATCTATCTTCCGATCAGTGTTAGAAGTATTCCAAAAATAACAATTAAAATAGTCGATCAGGATGGAAATCCCATTAATTTTCAAGGTGAAGTCATCACGATAGGACTACACGTGAAATCAGTTTAGTCAAAATGGGTATTCATTTTGGTGCTGTACGGAAAACGTATAAAATGGATGTACCAATAAAGAAGCCTATCACTAGTAAACGTGATGTTAAACAGTTAACATCAGCGAATAAGAGGTTTTTGAAATCATTAGGATTAAAACTACGGCAAAATTAAGTGGTTACGAAAATTCTTTAAGCGGCATAGAATTCAATAGTGCATTATTTGTATATTTTCATGCAAAATAAAAAAAGAGGACGAAGACAGCAATGAAAATTCTACAAATTAACGAAGAAATTAATTTCGCCAATGGAATAATTTGTAAGGAAGTACATTCACATCAGCCATACGCATCAACTACATTCAACAATAATGATGAAATACGAATTCCTGTGCAACAGCAAGATATATTTACTCTTCCTCATGAAAGTTTTCTATACATCGAAGGAAAAGTAAAGCATGAAAGTGATATAAGTGTAACACTAAGCAATAATTCTATTGCATTTTTATTCGATGAAATTCGTTGAATGGAATTGAAATTGATCGATCAAAAAATGTTGGCATTAATAGTACAATAAAATCGCTTCTATCTATCAATGATGCTGGAAGCAAATTTCTGGAAAATGCCGCTTGGAATCCCCATGATTACAGCAATCGAATATTATCCAGTGATGGATATTTCAATGTTTGCATTCCCTTAAAATGTTGCTGGGGTTTGCTGAAGATTATAAAAAGATCATTGTTAATGCACGTCAAGAACTTATATTAGTACGTACAAAGAATGATGGAAGTGCATTCATAGCAACATCTGGAGCTAACACAAGCATTACAATAGAAAAAATTCAATGGCGTTTGCCATATGTACATGTGTCGGACAGTGAGCGTTTGACATTATTGAAGCATGTTGAAATGAATAAGTCTATTTACATACTGTTCCGAACATGGGAGTTATATGAATATCCATTGTTGCCTCCATCGCAGAATCAACTATACACTGTGAAGACTACAACTCAACTTGAAAAGCCTCGTTTCGTCATACTCGCTTTTCAAACAGCACGAAAAAATTAATTGGGAAAAGATTCATCGTTATTCGATCAGCCAGCTTACCAATGTAAAATTATATCTTAATTACGAATGTTTTCCGTATGAAAATTTAAAATTGAATTTTGATAGAGATCAGTATGCACTTTAGTATTCTATGTATTCGGCATTTGAAAAATCTTATTACGAACGAAATGCTCAGCCACTATTGATTAACAAGTGATGTGACAAACAATTAAAAAAATTATGAAAATTGTATTGGTTGTCACTTATCACTTGTCAATCCAACAAAGGTAAACTGATTATTCCTTAAGTTTTATTTAAATACCATAAATTAATACCTATTTTTCTTAAAAATTTGATTATGTAATCTATCAAAATTTTTATACTACCGGAAGTAAACAGTCTTTCTGATTCCAAAAATTTAGTCAAAATGGTATATTGCCATTTAAAAAATTAATGTTGCACAGCGTAACACATGCGCGTAATGGCTTAAGAGAATTTCAAGGTCACAGAAATATAAAGTGCTTTTTACCATGTAACTTGTCTCAAACATTTTTTTTCTGAATTCAATAATAACAAAAATATAGCCATGTTGCATTACTTTCTCTACATCCTGTATATATTTTTAATTCTTGTGCTGTCATTGGCCAGTATTTCTGCTAGCGTGCCGTGTACGTCACAATTTAATCGGGCATTGGTGTGTAGCGGGCAATCGACTAGAATGTGCCCAACAGTCTGCCTTGCGTTACATCTTTCACACATGGATGCAGGGTCATCCAGAAGTAAGTAGAGATGGGTCAATGCAGTGTGGCCTATCCTCAAACGTGTAACGAGCACCTGCTCACGTCAGGTGACGGAACAAGGAGATGGCCATTTAGCAACGAGAGGCTTTATATCTTTCAGTTTGCTAGTGGAGAGATTCCACTCCTCCTGGCATGCAGATCCGCAAAACTGATTAATAGCAGACACCATGTCATCGGGCCTTACAGCATAACAGTTAGCGTACTGACTGATTTCTAGGAATTTCAACATGCCCAGGTATCCACATAAATATGACACGTATATGCTGGCTATGCAAGTCACTAAAAATATTGTATATTGGCTGAATCTTTGGGTCTGTACTAAATTGAGTGGAGATACCCAAAATAGCACTGAGAGAGTCTGTAAATATAACAATAGAATTGTTACCGGCAGCGGATAGCAGACAATATTGCAAGGCAAAGAAGATTGCATATGGTTCAGCTGTATATACTGAGCATGTTGGAGATAGCGGGTAGGAGAAGACAGGATCGTTTACGGTGAACGCACAGCCAGTTCCGTTAGTTATCATCGACCCATCAGTGTAGACGTGTAATGCCGTGCTACAGTACTCAAGATAAGTATAGAATTCTTGGATATACATACATACATAGCGTGGAGAGTGGTATGCTTTGACAGACTTGTCAAACTCAAATTGATATGGACGATTGGATTAGGGGGTAACCATTCGAAGTTAAAGTTTTTATAACGTAATCAAAGTTTTTTGTTTCGAATTATTCCGCGTTAATGAAATTTCTTACTTCGTGATTGACCGATAGGTGTTTTATAAGTTTCGTTTCAACTGGTTAAAACTTTGATTTTTGTTAATTAGTATCCGCTCACCGTCTACGCCATTAGGCATGACGTTTTACATTTTTACATAAATAAATTGCACAATTGGAGAATGTTTCTCCTTGTGTTTTTGTTGTGATGTTTCTTGACTTAGTTTAGGTAACTATTATTAATTTTTGTGATATTTAGCTTCTTTAACACTGTTATATTTTACATTGTGGCTTTTCAGATGTTGTGTTAAAATCTACGCTTTGATAATGGCCAGAACCACATGGCCGAAACGTTAGCATTGCTACTCAAATTGCTACTGTACACAAAATTATAGTTCTCTACATCTAGAACTTATAGTCATTCATTCCAACCCATCCGGACAAAATATTTTCCTACTTCGAATGAATTCAAAATTTGACTAAATAATCATCAACAATGAGTATTATATTATATATTGTTTGATTATTTATAAAAATTTTCAGATGTTGCTTTAAAAATAAAAACTTATGTACTTCGCTTTGATAATGGCCGCAATCCATGGCCGAAACGTCAGCACGTTTTGCTAAATATATTGTTCTGATCATCTAGAACAACCATTGTCTTTATTCCAACCACTACCGGATTAAAAAACCCTTTGTTAGTATCAAGGATCACGTTTTTTGGACAAAAGAAAATTAACAACATGAACAGACTACAGAAACATATAACTGACAATGACATTATACCACACCATCAGTTTTGATTCCGCCAGCATTACTCAACAAATCATCAATTACTGAGAATAACAGAACTTATAATCAGGGGCTTCGAAGATAAAATGTTTACTACAACAATATTTTTAGATCTGGCACAGGCTTTTGAAAAAGTAAGGCACGATGGACTTCTTACGAAATTTAAATTAATTAATTTACCAACTCAGATATTTAACATTTTAAAGTCTTTTAGCAAGAGTAGAACTTTTAGTATTAAAATAAACAGTACATTATCAACCAAGAGACAAATCAAATCGGGGGTTCCACAAGGAACACTGCTAGGCCCGACATTATTCAACATATACATGTACGATTTTCCACATCCGCCAAATACTACGATAGCCATGCATGCTGATGACACGACCATCAGAACACAAAATAAACAATTAAATACCGCCATACTGAATCTACAAACAACCACTGACGAAATCGCAACATGGTTCATAACATGGAAGATGACACTGAATCCGCAGAAATGCGAAGCAAAAATATTCACACGAAGAAGATATGAGGATCCACAAAAAATCAACGTCAACAATACAGAAGTCGACTGGAATCCAAACGACTTGGCTGTCAAATACCTGGGGGTGTATTTAGACAGACGGCTCACGTGGAAAGTTCACATCGAAAAAAAATTAAAAGATACAAATTTCCGCCTCCGACTGCTATATCCTATGATTAATAAGAAATCCTCACTCAAACTAAAATGCTCCCTCATAATATACAAAACTCTTTTACGACCACTACTAACTTACGGGTGCTCAATATGGGGAAACGCCTCCCCTACTCTTATTTACAAGCTGCAGAGATTCCAAAACAAGGTTCTTCGCATAGCAAGCAGTGCATCCCGATTTATAAGAAATTCGCAACTCCATAGAGAACTTGGAGTACTTCTGTTACAAGACCAAATCAAAAAAATTGCAAAAAAATTCTTCAACATACTCCAAGAATGCCCGGTAACAGACTTCTACAGAATGGGCCAAATAAGAGAACATAGAAGACTTAAAAGATTGCTACCACAAGAAGCACTACTTAGTGACGGTTAAAACAATTGAAACGCCACGGAGGAACTGCCAGGCAGCCTACCCCTCTCACGTTACACATTAAAATATATACTTTTGTTACCACTGCCATATATAACATGTCAATTTGTTCATCTGGTAATAATTAATTTAAAAAACACATTTAAATAAATAATAAATCTATAATATATGTAACTGAATTTTTCCTTTTTTTTTCATTCCTTATATTTATTCTATACAATTTAATACAATATATAACAAAAAATGAATGATTATTATACGTTACAATATGTTTATAGGAACAATTTATTAACATAATTTGTCAATGGATTATATTGTACAACATTCTAATAGATTACAATATGTTTATAGGTACAATTTTATTAACTTAATTTGTCAATGGATTATATTCTACAGCCCGATCATGTATTATTAAATAATATGCAGAGGTTTTCGATGGGAAATTAACGCTTGACTCAAATTCAATACGAACATAAACTGATCCAGTTTTAATAGATTCATTTTGGTTTGAACAATCAATTACAATCATTGCTCGGCTTTTGAATTCATTTCTTGATAATACTGGTTCTGCATTCCTTCCCTAATAACATTTTTGAAATTCTGAATACATAGAATACAAAAGTGCATACTGATCTGCATGCAAATTCAAATTTAAATTTTCATACGGAAAACATTCAGAATTAAGATATAATTTTACATTGACAATTATCAAATAATGAAGAATCTTTTTTCTAATCGATTTTTTCGTACTGTCTGAAAAGCAAGTACAACATAACACGATTTTTCAAGTTGAGTTGTAGTCTTCACAGACCATAATTGATTTTGCGATGGAGGTAATAATGGATATTCATATCAGTCCCAAATAGACTTATTCATTTCAATATACTTCAATAATGTCAAACGTTCGCTGTCCAATACATGTACATACATGAAATTAAATAAATAATTCGATATCTTATTTTATGCCGCTTAGAGAATGCTCGTAATCACTTAATTTTGGCGAAGTTTTAAACCTAATGATTTCAGGAACAGCATATTCACTGATGTTAACTGTAGTAGTGTGTAGTTAATAGTACGTCTACTAGTGATAGATTTATTGATACTCCCATTTTATACGTTTTCCGTACAGCTCCAAATTGAATACCCATTTTTACTAGACTGATTTCATTTCTTTTTCTATATTATTTATTCGTTTTTCTAATGTTGTAAACGTTGTTTTAATATGTTTATCAACGTATAATTTACTAGCAGCGTCTTTCGCTTCCACTGGTTTGCTCACATTAACAAGACGTTTAGAAGACACTTCTATATTTCCATTAAAATTTAGTCCAGTTTGTTGAAAAATAATACGGGAGCTCTTGACACTCTCACCATGTAAATGGCGTCCAAATTTATAAATACTGTCACTGCTCCTCATCATGTATACACGTTAACGTTTGCACTTACTATATATAAAAATATTTATATCACTCAATTATATATGCTTCACGTAATTCTTCAATAATAGATATTATTTCATTGTTATGCCCAGTATGACCAGCATTGCGAGATGCAATCAACAGTCAAAGTCTATCAAGTTCATTTGGATCATCCCAATGTACATAATCAATATTATTTGCGGAAATATTAGTTATCATATGTACTGGTAAAAATCCTTTACCAGTAATAGCACTGGATGAAAATAGTTTAGATATTATCTTCTTATATTTGTTCCCTCTATTGGACCGTATTCCTCCATTTAGTTTATAGTTCTGTTTATGAGCATTAGTTTTTTCAAGTATTTCTTTATAATGTTTTAAATCTGTATCTGTAACTATATTCACGTCAGGATATTCTTTAAATAATAATTCTAGTAATCCGTAGAATTGTATACGTTATTATTTACAACTATATTTTCCTTGAGAAGATGAATCTGAGAATCTCCAATTCTATATTCACCGTTACTTAAAGCTCTAACACTATAGAAACGATCTCGTCTACTATTGTCATTTCCTAACATGTACTTCATGAAACGATTGTCGTTTTCAAATTGTTCAGTTTTCTCAATTTTCATTTTGTGATCGTTATCAGCTAACGATGATATTAGTTCTCTTGTTTTCACAAGTTCGTTAAGGATAATAGGTTTCAGGAATCGATTTAATTCATCTTCATTATATGTCTGTTGTTTCCTAATAAGGTTTGCGACGTATTGCATGGCTAACATTTATTATTTGTTTAGCAATGTAATCATTCGAAATATTTGACTCCATCTTTAAATATAATATTCGGATTTTAACTCGAGGTCATATCTCAAGGACATTTTGAACGTAATGTATTGTGTTTAAAAAGTAACGTATCTCGTTTAGAACGTAACTTATCACGTCTTAAATGTATTTTCTCATGTTTTGAACCTAGCACTTGTAAATGTTCCGTACGTGACAACACTTGGTAGAATACTGAGGGTGCGGGGTATGGTCCTGACTATTTGATTGAAATAAATGTATCAAACCCTTTTCTATAACGACCATTCTTTTTATCACGGTCTTCATCAATCACCAGAAATCCATACCGAGCGTTCGTCCAGCATGTGGAGCACAGTCGCGAAAAATTGAATACGTCATGTCTGTATTTACATGCTCATCATAAATGTTTTTCAAATTCATATCATCTTGTTTGAAGAGAATACGTAGATTCGCATTGGCTCGTACGAAATGTTTCGGTATTCTGGCATAAGTTTGACATAAATAAAAATTGTCAATTTTTGAATGCCTCCCCATACTGAATGCTCGAATATTTGGTTTTTCACACGCAACGTCATCAAATACAAACAGTGAATTTGGTTTAGCCTTATTAGGATGAACAATTTCAATATTATCTGTATACTGATAAAAATGTATTATGTCTGATACTGGAGCGAATACATTAGCTAACTACTGATATGTAGGTTGATTCAGTGATTTTGCAAACAAATATGAATTTTCAAAACGTAACCCGTTAGGATGTAGTATAAGTGCAAAATGAAACTGAAAGCATTACGTTTGTTTTTTCGCAATTAGACAGACAGCAAATAATACAACGTACAGTATTCGGTAGAAGTTCTCCATGTCGTCGGTGTTTCGTTTGACTCTTATTATCAATTAAAACATCAAAATCCTAAACTAGTAATGACAACTGATTTTGAATGTATTCCATCGTTATTCATACTGACAGGAGATAAGTAATATATTCCTATTTATGTATAAATTAGTGAAACTTATGTATTATCATTATATGTAAGGATATGAAAGAGTACACACGCCAACATTTAGAACGTAACGTATTACGTTTAGAATGTAACGTATCACGTTTAGAATGTAACGTATCACGTTTAGAACGTACCTTTTTATTCGCCGATACCCTCACCATCCATAACTTGGGAGCATTATTTTGAATCAGGAGCAGGAAAATTTCTCATACGGATTTAAATAATTGAACAATGATATTAATTGTGCATACATATTATATTTCTTTGATTTTTTGTTTTACTTACTCTATATACATGTTTTACAATATAATAGAATTAATTATATATGTATATTATATATAAATAGATTACTTTGTTTATTTTCACGTGCTTTATTTATTTGAAAGCTACATGTTTCGTCGGCATTGCGACATCATCAGGCAATAACAAAAACAACAAACAAGCATTTTTATGCATACAACAAAACAATATTATACATATACTAAACCTACTATAACAAAAAATTAATATATAATATAAAAAGTTAAAAATAGTTATAAATAAAAATCAAATAATACAATAAAATTTATAATAAACAATTAAATAAAATAGAATTTTTAATTTCTAGTTGTCCATTAATTAATTTAAATTTTTTTAAATGTTTAAAAATTTCAATTGCTTCCAGAATATCTAATTTAAAACCTTTTTCTAATTAATTGAATATGGATTTTCACAAAGTGAATGAAAATACTATTTTATATTTGCAATATAATATATTTTATTTTAAACTATAATGTGCCCATGGTAACGTATCTGTTTCATTAAGTTTTATACAGCGTTTGTTATCATGGGGACTTAAAGCTATTTTGGTTTGACTTACATCATATACCAGTGTTTCCCAAACTTTTTTGTACACGGCACACTTTATCAATATAAATATTTGTGCGCTACGCCAGTTTTTTATATGTTCAAAAAACATTGATTCATGGTCCGAAAACTATACAATTCATATACTACCATATATCAGATCTATAAATACAGTGGACCAATAAACTGGTCGCATTTTGTATTTTACTATAAAAAATATAAATTTTGATATTGATAATTTAACAACACCGTTAAACCTATATCATTAAAATATAATATTCTAGTATCAGCAGAACCAATACGAAGAAATATTTAAAAGAATAAATAAAATGTTTTAAAAGACAAAAAAAAAAACAGTATTAACAAAATGACAAATTATTTGTATCTGAAAATACATTTATGTATGGTAAAGTGGCTTGCCACACATCAAAATTAATGTGGAGAAAAAGTCAAGAAGAATGGTACAATATACCAAACTCATTTATTTATTTGTATATATTTTTTTATTTAATCTTATAGCTATTATACATTTCTGTGTATAGCTTCCTCCACCCTTTTCTGTCTTGTGTAAGCTTTCTGACTTCTTGCCATCTTATTCCTTTTTCTTCTAGTTCCTGTTTTACTCCATCTTCCCATGTCTTTCTTGGTCTTCCTTGGTAGTTTGCTCCTGATGTTTTTGTTTCGTATATTCTTCGTGTGTTTCTTTCCTCTGCCATTCGGTGTACGTGCCCCAGCCATCTCATCTGTCCTTCCATTATTTTGTCATTTATTGGCTCTATTTTTAGATTCCCTCTATGTGTTTCGTTTGTTATTCTGTCCAGTCGTGTCTTGTCTTCTATTTTTCTTAGGAATCTCATATCTATTGCATTGATCTTTGATTTCTGTTTTTCTGTTATTGTCCATGTTTCGCTACCATAGATCATTGTAGGTCTCACTATCTTATTTACCATGTCTGTTCTTATTTCTTTCGGTATTTCTTTTCTCCCGAAGAAAGTCGTTTTCATCGTGTTAAAAATCTTTCCAGCCTTTCCCAATCTTTCCCTTATCTCCTTATCTATCTTTCCATTACTCTCTATAAAGGATCCCAAATATTTATAGCTTTCAACCTGTTCTAACTGTTCACCATTTAAACTTATTCTATGTTCTTTTCTTTCCCTGGATATTATCATTGTTTTGGTTTTTTCTATATTAATCTTCATATTTATATTTTTTAATGCTTGGTCTAGTATTTCTATGTTATATTGGAGGTCTTTCTCACTTCCCGCTACTATTACCATGTCGTCTGCAAACAGCATCTCTGATATCTGTGTTTGTTGCATTTTCCAGTATCCTAATTTTAGTGTTCTCATATTTTTCTTTACTTCTTTTATGCATTCATCTAGTACTATTGTAAATAGTAGCGGGCTCATGACACACCCTTGTTTCACTCCCATTTTTGTCTCATACTCTTTCGATTCCTCGTTATTCATTTTTACTATATTCTTATTCCCTTTGTACATTTCTTTTATAATTTTTATTGTCCTCATATCAATTCCCTTTTTTTCTAGGCCTTTCCATATATCTGTTCTTTTTATTCGATCAAACGCCTTTTCTAAGTCTATGAAGCATACATGGACCTCTCTATCTTTGTTTATAAGTTTTTCACTTATTTGTCTCAGCATAAACGTTAGATCTTGTGTGCTTCTTCCTCTTCTGAACCCTCCTTGCGAATCCTCAAATGTCTCTTCTAGCTTATCTCTTATCCTTTTCTCTATGATCCTTGCCAGCACCTTTCCCGGGACACTATTCAGCGTGATTCCCCTGTAATTATTACAGTCCCTCTTATCTCCTTTCTTGTGTAACGGTATTACCGTTCCTACTTTCCAGTCTTCGGGTATTTGTATATCTCTTCCTATATCGTTTATTATTTCAGTCAGTTGGTCTAGTCCTTCTTCGTCCATGTATTTCATCATTTCCGGTGTTATATTATCGTTACCTGGTGCTTTTCCGACTTTAATTTTCCTTAACGCTTCCACAACTTCCTTTTCCTTGAATATTGTTATTTCTTCTGTTTCCTGCTCGTCTTCCGTTAACTCTATTTCCTCTGTATCTGTGTGTGTGAGTTCCTCAAAATACTGCCTCCACCTCTCCATTATTTCATCTTCGTCTGTAATTATTTGTCCCTGTTTGTCTTTTATATTTAACATACTGTATTCTTTTGTCTTTTTTAGTTGTTTTAGTGTTCTATAGAATAGTTTCTGGTTTTCTCTGTAGTTGCTTGTCATCTTTTCTCCAAATTTTTCCCATGATTCTTGTTTTGCTCGGTTTACTTCCGTCTTTGCTTCTTTCCGCTTTTCTTTATATTCCTCATAGTCCTCCTCTCTTTTTGTATTTAGATATCTCTTCCATGCTTCTTTTTTCTTTTTTATTGTTCTTTTTAGATTTTCTGTCCACCAATCTGTCTTTTTCCTTCAATTATTTCTGATTTTCGTAATTCCACAGCTTTCTTTTGCTGCTTCAAGTATTATTTTTTTAAACCTGTCCCATTTCTCCTCGATTCCTGTTTTCTTTTCTGTTCTGCTCCATTTTATTTTTAGTATTTCTTGGTATTTGTTTTGGAAGCTTAATTCTGTTAGTTTGTAGCTTTTTATTTTTTCCTTTGTTCTCATTCTTCTTTTGTCCTTCTTCTCTATCTTCATTACTCTTAATTCCATCCGTAGCAGGTAGTGGTCACTTCCTATTTCTGCACTTCTGTTAACTTTTACGTTTGTCACTTGACTCCATTTATTTCTGCTGATCAAAAAATAGTCTATAATTGACTTTTCGCTCCTCGAGGGTTCTTCTCTTGTATATTTATGAATGTCTTTGTGTTTGAATTTTGTATTAGTAATTACTAGGTTATTTTCTTTACAGAGGTCCATTATTCGGTCTCCGTTGTTATTCTTTTTCTCTTCTCCTTCTTTCCCCATGTTCTCTTCCATTCCTTCGTTGTTGTTTCCGACTCTTCCATTTAAGTCCCCCATTATGATCACCGTTTCCTTTCCTTCGTTAATTTCTTTTTGTAAGTTCTCGAAGAACTTATCTTTATCCTCCTTTTGTGCATCGTCGTTTACACCATATGCTACTATTATTGTCCATATTTCCCCCTCTTCTTGTTTCATTTCAACTTTTAGCAGTCTTTCATTGATGCATTTCTCATTTATTATTTCTTTTATTCTTTTTGGTGCTACTATTAGCCCTACTCCTCCTTTCGCTTTACCTGAATCTTCGATTCCCGACCATATCATACAGTATCCTTTATGTATTGTTCCCATTCCTCTTCCTTTCTTTTTTGTTTCCGTGATTCCTAATATTTCAATGTTTTGTTTTTCCATCTCCTCTACTATTTCTTCTTCCTTATCCTTTATGCTTCTTACATTCCACGTTCCTAGTCTCCTTACTTTCCTTTTTATCTCCCTCCCTTTTATCTCTATGTCTGTAACCTCCATTTCCTTTTCCTTCTCATTTTTTTTGTTCCCTATGACTGTAAAGGTAATTCATTGAAAATGTGGAAGACATTAAAGCAAGTTATATCAACAAAGAGTACAAACAACTCGGACGAAATATTCTTTGATAATATTTCGGAAAAGGAGGAGCCCGCGATAGCAGAAAAATTTAATCAGTACTTTATAACAAGCATCAATGAAATCGTTGCAACAATTCCGGACACAAATTTTAATGCTTCAGTACATATTTGCAATAAAATAAGTTTTACAGAATTTTCAAAAATAACAATAAAAGAACTCCGTAACATAGTATTCAATCAAAATGAACAAAAAGCATGTGCAGATGAGATAAATTGGTGTCTCATACGAAACACCTTCGATATAGTGGGATATCCATTATTAAATCTAATCAACACGTCGTTAGAGAAGGGTATAATACCGGATAAATTAAAAATATCTACAGTTTCTCCTATTCCGAAAATTATCGGTACCAAAAAAGCCAACGAATATCGACCAATAAATATGCTACCAGCAGTGGAAAAAGTAATTGAAATTGTTGTTAAAAATCAGTTGGTAAACTATTTAAATACAAATAAAATACTGGCTAAGGAACAATCAGGATTTAGAGATAAACATAGTTGTGAAACAGCAATTCAATGCGTAATTACTAGCTGGAAAGAGTTGTTAGATAATGATGAAACGTTGATAGCAGTTTTCTTAGATTTAAAAAGAGCATTTGAAACTATAGACAGAGCTAAATTGTTACAAAAATTAGAAGGATACGGAATTTCGGGAAATGTACTACAATGGTTTACCAATTATCTCATGAATAGAAAACAAAAAACAAAATTTGGTAGTAATATATCATCAATGTTGGATTGCAACGTTGGTGTTCCTCAAGGTAGTGTGCTAGGTCCAATACTTTTTGTTATATATATAAATGAATTACCTAATATATTACAGCACTGCAGTGTTCAATTATTTGCAGATGATACCTTAATTTACTATGAAAATAAAAATCACGATTTACTAATCGAAATGCTGAACTCTGATCTAAAAATAATTGATAACTGGCTAGCTGCAAACAAATTGAAGCTAAATTATGATAAGACAAAATGTATGATTATTGGTAAGCAAGGAATGTATAATAAAATTCAATTGGAATCACTATTTGTTAGAATAGGAAATTATAGAATAGATTATGTTGATGAAATCAAATATTTGGGAGTAGTAATAGATTCAAAATTAACATTTAAAAATCATGTGCATTATATTATTAAGAAAATTGCTAAGAAAATAAGTTTTATGGCTAGGATTAGTGACTATTTAAGTATAGAGACTAAGATCTTAATTTTTAATACAGTAGTTTTACCTCATTTTACATATTGCAATACAATTCTATTTCTGGTGAATAATGAATGTATGAGTAAGTTACAAAAAATGCAAAATAGAGCAATGCGTGTAATCTTAAAAGCGAATAGATATAGTAAGATTGAGAACATGTTGGATGATTTGAATTGGCTTTGTATTCGAGATTTTATTATCCTCAATACGATGACGTTTATATACAAAATTTTGAATAATTTAACACCGGAATACTTAAGCGCGAAAATAATTAAAAATATTAATGTCCATTCACATTTCACTAGAAATAGAAATGATATACACATACACAGGAAACATTCAGAATTTGCTAAAAACACAATATTCGATAAAGGTATGGTAATGTTCAATGACCTGGATAAAGAAATAAAAAGTGCAAGCAATAGCAAAATATTTAAAAATAAACTTAAGCTAACACTTCATAATTAACCACACTATGTTCGAAATAAGCTGACATATGCATGGTTACTGACCGAAGGATGTACTGTCAGCAAGGTCGAAACGTGTGGAGTAATTATTTGTAGAATAAACATAAGTATAAAGAATGTAAACTAGCAAATTTGCTAAAATAAAGAAATTATTATTATTATTATTATTATTATTATTCTTGTTTTCTTTGTCCGTTTCCCTGCCTTTTCTTCTTTCTTGTTTTCCGTTTCTCCTGCCCCTTTCTTTGTTAGTTTTTCGACCCTGTATTTGCATGCCCCTTGTTTCCTGCTACAAGCCCTTTTTCTTTGTTCTCCCATGTAAACAGTTGGTTATTTATTATCAGTTTCTGGTGTCCTATTTTTACCTTGTTTTCTTTGATTCTTTCTTCATTCGCGATACTTCGGATTTCCTTTTGGATTTTTCTTTCTTGCCATGTGAGGTCGTAATCTATGTATACTTTTGTATCTCTCAATTTGCTTTTTGATTCCATTATCTTTAGCTTCTCGTTCCAGTTTGCCATTTCCACTACTATCATCTCTGCTCTGGTTCCCTTATTCACTGCGAATATATTTTTCATACCTGCTGTGACCATTAATTTTTCCTCCACTAATTTTTTTAGCTCATGTTCTATATTTTTTGTGTATTGTATTCCTTTTATTACTATGTTGTTCCTTTTTTTATTTTTTTCTTCACTTTCTGCTTTCCTTTCCAGGGTTTCTATTCTTTCAACCAATATTTTCTTTTCGTTTAGCCATACCTCTTCTTTTTTATCCATTTCTGTTTTAATCT
Source organism: Carabus problematicus (assembly GCA_963422195.1). Classification (NCBI taxonomy): domain Eukaryota; kingdom Metazoa; phylum Arthropoda; class Insecta; order Coleoptera; family Carabidae; genus Carabus; species Carabus problematicus. The sequence goes on from OY728584.1 coordinate 5,886,317, forward strand.
CTCTTATCTCTTGTTTTATTTCCTTCATGTTTTCTTCCATTTTATCCATCATTACTTTCATCATTGCCTTTAGTTCCTCCATTTGTTCTCCTTTCTTTAATACTTCGTTCGATTCGTCTTCTAATTTGTCTCTCTTTTTGTTTTCTCCTTCTTTTTTCCTCTGTTCCGGTGATCGAAGTACCTTTTTACTTATCTGGAATTCTGGTATTTTAGCTTCTTCTTCCTTGCCTCTTTGCCTCTTGTACATTATCCACTATTCCACCTTAGTTTGTTAATTTTCACAAAATTTCACTGCTTGTCAACACTGGATTTAGTATGAGTTCGACTCTGTGTCTTATGTCACTATTTCACGCACTGGTTTTTAGGCATCGACTTGCAGCGCGCGTATCACAACCCGTTACTGTATACCGACGCGCCCGGCTAGTTCTTTGTACACTGTACTTTTACTATGTTGTATTGTTATCTATCACCATTCTACCTCTACCAGACCCTTCCTTATCACCAATTATGTTTCACCTTCACGAGAAAGTCTGTCTTCAGCCGCCCGTGCAATTTTACGTTTATTTTCACGTGACGAACACCGTACTCGGTCAATTCTGTCGCCGCTATATAAAACACGTGCACACTTCTCGACAACTCTCGAGAAAATGTATATATTAAATTACATTATTACTGAAAGTAGAAATTGTAATTTTACGTTATAAATAATTAATTCCAAACAAAATCGCAACTCAATGAATTAGCTTCAATGCGAGATGTGTGATTGATGTTTAGTGCAAATGTCGGCAATCCTTGGCCTCACTGTCGATAAACTAACTCGCAATTCCTGTTCTACTGACAAAAGCCTTTGTCTTTTTTTGTTTTATTTCAGTCATCCAACTCATACATATATGACGTAGAATACGGAAGTAGTACTTCAATAGCTCTTTGAATAATATTAGGATAGTCTTCCTTCATACTTATCCAAAATCGTGGAAAGTCAGATTTGTTAAACCGAATATGTAGATTTCTATCATTTTTTATTTCAATTACTTCTTCTTGCTCTTTTAAATTTAATTCATTTCCAGGTGAAATGACAAATGGGTCTCTTATCCAATCAAAACATTTCACATTAATTGACGGGAAGTTATGAACTATTTGTTCATTTAATTTCTGTATAGTCTCAGACTTAAAAGGATGTTATCTTCTTTACCTTACATGCTGATATTTAATTTATTAAGATGGTCAAACAAATCGGACAGAAATGCTACTTTAGCAATCCAACTATCATCGCTCAAATAATTAGCATATTCCGATTCTTCCAAAGTAAAATACATTAATACATGTCATTTATTCTCCGGCTTATGGTATTATTGGAGAAAGCAACTTTCATAATTTCCTTTTCTGCATTTTCTCCAAGCATGATATTTTCTATTTTACGGCATGCAGGTAAAATAACTGATTCTAAAGTTAAATGTGACTTCAGCTCAGCTACAACATAACTTGCTTCTTGAGCTTTATCAGAAACTTTCATTGATTTATAAAACATTTTCTTTTGGCTGTTGATTAAATTTTCAAGATTTTTAAAATAACCAACAGATTTTTGTGATAAATGTTTATGTTTGGTCATAAAATATCTTTCAAGTTGACTTGGAACCATTGATTCATTCGAAAGCTTCTCATTACAAACAAGACATAGTGGTAATGGACTATTTTCGTCTCCGATCCAAGAAAATTCGATTGCCATATATTTCTCGTTATATTTCCTGTTAATATTGTTCTTAGCCTTTTTCGACGTACTTTTGACGTGAAGTCGGCTACCAATCCTGGTGGACTTCGGTTATGTATTGATGTTTCACATTCACCATAGTCAATTTATTTTCGGTTTTTAATTAAAAATTTGCCCATTTGCTTTTTACCCAAAAAAAATAGTTAAATTAAAATTAATTCCTATCCTACCCTACCCAGAAAATATAGTTAAATTAAAATTAATCTATTTGTAATGAATGTTAGACCAATAAATAGAGCACTTTGTGAGCGAAGATTTGCTACGTGGAATGTGAGAGGAATACTTGAAAAGGAAAATGAGGTATTGAATGTTATGAAAGATTATGGAATAGATGTTTTAAAAGTATGTGAAACAAAAAGGAAAGGATGTAGTGAAAATGAAATAAATGGTGATTTTTTTTTGGTCAGGTGTCAGTGAAAACATTCATGCAAAGCATGGTGTTGGTATAATTATTAGCGAAAAAGTGAAACCGTGTATTCGTGAGTATTGTAACGGGGGTTGGTCGGCCAGCGACTTACTCAGTGGAGTAGGGACGGGTGAAGCTTGGCAGAAGCAGAGAGTGAATTACCAACAAATATATTTACACAATTACGGCTTAACAGTGCTATGGACGCCTCCTACAATCTAAACTAACCTTATATACTACGAAAATGAATTTAATAACAATTACACAGTAACAAAAGAAGTTTGTTAGCAAATTCAACACTTATAATAATATAGAAATACTTATAACTAAACCTATCTGCATTTAATAGTTGAGCGGGTAGTGGGACCGTTTCCGGAGCATGATGGTTCGGCAGGCTCGTCTTCTCAAATTTTATTTGTAGGGCGCCAGTCCTGCTTCAGCAGGACTCTTATAGTAGAGGGCGGCTCGGTGGCTCGATGGCAAGCGACGAACGGTTCCCACATGGTGTTGTGAACCTCGAAATGCACAAGATAAATAATACAAGAAAAACTCGACCTACCTTAGGTCTACATATATTTGTAAATTATCTCTATCTTAATTCTATTTAATTACTATTTCGGTTTACTAATCTACAAATCCCATCTAAAATATAACTAGTATAATATTAATAAATTCCCAATAGTTGCACTTAGCATATAGCACAGATGAAAAGTTATACTTAACTTATAACTCAGAGAACAAAGAAAAAACAAATCAAGAGAGAAAAATCAAAAAACACGTGTCGTTCACTTGCTATCACCAGCCTGACAAGAAAAAAATCGCCGTTACCAATCCTGTCCGCGCCTGATCGTGGTTGAACGACAGGCCCGAATTAGGCAAAAACGAAGGACCGTTACATGCCCGGTTCCTCTCCCAAAAAAAAAAAATATTTTAATTTTAAATATTTTTTTTTTCATGCTGCTATCGTTCCCTGTGTGGCTTTATCATAGATACATACCACACACCGTCTGTAACGAGAGTCCGAGAGGTGTGCAGTTATGCGGCACTTTGTAAATTTGGGTGCCAGCTTAGCAGAAAAGTAGTTGCCAGCGTCCGATAGCATTCGGTTCTTTTTCCATACTATGTCACCCACATAGAAGCGAACGTCGCGACGTCTTAAATTATAAATATTCTTGTTTTTCTGATGAGAGGCGTCTAAACGTTGACGTACTCTGTGTTGGAGTACTTGTAACTCCTTCAGAGTTTCACTCAGCTCGGCTCGGGAGCTGAAAGTTATGTCGCTATTAGAGTAAATAGGAACCAACGTGTTCTCTAGACGTAACTCACGTCCAAAGTTTAAGAACGCGGGAGGGAATCCGGTAACTTCATGTACCGCTGTAGATAGGGCGAAACGAAGTTTAGGAAGTTGAATATACCAATCTCGCTGGTCATCACGAATGAACGATTTCACCATGGTCTTGATGGTACGATTAGTTCGATCAGTAGGGTTCGCGGATGGATGATATTTCGCGTTTAGTTGCAACCTAACAGAGTAAGACGCCAGTAATTGCTTAAATTCTGTACTAATGTACTGGCGGCCATTATCGCACACAAAATACTCAGGAATACCAAATACGAGGAATACATCATTCTCTATTATTCGACAGATAGTCTTAGTGTCCGCAGTGCGTATAGGGAAAAATAGCCAGTATTTAGTAAGCATGTCACATATTACCAATATGAAACTATTCCTTGCTTTGGAAAGAGGCAAGGGACCAATAAGGTCGGAGCAAACATATTGCCATGGACGAGACACCGATCGAGCACCAAGTAAACCAGCGGGTAATCGGTTTTGCTCTTTATGGGCTTGACATATTTCGCAGCTTCTAATGTAGTGACTTATATCGTCGGTCATTCTTGGCCAATAATAGAAAGATGCGATGCGACAGTGAGTTTTATGCGTACCCAAGTGTACGGCAGTAGGTGAATCATGATACTGGTACAAGACAGACTCACGTAGCGCCCTCGGTACGACTAACTTCCAGGGATCGTCGTTGGAAGCAAAGTTGACAGGCCGACATTGTTTCATGAGCTTCCCATCTTGAATTCTCCACTTAGAAAAGCTGTCAGGGTCTTGAGTAATTTTGTTCAGCATGCCGAGATACCAAGCGTCGTGGTGTATCGGCTGAATTTCGATGAGATTAACGGAACGGGATAATGCGTCCGGGACCACATGATTCTTGCCTTTGCGATGCACGACTTCAAAGTCGTATTGTTGCATGCGTAACGCCCAACGGGCCAACCTACCCTTGGGCTCCTTCAGTTTGTTGAGCCATGTGAGTGCATGATGATCTGTTATAATGGTGAATCTGGAGGCTTCGATGTAACAACGGAATTTGTCAACAACCCACAGTACTGCAAGAATCTCCAGTTCACAGGCGGAATAATTTTGTTCGGCTTTATTAAGAGTACGACTAGCGTAGGCTATGACGCGTTCTCCATCCTCCAGTTCCTGAGTGAGCACTGCGCCAAGGGCTACGGAACTCGCGTCTGTCTGCACAGAGAACGGTCGAGCGAAATCCGGGCAGGTTATCACTGGAGCACAGCTCAAACACTGTTTCAGGTGATTAAAGGAAGAATTTGCTTCCGCAGACCACACGAACTTGACATTTTTCCTGGTAAGTCGAGTAAGAGCGACAATTTTGTGTGAGAACTCCGGAATAAAACGCCTGTACCAGGAGGCGAGGCCTATGAAACGACGGACGTCTTTAGGATATTTTGGAATCGCGAAAGAGACCACTGCGCTAACTTTGTCAAGATCAACACGCAGTCCTTCACCATCAACAATATAACCTAGATATTTAAGTTCGTTACGCGCAAAGAAACATTTGTCACGGTTCAAAGTAAGATTTGCGGCTTGCAGTCGTTGTAAGACTTGTTTCAGCACTTTTATGTGCGTTTCAAAATCTGGAGTAGCTACGATGATGTCATCCAAATATACGAACACAAATGGTTTGAATTCAGGACAAAAAATCTTATCTGCCAGGCGCTGCATGGTGGCGGGCGCTCCGCACAGTCCAAAAGGCATAGTAACAAATTGAAATAGCCCACGACCAGGCACTGAGAAGGCAGTGCGTTCCCGGCTTGAGCTTTCAAGAGGGATCTGCCAGAAAACCGATTTTAAATCTAGTGAAGAAAGGTATTTCGCTCCACCAAGGTTATCTAGTGTGGTTGTCATATAAGGTAGAGGGTAAGCATCTTTCTTCGTAACGTCATTAATCTTACGAAAGTCAATGCAAAATCTCAGATCCCTGGAATGTTTTTTAACAACGACAACAGGGGAACTCCAGGCACTGTGAGACGGTTCAACGACTCCTAGCTTCAACATTTTGTCTAGCTCCGTATTAATGAACTTGGATATGTTCGGCGAAGTAGGGTACTGCCTTTGCTTGATGGGTGGTGCGTTTCCTGTGTCAATGACATGCTTCAGAATTGCGGTTTTAGGTCCCATCTGGTCGAAGTAGCGGTCAGTTAACTTGTTCAATGTTTGGTATTCCACCTGTTTGAGCCTTGTTTTGTCAATTATAGCACACGGTGCGGTCCATCGTGCAAATTTGAACGTTTTATTGCTGAAGTCTGGAATAAGATTGAATATCGTTAAAAAGTCCATTCCTAATATGAATCAGAAACTAGTGTTGGTACTAACAGTGTGTCAACAATGTGAGTCCGGCCATGTACCTCGTAAGTTATCGATATTACTTGTTCTATCGGACTAGTATGACCGTTGTCAGTTGAGATAGATCCTTCTACCGTAGTACTTTTAAACTTAATGGGAAGATTCTTCAGAAGTTGCGAAACTCGGGACATCATCAGGGTGCAGGACGACCCCGAGTCAATTAATCCTTGGAATGTAGAACCACAGATAGAGACAGTCAAGTAGGGACGTGGGTCATTCCCACGAGATGCCAAAATGTAGTTCGTGCAAGACAAAGAACAAAATTTCAATATATGTTCCAGCCAGCTTCGCCACTCTTGGTCAGTTTTTCGGATCGGCGTAGGGTGGGTACGAGTCTCCTGGCGGTCCTTCAGGGTTCGGGTATCGCGTTTCCCGGAGACCGACGACATTTCGGGCAGTTAGGAGTAATCACCCCCGGAGAACCGCAGCGATAACAGAAGCGTGTCCACGGAGTTTCGCAGTCGTGATAACGGTGGCCAGTTTGGCGGCAGTTCCAACAAGTTGACTCAGTTGAGAATGATACACGCCTTGAGGAAGACTGATTAGCTGCCTTGGGGTGTGAGTCTGTTGAGCGCGCGTCTGGTGACGGTGAGCGGGAGAGTTCATGAACTCGACGAAAGGATCTAGCGGGGCTATTTGAGCGATTCGGAGATGATTCGCGGGAAGCACGAAAAGGATCGGGACGAGAGGCGTGGCGAGAAGGGGTGCGCTCGATGGTCTTCGACGCGCCGGACGAGGTGTTGGAAACATCACAGAGCGACAGACGCATACAGAGTTGCTTCAGTTCATCAAAGTTCTGGATGTTCACAGCCGCAGCGTGGTCAGCGTAGCGGGGTTGCAGATATTGTATACAACTGTTCCTCCATGGGAATCGGGTTATCCAGGTGGGAATACAGGCGCCTCATAGCGGTGATGAAATCTCCGGGTCGCTCGAAGGGACCTTGCTTACACTGCAATATTTCGAGCTTTAAGTTGTGGTCGTAATCTTTCGGATGATATTCATTCTTGAGGCGATCCTTCAGGCTGTTCCAATCCGTAATGGAGTCCTTTTCAATGCGGAACCAATCTAGTGCAGCATCCTGGAAGAGTTCACTAGCGGAGGTGAATCAGGTCAGGCTTACTGACGCAGTTTGATACACGTAGCTCCTCTGCACGTTCTAAAAATCCATGTAATGGGCTGTGCCCATCGAAACTAAGATTCCATTTAGCAACGGGAATGGTTCTTGGGGAGCTCGCCGTCGATGGGGGTGCAGCAGGTACGTTGGGACGGGCTGGGTGTGAGTTGTCAAGAACTCTAGACAATGGCCGCAACCAAATTCTTGGTTTTGGAGGCCAGGCTTTTGTCGGTAATACGAAGCGTTCGTCTTCTATGATGTGCCAATCGAGAATCCAGTGCGTCAAGCCGGGGATCTGACTGGCAGCCTGAGAAGTCGTTCACCAACTGCGTGAGCTCGGATAGTTTAGCTTGGCAGAGCGCAAGTTCACCTTCTGAATTGAGTACTAAGTCGACCGGTTGTTTATCAGCTATGGGTTGCAATCGACGTATAGCTTGCCGTAGTGAAAAGTCCTTGCGTTGTTCGCCTCGGAGCATCAGCTCGTAATATACTTCGTCATTGGTGAGACCACTGAAATCCATGACGGCGGATGTGGCAGTTCAACGGCAACCAATAATACAGTCAATAAAGAGTGTAGATATGACAATAATAATAACGATTTTAACAAATTTTAAATGTAATAACTAAATATACAAAGTCTTAACCATGCAAAAAGCAAAAGGTGCATATCTCTCTAGCCTCGAAGAAAAACCCGACCTACCTTAGGTCTACATATATTTGTAAATTATCTCTATCTTAATTCTATTTAATTACTATTTCGGTTTACTAACCTACAAATCCCATCTAAAATATAATTAGTATAATATTAATAAATTCCCAATAGTTGCACTTATCATATAGCACAGATGAAAAGTACTACTTAACTTATAACCCAGCGAACAAAGAAAAAAACAAATCAAGAGAGAAAAATCAAAAAACACGTGTCGTTCACTTGCTATCACCAGCCAGACAAGAAAAAAATCGCCGTTGCCAATCCTGTCCGCGCCCGATCGTGGTTGAACGACAGGCCCAAATTAGGCAAAAACGAAGGGCCATTACAGTATAAATGTGTTTCTTCCCGTGTTTTATATGTAAGAATGAAAATTGGGTTTCATAGAATATTTCTCGTATGTGTTTATGGTCCGACTGAATGTGAAGATGATTACGAGAAGGAATGTTTTTGGAATTAATTAAATAATGTACTTGATACTTGTGAGCCTGGTAAGAGGATAATTGTGTCAGGTGATTTAAAAATGTTCATATCGAATACTTTCTTCAAACATAAGTCTTCGCATATCTATACATGGGCGAATATCCATGAGAATAGACTTAGTGTGACTGATTTGGTAATGTATGATGAGAGAATAAGAAGCATTGCTGTAGATACTCGAGTAAAACGTGGTGCTGAATTATTTGGTTGTATCCCGTGTTAAATTGGCTCAGGGCTGGAAAATGAAGATAAAGAAATTTGAAAGAATGACACGTGTTCGATCATACAGATTGCAGAATGAAGAGGCCCGACTGCAATATATTAATAAATTTAATAACATTTTACCCATTTGTTCGGTGAATTTTGAAGATCTAGCTAGTAAATGGAATATATTCAGGGACTGTGTAGTAACGTGTGCAACTGAAACATGCGGTGTATCGAAAGTAGGTGTACGAATGAAAGATGATTGGTGGAATAACAATGTGAAGGAGGCTATACGCTTAAAGAAACAAGCATATCTGTGCTTTTTTAGTGTTAAGGATACATATGGAGATTTCCGAGGTGCATGTTTGCTTAAATATAAAAGTATGCGAGCGAATGCAAAGCGTGATGTGTGTGAAAGTAAAATGCAATGTGAGAAAGAGAAGAATGAAAAATTGACGAATGACTTTGTTCTGAATAAAATGATGTTTTGGATATGCGTGAAAAAGCTGAACATGTCTTATGTAAAAGCAGTTAAAGATCATTATGGTAATTTATTGTGGAAAGAATCTGAGATTAGGGAAAGATGGAGTAGTTATTTTATCAAATTATATGAAAATAATTGTGTCATAAATGATAATATCAATGATTTTGATTGTGGTGAATATGTATATTTGGATATAAGTGAAGATGATGTAAGAGGATGTGTGGATCAATTGTTTTCGCTTCGAATGGTTGTGGAGAAGACATTCGACTGAAACAAAAAATTGTTTTGTGCTTTCATTGATTTGAAGAAGGCGTATGATAGTGTTGTGCGTGAAAAATTATGGCCTATTTTGAAGGAGTATGGTCTTAGTGGTAGATTATTGAGAGCACTAATGGCTTTATATGAAAATAATCAAGCAGCAGTTTGTGTGGATGGTAGTTTGAGTAGATGGTTCAGTGTTGACGAAACAGGGTTGTGTGATGTCTCCTTGGCTCTTTAATTTGTATATGGATGTATTATTACGACGAGCGTTAGAGTGTAAAAATGATGGTGTGAAGATAAGTGATTTCGTTGTGCCTGAATTATCATATGCTGATGATGTGGTTATTATGGGTGAATCTGAAGAACAATTGACGAGAATGATTGAGATTGTCAGAAATCAGGGAAAATGTTTGAATTTGATCATGAATGCTTCAAAATGTAATATTTCAATTTTTGAGAAGGATGAAGTTACGGAATGCAAGATTAGCATAGATGGTGAGCAAATGAAACAAGTTAATGAATTTATATATCGGGGATGCATGTTTTCGAAAGATGGACGGATGAATGCTGAAATTGAAAGAAGAGTAGTTGCAGGTCGAAAATTTTTGGGCGCTTTGGGAATGTTGAAATGTGAATGTATCAAGAGAAGCTAGGTTATGTGTTTATAATGGTGTACTTGTGAGTGAGTCTCACCTGTTCCCATTCTCATTTGTTCCCCGTCTCAGTTGTTCCCATTCTCATTTGTTCCCATTCTCATTTGATCCCATGCACCTCCCACCACTTTTCTATGTCACGATTGTCTCAGTTGTTCCCATGCAGAGTGTCTCACTTGTTCCCATTCTTATTTGTTCCCATTCTCACTTGTTTCCATGCTGAGAAAATATAAAATCTCACTTGTTCCCATGCACCTCCCACCACATTTGAATGTCACGGTTGTGTCACTTGTTCCCATGCAAAGTGTCTCACTTGATCCCATTCTCATTTGTTCCCAGTCTCACTTGTTCCCATTCTCATTTGTTCCCATGCACCTCCCAACACATTGCTATGTCACCGTTGTCTCACTTGTCCCCATCGTAGTGCAGTTATCCCGTTATTCATAAGTGTTTATTCGATTGCCTAATAACAAGGTGATCAGAAAGACGAAATTAAATAAAATTAAAAGTAATGTCCAAGATATATTAACATATTTCGATAAAAGTATTTAATACACATTTTAAAGAGGCTCATATACCTATCTGACCCTTTAAAATAATTTAATTTGTACCAAATCCCTTAAAATTTCAATAACAAAAAATCTGGTGTGGGCACCACACTACTTTCTTATACTCAATTTAAATTGGCACATATTTGACATTTCAAATGCGTATTTCTGTAAATATTTTGTTCTTGTTTTCTTTTCATAGCCATATATGATATTTTAATTACATGCCAATATATAAATACATTTTACTCGAAATTGGATAAAGATAGAACAAAAATGCATAGAACATTTTTTCTTAACTTATTATTTCCTATAACTTTTATTTTAAAACTTTTTCCATATCCCTTTTAGTTTCTCCAATAATTTGCAATGTTCGATTTTGATGTTCAGTAAACTTCCTCTTCCGGTTGTGCGATTATGCTAGAAATCTAATCAGCTCTTCATCTAATCAATAAACCTTTAAATACGAAGTTTCATTGCCCTGTCTTGAAGACACTAGCTGTTAACTTATGTATATTTTTACTAATAAATAAGAATTATGCCATTGTAATAATATGATTTTATTAATGCAATATGTTCACTATATTACAGTTTACATTTCATTAAAAACCGCATGTTGATATCTCGTATTGTACAAATGTAATAAAAATTTATCTTTCTTTAATTGAAATTCTAAATTAGAACATATCACATTCATATATACTGTGCAGCAATGCCCATTTTTTTAAGATTTAACATAAATTCTAAAAATGATTTTCAATGATAGTTAAACTTTGCAGAACATAAAGTAAATACTGAAAACTTCACTAGAAATACAATTATTACATTACACATATTAGTAAACACAATGTTAGTTAAGTACATATAAGACGTTTTTTGTTATCGCTATTTTAAGGAATTTGGTACAAATTAAATTATTTTAAACGGTCAGATAGGTATATGAGCCTCTTTAAAATGTGTATTAAATACTTTTATGGAAATATATTAATATATTTTGGACATTACTTTTAATTTTATTTAATTTCGTCTTTCTGCTCACCTTGTTATCAGGCAATCGAATAAACACTTATGAATAACGGGATAACTGCACTACGATGGGGACAAGTGAGACAACGGTGACATAGCAATGTATTGGGAGGTGCATGGGAACAAATGAGAATGGGAACAAGTGAGATTTTATATTTTTTCAGCATGGGAACAAGTGAGACTGGGAACAAATGAGAATGGGATCAAGTGAGACACTTTGCATGGGAACGAGTGACACAATCGTGACATTCAAATGTGGTGGGAGGTGCACGGGAACAAGTGAGATTTTATATTTTCTCAGCATGGGAACAAGTGAGACTGGGAACAAATGAGAATGGGAACAAGTGAGACACTCTGCATGGGAACAACTGAGACAATCGTGACATTGAAAAGTGGTGGGAGGTGCATGGGATCAAATGAGAATGGGAACATATGAGAATGGGAACAGCTGAGACGGGGAACAAATGAGAATGGGAACAGTGAGACGCTTCGTGTATGGATAGGAGTATTTGGCGAGCAATTGTTAGAAAATAAGGAATGACAGGCAGTTTTTTATATAATTTATAATTTTAATTTTTTTGAGTGTTTGTAGGGAATAAAGGGCCTGCTACCCCAGTAATTGGAAAGGCATAATGTTAAAGGGCCTGCTACCCCAGTAATTGGAAAGGCATAATGTTATGTATGTATTTTACAGCGTAAAATTATAAGCAGAAATAATAGGAGAGCATGTAGGACAAGGTGTATGGATATTAACGAGGCGAGACAGTTATGTATGCATAGGAGTATGTGGCGAGCAATTGTTAGAAAATAAGAAATGAAAGGCAGACTTCTGCGGATGGAGTACGCTGCATTGCTGGCGAAAACTTAGTCAATCGCAGAAACTGCGTAGTTTTTGTTGAATATTTAAATGTATTTTGAAGTATGTGGCGATTGATTGAACGGGAAAGGCGTGTTGTTATGTATGTATATACAGGGTGTAGAGAAAGTAATGCAACAAGGCTATATTTTTGTTATTATTGAATTTAGCCAATATGTTTCAGACAAAAGTTACATGGTAAAAAGTACTTTATATTTCTGTGCCCTTGAAATTCTCTTAAGCCATTGCGCGCATGCGTTACGCTGTGCAACTTTAATTTTTTAAATGGCAACATACCATTTTGACTAAATTTTTGGAATCAGAAAGACTTTTTACTTCCGGTAATGTAAAAATTTTAATCGGTTAAATAATCAAATTTTTAAGAAAAATAGGTATTAATTTAAGGTATTTAAGTAACACTTAAGGAATAATCAGTTTACCTTTGTTTGATTAACAAGTGATGTGACAACTAAACAATTAAAAAAGCTATGAAAATTGCGTTGGTTGTCACTTATCATATATAGTCATTTATTCCAACCATTTTGGATTCAATATTTTTCCTTCTCTTTAATTATTTTGCATATACATACATAATTTTGTTGATTTAGGTACCTAGTGCTGTCATAGTTTTATTTTAATACGATAAGTTTAAATCGATACAACGCAGATGAACAAAAATACGTCCATTTAGTTACCGTGGATGATTAGACTAACTACGAATCTGCACTCTGAGACAACACAATGTCTACACGAAGTCGCTGAGCGATACCACAGCATTGCTGGCTGAAACTTAGCCCATCTTAGAAACTGCGTAGTGTTTAGTTTTAATATATAAATATTTTATGAGATGATTGTAGGGAAATAAAGGGCCTACTACCCCAATCATGGGAAAGGCGTGATGTTATGTATGTATGTATGAAAATAAAACATATAATGAAATTTATTTATTAATAAATTATAAATAAATAAGAAATAAAGAATTATTCTTTATTTGTTCTCTTAGGGTTTCGAATAATTCGAAGTAGGAAAATATTCTATCCGGATGGATTGGAATAATTGACTGCAGTTCTAGTTGTAGAGAACTATATATTTGTGTATACAGTAGAGTCGCGCTTTAGTGAACTAATTCCGGCCAAGCCTGTTCACTCTTTAGGGGTATTTACATTTTCGGGGTTCTGGTGTCACTCAGATATTTTGAAAAACAACTTTTATTCTAGGTACCTAAATCAACAAAATTATGTATGTATATGCAAAATAATTAAAGAGAAGGAAAAATATTGAATCCAAAATGGTTGGAATAAATGACTATAGTTCAACGTGATGTGAACTGTTTATTTCAAAACTTAATCATAAAGATGATAACAGATATGCGTCGTTTCGACCATATGGTTTTTGGTCATTTTCAAGCATTTTTGTGATTAAGTTTTGAAATAAACAGTTCACAACACCTTGAACTATAGTCATTTATTCCAATCATTTTGCATTCAATATTTCTCCTTCTCAAGATCTACAAATGACTAAAGAAAATCTACAATAAAATAATAAAAAACAAAAAATGCATGTACCTATTACATAATATTATGTATACGTGTATTATGTAATGGGAAGGTACATATAATAATAATAATAATAATAATAATAATAATAATATATTTGCCCAATAAGATCAATACATTTGATATAAGGTAGGTCACAAGTATTTTACATGAAGTTATTACAAATTTAGAAATTCATTTAAAGAGTAAAAACAGTTTTCAACAAGGAATTTTCTTAGTTCATATTTAAACCTGTTTTTATTTAGTTTTTGCTTTATATTTTGAGGCAGCCTGTTATATATAATGCCTCCAATATAATGAGGACTGTTTTCAAAGAAGTTTGTCCTGTGTGTAGCAGGAACAATATCATCTTTTTTTCTAGTTAGATATGAGTGTACATTTTTGTGCTGAACATAACTACCTTTGTTTTCATGTATGAACACAGCCAAGTTATAAATATAAATACATGGAAAAGTTAACAAATTATTTTTTATAAAATAGTTTTTACATGAACTATTCCGCTTAACGTTAAACATATTTCGGAGAGCACGTTTCTGCAACCGAAATACTCTAATTGCAAAATGCGATCTGCCCCAAAAAATTACACCATACGACAATATTGAGACAAACTTCGCATTGTAAAAGGTTTTAACAACACTAATACTGGATGTATCAGTAAGTCTTTTAATTGCGTAACATAAAGGTGCAATTTTACTACATACCATTTCAACATGTGCATCCCAACGTAAATTCTGCTGAATGATTATACCTAGAAGTTTACACCTCTCTACTTGCTGTATGGCATTATGGTTATACTTAATACTAACATTTTCTTGCGTTCTAGTTGTTATTTTAAAGTTGATACATACAGATTTTTCATTATTTACATGCAATTTCAAGTTATTAAACCAAGCACTAAGTCTACACATTACCGAGTCTGTTTCTCGTGTTAATGTCTCTACAGAATTGTCACAATGCATGAAGGTAAGATCGTCTGCATATAACACATATTTACCATGATTAATTACATCATGTATGTCATTCAAGTATATTAGAAATAACAATGGTCCCAACACGGAACCCTGGGGTACTCCACGATTTATGGTTAGACTTTCGGAATTACCGTCTTTAAAATTTACAAATTGTTTTCTATTATGTAAATACGATTTTATCCATTGATTACAATTTCCACGTATACCGATGTTTTCTAACTTATTTAATAGTATGACATGATCAACACAGTCAAAAGCTTTGGAAAGATCCAACATAACACCAAGTGTTTTTATACCGTTATCTAAACTTGTATACATTGCATCTAGTATACTTGCCAGAGCTGATATTGTGCTTTTTCCTTTAATGAAACCATGCTGTTGTTTGACCAGAATGTCGCTTTTATTAATAAACTCTATTAACCTACGAGCTAAAGTTTTTTCAAATATTTTGTGAAAAATAGATACAAGTGAAATCGGTCGATAATTGTTCACAACGTTTGTATCCCCTTTTTTAAAAATTGGTACAACTTTGATTGTTTTCAGTGGTTCTGGAAAACAACCCTGACTAAATGATTCATTTATAATATGTACCAAAGGTACAAGAATGTGCATATAACATTTTTTTAGTAAATTTGAAGATATTTCATCTGAACCAGACGAATTTGAGCTCTTTACAGATAATATAACATTTTCCAATTCTATACATGTTACTGGTTCTAAGAATATAGATTTACAGTTAGATACATCACTAAAATTATAATTTTCTTGTACATTATTATAACTATTTGTGTCAGAATCCTTATTTGAAACAATGTTATAGAAGTATTTGTTAAACATATTTGCAATTTCCAATGAACTCTTGCTATTGTCCTTGTATTGTACTTTTGAGTCCCTATTTGCTGAACCTACTGAACTGTTTATTGTTTTCCATACTGTTTTAGTTATATTCGCTGAATTCATTATTTCATTGTCATTATATTTTCTCTTTGCTAACTTTAACAATTTCGTGTATATTTTTTTATAATTATCATAGTATTGCTTATCTATAATGCCTATCTTTAACATACTAAATAACCCTTTTAATGTAATTGAGGAAATTTTTAATCCTTTAGTTAACCATCTATTATGCGTTTTATTTAATCTATGCTTCTGTTTGTAGAAAACAATGTTGTAGTAATGTTGGAATGTTTCAAGAAACTTCTGGAACTTTGTATTTACAGATTGTGCAGATAGCACGTCAGACCATTGTTCATTAAGTAACATATTATTGAATATTTTAAAATTAGCTGCATTGAATAATCTTAATTCTACTGTAGGACACATTGTATGACGATTTTTGGTTATTATGTTAAATCTAAGTAACTGGCCCGAGTGGTCGGATATATAAAGGGTTATTTATTGCCGAAGCGAAAAAAATGAAGTAATGTTGGATTGTTTACGCTTTTTGTTCAAGTTAATTTGTATTAATTTTGGCTCAAATCATGTAACACGAGCAAACTGCAATATTATACTAGCAAACACGGTCACACATTCTCCTTTGCCCAGACATTACGTATTGAAATTTTTGTTTTAAATTCAAGTATTTTCGTTTACGTGCTATCTAGATTCATATTTAGTGGGATCCCCCAGAGAAGTATCGCAAATACCATAGTTTACTGTATCGGGGTATACAGGTGTTCACTATATCGGAACGCAATGATAAAATGTAAGTGTTCACTCTATCGGGTAGTTCATTCAATCGAGATTTTACTAAATCGCGACTCTACTGTATTAGCAAGTTGGTTCTAATTGCTAACGTTTCGGCCATGTGGGTCTGGGCATTATCAAAATGAAAAATTATTAATTATACAACAAAACATCTAAACTAAGTTCAAACCATCACAAAAAAAGCTTTAGGAGAAAATTTCTCCAAATTGTAGTTTTTTTTTTTATAAAAATGTGAAACGTCATGCCGAATGGGTCACCATCTACGCTGTAGTTCTCTACTACTAGAACTGCAGTCAATTATTCCAACCCATCCGGATAGAATATTCCTCTACTTCGAATGGTTTCAAATTTTGAATAAACCATCATCAACAATGAACGTTTCGGATATTTAGCATTCAAATCTGTAAAATCTGAAACTGATCATTTCAGATAAATGGTGCCGAATCGTATCAGTACATATTTTTTTTCACAAATTTGTTTGACAGTTCTTTATCACGTTATTGATATAATTATGTACAGTAATATTTATTTTTACAGTCGTAATAAATAAATTTTTCGTACTAAAACATTTCGCACATTTTTAGATTAACCAATCAACGTGCGGTATATGACGCCAACTCTCAGCACCATAAGTTTGGTATTCGCAGCAGCTGTCATCACAAAAAATCTATTGTTCTATCGCCGTATGTTCGGGCCGTAGAGTAATCGAGAAGGTCGTGATAATATGTAATTACTAAAGAATGTATTACAAGCTTTTATTTAGTTTCACTTGTTAGTATGTGTGTCTATCTGTCTGCTGTCTGTCTGAAATCTTCGGATTCAATTTTAACCCACTTCTACATATCCAATCAATCTGAAACACAAAATTTCACAGCTAGTCGTTGCTCCTTAACGTTATTCATTCTAGCTGATCAACAAATGAAGATATCTGCAATCAGGAAACGGCGTTATCAGCCGCTGATCTGTACAAACCTAGTGACACCAAGCGGATTCCTCTGGAACCAACTGGAGCCACACAATTCAAACAGTACGCGTATTTTTTGAACAGACCTCATATGTGTAAGACACATTTGCAAATTCTAAATATATCTAATTGTAAGATTCTAAACACGACCTATATTCATATTATATTTGTAACTACTTTTCATATCCAAAGTTATGCCAATTAATTTGCCGTATCCACAAATTTGCTTAAACTACAATAGTAGGGAAAAGAGTAGGAAAAATAAATACACACATATATTTACAAAAGGTTTTTATTAATAAGATTGTATAATCATGCGATTTTGGAACATAATTACTATATAGTACTACTTACAAATAGATTTTTTTGTAGTTTTTGTATGAAATAATATACATATTGATATTTATCAAGGACAATTTAAAAATGATTAACTGAGCATAAGTCCGTCATTTTACCACTTATTAAAATTGTGTAATCAGAATACAAATCCCTTTTTTGATTTAGTTTTTTTTTAAATGGCATTTTAAAATTATTAACATTCGAAATCTTAATATATTAATAATAATTGAAATAATGAAGAGTTTTTTAATGCGTTCGTACAAAATATTGATTCCGATAGCATTTCTATTCTAAGAGTATCAAGATATTTAGATGGGCAAGGATTTAAATTAAAGATCTATTAAAAATTAGCAAACACATTGTCATGGTTTAAAATTCGGCAGGGGTGAGCAGTGTCTTAATTTAAGTTTTATTTTTGTTTTGCGTCAAAATTTCCGTATTTATATTGATATAAAAAAAATATAAAAACAGTATTGGCAGGATGCTGGGATCCATATTGATATGTTTATAAAAATAATTCCGGTGTCTGTATTTTTTGGAACGTCACGTATTTTTTTTAGGTGAGTTCATATAAGTACAATTGTTTGTATTAGAATAATTAGTTGGAAAAGCATTCCTCCGGCAAATGAAGGATACCGGGTTCAGATCCCGGCGAGGGATATTAATTTTCTCATGCAGATAAAATTCTTCGTACATCTAGTTTACCTCAGTAGTGGTTAAAAACTTAATAATGTTTCTTTAATAAAGTTTGTATTTATGTTGACGACAGAAGCGATTTTATTGGTTGTTGACGAAAGCATGCGCAATAGCAACCAAAGCCGTTTTCCTTTTAACTGCACGAGCTACCTCGAATGACTCCAACTTGAACTGAACTGAATCGTTACATTCCTTTTGTAAAAAAAAAAAATGTCCAAGTTTAAAATGATCTCAGCAACAATCTCTTTTATGAATATATCTGACACCAATAACTTAGACAATTTTACGACTTTTATGACATTGGACTAATTCTATATATTTTATCATAGCATAACCAAGCAGGCCTATAGCTAACGCTGTTAATAATTTTTTCTTTTGATTAGTTTGCATATGTTATTCGATGTTACTATACGATGTTAACCTCAATAAATAGACATCACTCACATTCGCTTAAAAATAGTTTTAAAAATTTTTCATAAATTGTTTTATATCTATTTACAATTTGACCAAAAAGAGAAATTATGAAATCTACTTCATGATTTTCAAGACGTCTTTTGTGCGAAACAAGGTGATATTTGTCGTTGCAAGCTGGCCAAACATCGTATAGATGTGGCAGATACAGAACCAATTAAATAACCACCTCGACGATTGCCCGTCAGTCGGACACAAGAAGCTGTAGATCTAGTAAAGAACATGGAGCGTGACGGAATTATCGAGCCCTCGACAAGTCCTTGGACATCGCCTGTTGTCTTGGTTAAGAAAAATAATCGATCAACTCGGTTCTGTGTAGATTACAGACGACTGAATGGGGTAACAAGTAAAGACTCTTACCCATTACCACGCCTTGACGACACATTGGACGCAGTTGCAAAGTGGTTATTGGCAAGTGGAAATAGATCCAAGAGATAAGGACTGGTTCAGGATTGTGGCAGTTCCGGGTGATGCCATTCGGATTATGTAACGCACTAGCGACTTTCGAACGGCTCATGGAACTCGTGCTACATGGATTGTGTTGGGATCGATGTCTCGTATATCTGGACGATATCATTGTACATCATGCAAACTTTGAAGGCGAGTTGTAAAATATGCGTCTGGTTCTGATTCGCTTACGTGATGCTGGTCTAAAAGTAGCTCCTCATGTAATAGCATCTGTTTCAACGGAAGGTACGTTATCTAGGACATATTAATTCCAGCAACGGAGTACATACAGATCCTGAAAAGATTGCAGCTGTACATGAATGGCCCATATCCCAAAGAAAACATGAAATAAATTTATTATTAATTTTCAGAGTTTTTAATTTATTAAGAATAATTCAAATGTAAAAATAAAACATAACTTGAGTGGGAATCGAACCCTGACCTACCGCGTGTAAAGCAAGACGTATAACCACGCGACAACGCTGTAACAACTGTCAGTTCACATTTTTAAGGGGTATATAAATGCTTTATCTTTAATGCGTTAACTTTAAAGCCCTTTTTCTCGAAAAGGACAAAATAGTGCGCGCTATTACTTTGCCACTAAACACCATAGGTGTACAGCTACTTCGAAAAAAAAATTTCAGCCAAATCCGTGTCCCGGCGGTGGCGACCTCCCCTTGTTAGTCACGTTGTTAGTCGTCATGGCATACCATCGGAGTTACATTCCAATCAGGGCCGAAACTTCGAGTCTGCAGTATTCACGGAGATGTTAATACGATTAGGCATTAATAAAACTCGAACCACACCTTTACACCCACAGTCCGATGGTATGGTAGAGCGAAGTAATAGAACCATCATGCAGTATCTTTCCATGTTTGTGGACGAAAAATCAGAGAAATTGAGATCAATTACTTCCGTTATTTCTACTGTCATACCGAACAGCACAACATGAAGTAACGAAACAGACACCAGGCATGATGTTGATGGCCAGAGAATTGAAGTTACCTTTGGACTTACTACGCGGTAAACCATCCCACGACAGTTGAACAACGATTGCAAAATGATTGGGAAGGTCCGTATCGAGTAATTAAACTGCTTATTGATATAATATATTGGATCCAGAGGAACCCAAAAACAAAAGCGGTGAATGTAGATAGATTAGCGGAATACCACGACAAGTAACCTTTGGAAGAACTCTCCTGATCGGGTCGCTCAGGCTTTAGAGGGGGGTAGTGTTGCGCTGGTAAAAAGTAGGATGTCTACAGAGAGCTTTTGTTGTTTGTTAACTGATAGAAACGAGATAATTGTTTGTTTTTTTTTGTTTTTGAGTTGTTGTCGACCATACTGTCAGAAGTAGTTTTTGATGTGTGTATTAGCGAATGCTATTACAGTATATTATCTGTATAATCAATTTCTGTATTAGTTGTGACACAATATAATAAATACTTATTATATCAACGGTAGTTGTATATTTTATGCGTAGTAATAAAGGTGTGCAGTACCCACGTAACAATATATTCAGAAATACATAGTGATATTTATGTTTGTTATATTTTCCCTAAACGATGACGTAAATTGGTTGTTTTGATAATACACTGTACTTGTGTTAGTTTCATTATTGTATTACTAGGAATAACGTATGTGTACGTCACATTTGCAAATTCTGAAGAATCTAAACACGACCTACGTTGCTATTATATTTCTTTTAACTATTTTTTTTTATATATCCAAAATAATGTCTAGAATATTTCCGTTCTATGTGTTGGCTCCACATAAAGTATACTTTTGACATTTGTTCTGGGCAATTTTAATTTTGTCACCGTAGAGATATTTCTAGCCGATTTTTGTCACCGTTTGCAATCACTTCGCTTTCAGGATTCTTCTACTTCTTCAATGTCCTATTCTTTTATTTTTTTCTGTACTATTTAATTTCGGTCCTGTTTCTGTTGCTTCTATAAGTGTGTTTATTTTTCTTACTGCATACACGTACTGTGTGTGCGAGTCCGCCAGACGTTATACGGGATGGAAACGTTGTATCCTGTATGAATGTACAAAACGTATTGATGCTTGATATCTCAAACACACATTCACAACAACATAAAGACTCCATTGCGTAACGAGTGCATGTTTATGTGTCATTATTAACTATTGCAACTGGCGTGTCCTCTTTGCAAATAAGTATAGGTCATCCGCCAATTCTAAAACTTCCAGTTTTTTGAATAGGTTCCGGTTAATTTTAGTTTTTCTGTCTATTGTTCTTCTCATTACTCAATCCATTACTCATAGTAAATAACAGTATAGTATTTTAATAATGCTAATGTATTTCTGTGGCATTCCATAACATTATAGTATCTTCCACATTTTTTTTCCTTTCACTCTGTCGAATGCCTAAAGAAGTCAATATAGACTAAGAATTTAACTTCTCATTTCACGCGCTTGTTTTGGACCTACCCGTAATGTACAGATTTAGTCATAACCTTTGTGCGCGGACACCTACTTACATTTGTCTTATACATATTTTCATCTACATCATGTTTCGTTCATCTAGCATCATTATTGTACTCGCTGTAATAATAATATTTATTGGTTTGTGATACATCGGTATAAAATACGTCGTAATAACAATAACTGGTTTATATTCATTAGTACAGCAATCACCACATAACTAATTTAATATGATGAGTATTCGTCTACAAACAATTCTGTACATATTATTTTATAGTTTCTATATAGTGTGCTATATATGTTCTTATATAATTTTACATCATTTGAATTTTTTATACTTAGTTCTTATTTATTATATAATATAATATCTGCCTAATATGGTAACTTTCAGTATAACTAAACTCTAGCTTAGGAATTTAGAGGCCTTTACAGTTCCTCGTGCCGCACTGATGATTAGCATTTTTTTTAGTGCATGGAATTTGCTAATATTCAATGTAGCATATGTAATTAAAATATATATATACTTGGTAATGGAAAATACATAATCCGTGATGGTTGGAATAATTTACTATAGTTCGTGTTGTGAACTGTTTATTTCATAAAAATATCAAAATATGATCAACAATATGCGACGTTTCGACCATACGGATTTTGGTCATTATCAAACAATTGACAACATTCTGAAAACACAAATCAAGTACTGAACAACAGCGAAACTAAATTATAAAACATTTTTTTAACAATATTTACGTAATTCACAACAGTCAATGAAAATATCTTTTGAGAATTTCACTCAAAACTTAAGAACAAGGTTAAAGAAACTTTCCGACATCATGTGCACAAACATGATGGGAGAATAATGAAAAAACAGCTAAACAAGCTGAAACCAACATAATGAACACTGACGGTCAATCATGGAGTTAAAAATTTGAACAACGCGGAAAAATTTGAAACTAAATTATGATAATCTGTTTTGTAATTAATATAATTCTTTATGTTTATATAAACACTTTCCACAAACAATCTTTTAAATTTATTTGGTTCAAAATACAAAATTGTATGATGATCAAAGTTATTGGTGTGCCCGGAATTTAAAGCATGATCCACAATAGCGCTATGGTTATTTTTATTATTAAAATGATAATTGTGTTGATATATTTATGAAATAAACAGTTCACAACCAGGGCTGTAGTTGCGCCAGGGCGCCGCCCTGGTACTTTTTCAAGATACCAAGGCTAAGCCCTGCCACATTAAAAAAAAAAATGAATAATGAAATATTTGATAGTAAAATGTTTTATTATATAAATCTGAAATTTTTAAACAACTTTTTCATTATTAAATTAAATACTATTATGCGCCCCGGCACTACTTTTTTTAGGACTACACCTCTGTTCACAACACCTTGAACTATAGTCAAGTATTCCAACCATCACGGATTATATATTTTCCTTCTCAATATTATATTTGACTAAAGAAAATCTACAATGAACAATGGTAAGATTCATAATTGTTTAAATTGTTGGTTTCATGACTGAAACATCTTACTTCCGACTAATATTCGAACTACTTATTTTTGTAGTCAAAAGGCTCTAATGGCATGAGTTGAACTGATTTTGGTCTCCAATTCTGGCAGTAGGATAAGTTTCATTTTTTGGCAATTTTATTAAGATTCCCTTTTTCCAATCATCGGGTATAGTTCCTGCTTCCATATTTTCTTCATGAGTATGTAAATAACTTCTACCGTTGTTTGAATATCCGCTTTTAGTAATTCAGCTGCTTTACCGTCTTTGAGTTTGTATATTGCATTTTCTATCTCTTATCTATTGAAAACGTCTTGATCAATATTTTACGTTTCCCCTCATTTTTCTGTAGAATCTAATTCTGGAATTTCTTGGTTTTTATACATAGCAGCAAAATATTGAACCCTCATTATCCGACTTTCGGCGTCTGTTCCACAGATCTAGTTTATTTCTTATTTATCTATTTGGGATTGGTTTATTTTTGGTTAACTTGTTATTTCGTATAGTTTTTTTTGTCCTTTAACCTTTGTTTTTTGATGTCTTCATAGTCCGTACAATTGATTCTTTTATGCTTCCTTCTTCTGTCTTGCTTTTGGTATGTATTGGTATTCATTGCTTGTCATTTTTCTTATGCACTTTTCTGCAGATTTTATCAGTTTCCATATTTCTTCTACTTCAAGTGCTTCTTTATCTTCAATGTCAATTTCGTTTGTTTTAACTGCGTATTGAAATTTTGCTAGAGTTTCTTTATCTTCCTTAAGCCTATTAACATTATAATTTTGTTATTCCCCGCGATTTTACACACCTTTCAATTTTGCTCTAATTAATATGTGGTCTGATTCTACGTCAGCACCCCTCATAACTCTGGCATCTTTTAGACTATTTCTCCACTTTTTATCTATGCTTACACGATCTATTTTTTATTCTACAACCAGGGGAGATCTGAGTTTCTCAATGAATGCTTTTATGTTTAAATGTAATACCTCCTATGAGTAGATTATTTGTTACCCAAAAATCGATTAACGTCATTATTCCTTTCTCCTGGATCAAGTTTCTCTATTATTTCTTTGATTCCTTCTTTGTTTTTGTTTTTTCTACTTTGACGACCCAATCTCCTACCAATACTTTAATATTTCTTCTGGATGATGTCTCTATTTTCCGAACGACTGATTACGTTCCGGCCTATCATTTTAAGCAAATTTTATCAAAAAAATCACTAAAAGAACATAGAACGGACTAAAATTTTATAGAAAATGGTTTACTGTTTTACTACTATGAATATACCATGCAATATTCACAAGTAAACTGCACTAATTTTAATGCTATGAACTCATAAATAAGTAGCATTAATACGACTCGTGTAGAGAGGTAAAAAAAATCTATGACGTTAAGAGAAGGAATTTAAATATATTGTCTATTTTTCAGCCAAGAATTCATAATAACGTTATATTTAAGTGCTCCAATAGTCTTCCTAATGGTGGACATTTAACTTAACACAAATTAGATCCGGAATAGATTTATTTAAGTTTACGGAGAAACCATTTTTTTTTTAATTATTTACTGAAACAATTATGTAAATACGTTAATCTTTGCTCTCCTAAATATCTTTCCATGTTGTAGAGTTATAATTATATAATTATAATTATTATCAGAGATAAAAAGATGACTCGAGTTCTCTGTTACAAGTTGCTGCAAAATTGTAAAATTTTCAATATAGTTTATTAATTTTCATCAAAAATTAATCGTGAATACCCATTTGTAGTTCCTAGACAATTATTAATAAAATGGCAGATTCAGAGAATGAAAAATAAATATAAAAATACCAAAATAAGTAAATAATTATATTAATTTAATAATAACATATTGCACATATGTTGTTATTATTAAATTCGTTGTAAAATAAACAGTGATTAGTCCTGATTTTTATAAACGCTTCGAATTTTATATCAAATATACTTGCAGTTGATTACATACAACCCAAATACTATATTTTTTTCATTATCACAATTAATGTAATAATACTCTAACGAAAATATTTATAATTAAGAAACATGGAGCATATATATATATGCAAATATCAGTATTACAGATATATTTTTTGTTTTCCTCATGAATAAGCAGGATCTAATAATTCATTTTTATGGCTAGAACTAACTGACGATCTAGGAAGTACGATAGAGTTCGCAGTATTTACTAAAGCCGGCGGTGCAGCCGTATGAATACATGGTCCATCATTGGAATCTTTGAACACGCAGAGACTGCAGAAGTTGCTTCTTATGTAGCTGTTGGACATTCGACCAGCCACGGCTAGATTCCTATAGCAAAGCATACAATATAACATTACATATAGTTTGTAGGTCTCGATTTAGTTTACGTAACAGGAAATATTATAGTCAATTAATTATATATGTATATTATATATAAATAGATACTTTGTTTATTTTCACGTGCTTTATTTACATGTTTCGTCGGCATTGCGACATCATCAGGCAATAACAAAAACAACAAAGAAGCATTTTTATAAACAACAAAACAATATTATGCATATACTAAACCTACTATAACAAAAAATTAATATATAATATCAAAAGTTAAAAATAGTTATAAATAAAAATAAAAATCAAATAATACAATAAAATTTATAATAAACAATTAAATAAAATATAATTTTTAATTTCTAGTTGTTCATTAATTAAATTAAATTTTTTTAAATGTTTAAAAATTTCAATTGCTTCTAGAATATCTAATTTAAAACCTTTTTCACAAAAATGTAAAATTTTTAAACAATTTATATTACTTACGAAATGGTTATTAGCTATTAGATGTTTTGCAAAAGTGGAATTATATTTATTATTTTTAAAAGAAAATAAATGTTCGTTAAATCAAATATTAAAATTTCGCCCTGTCTGGCCAATATATATTTCTTTGCAGCTGCCAGTTAATAAATACACCCCTGATTTATTTAAATTTTCAATTTTGTCTTTCTGATTAAATATTATATCTTATATAATATTGTAGAAAATAAAAATTCTATTTTATTTAATTGTTTATTATAAATTTTATTGTTTTGTTGTTTATAAAAATGCTTCTTTGTTGTTTTTGTTATTGCCTGATGATGTCGCAATGCCGACGAAACATGTAGCTTTCAAATAAAATAAAGCACGTGAAAATAAACAAAGTATCTATTTATATATAATATACATATATAATTAATTGAATATGGATTTTCACAAAGTGAATGAAAATACTATTTTATATTTAAATATTATAGTCATTTTTACT
Source organism: Carabus problematicus (assembly GCA_963422195.1). Lineage (NCBI taxonomy): Eukaryota > Metazoa > Arthropoda > Insecta > Coleoptera > Carabidae > Carabus > Carabus problematicus. Next base: position 5,912,940 of record OY728584.1, read on the forward strand.
TTCTCTATACAGGGCCGGACTAAGATATTTTGGTGTCTCAGGCAAAAAATCTGGCCCCTTATCGTTAGGAAAATTATGCTGCACTCCAGCAGGGGGGAGTAGATGGATATCAAAAAGAAAATTACAATGTAAATAACTATACAATTTATTGCTTGCATAAACATTGAAAATCTGTTTCGATATTAGATTTTGTTTAACTCTATAATTGAACCGAGGTTGTCATTTAAGACGGGTACAAGAAAACAAAGCGTTTACAATAGTAAGAACTCATATATTATCGTACTTAACATTTGCAATATTTCACATGTATTAGGTAACAACTGTAACATTAACACTAATATTTTATTAACAATACAGACGAATCCGCTTAATATCATGCTCTCGGTTCCAGAAAAAACTATGATATTAAACGGGTCATGATATAAACCGAAACTCGCTTAATATCCAAATTCGGGACATTTACCGAAAACTCGCTTATTATGATTTATCTTGATAATAACCAGAAATTTATTTAAGAAGAAAATCTTCTATTCTAAAAAAGCAATATATATATATATATATATATATATATATATATATATATATATATACAGTAGTTTAAATGAAAGAAGTCCCTTGAAGGTCATTGAAGGACAGTACGAGTTTAGATTTTAACCACGCCCATTTTCTCATATTCAGTAGCGTCGTTTATCTAATTTTTAATGGGGCATATAAGATACTGTAATTTCCGATGGTGAGGGGTTAGCAGATGACGGGGAGATATAAACAAAAGAAGAACAATGCATGCATTAGTATATACCAGATATAAAGTTTTCGGTGAATAGTCGGCTTAGCACCGGTAACAACAGAAATATGATGTTTTGACAGTTCATTACGTTAATTATTTGTGTCTCACATTTTGAATTACAACAACGATTTAGATAATGATATAATATCAGTGGTTGCAATAAAAGTGATTTATTATAACTGTGTTTGTGTTAGTGCATAATACTGGTGTTAATTAGTGGTAAATAAGACAAATTGACAGAAAATGCAGCAAAATGACGTTACACGCCTATGCGACAGCTAGTAGTGTAGGGAATAAGAAATCAACGTACGTTATTGCAATAGTATCGAGTACAACGAGCCTCATTTTGTTTTGCTTGTCGTAGTATTGTTCGGACATTCTAAAGACAAACGCGTTATATCCATCCTTGTCGCGCGTGCTGTTTGACAATTGAAATGAGAGAGATAGATATATAACTATACGTTAATTCGTATATGATACAGATAACCTTCATGGGACTTCTTTCATTTAAACTACTGTATATATATATATATATATATATATATATATATATATATATATATATATATATATATATATAATGTTTAAAACATGTTTTAAACATGTTTTATTGAAATTTGTTTAAAACATGTTTTATTGGAATTTGTTTAAAACATTAAAAATATGATTGAAATAAAAAAAACATGTTTTTTTGTTTTTTTTTTAAAACATGTTTTCTACCAAGCCTGGTCTGCAGTCGCCCAGTTATTATATAATTATGACTAGGCAATAATTTTGTATTTTTTGTTGTTGAAAACTCGCGGTTAACGAATAATTTTATAATTAATAAAGTAAAATGTTACTGTATAAATTACATCATATGTATTGGTGTATATATTTTGTACAAAAATACACTAAGAAATTATTGCCAGTCATAGTTATAATAATTGGGCGACTGTAGACATCGAGAAAAGTGGGCGGTGCCTTGCAACAAATGAGAATTGTAACAAATGAGAATTGCAACAAATGAGAATTGCAATAAATGAGAATTGCAACAACTGATACATGCGTATTTGGAGTGGGGATGCATTGTAAGAAGTGAGAATTGCAACAAATGAGAAATTGTAACAAATGAGAATTGTAACAAATGAGAATTGTAACAAATGAGAATTGCAACGTAAGAGACGCACTCATGTGTATAACAGGGTACCGCATATCTATCCGTCCAACGAGACAATAGAGAACGGATTTTTTTATTTATTTCGATTTATACATAAAATCTAATACGTAATATCCAATAAATTTTTTTGCCCAGTGGCTGAGCTACAATGCGGGTGGGCTAGAATGATAGGGATCCAAATCCGAATGAATATTAGTAAAAAAAAACTCAGCTGAGTGAATATTATGTATGTAAATGTAAATCTTCTGAGTGAGTACGGGGGGGGGGAGGTTATACATTGGGCTAGACACATCCGTTTACCACCGGTGTCTAGTCAGCGAAAATTAGGACCGCCGAGAAATACTCGTTATTTTAGCATATCTTTCATCTTATAGCTTGCCTAAGCAGCCTAACTATGTGCTTAGAAATTGAGAAGCTCCGTACGACTTTTCTTCCGTGGCCGAATAAGATATGTTGTTCCACTTTGATTACCTATTTTAGTTATTCTTAACATTTCAGAGTTTAGGGATTCAAGTCTTAAGCAGGCCCTGTATTTTCTATATGAGTGAAAAACTAAATATTTTCTCCATACCTGTAATGTTGGTCAATTTGAGCTTTTTCTATACGTTTGTCTTTAGCTCTTCGATTTTGGAACCAAATTTTTATTTGTGTTTCAGTAAGTTGCAATGTTTCAGCCAGCTCAAAACGACGACCCCTTGAGATGTATTCACTTCGTTGATATTCTACCTCCAGACGCATAGTTTGTTCACTACTGAATGTTGTCCTTTGACGTCTAGGTCTGCCCTCTTTTCTTCTTCTTCTAGCAACTGTAAATTATTTATAATTATTCTTAGTTTCTAACAAAATAAAATCAAAGTATTAATATCCAATGTCATCAAAAAATTATTTAAAAATAATAGTAACCCAGTTGCATTACTATCTGTATTCTACCAAGTTATTGTATTTCAATTGTTTTGCATGTGGATAACATATTTAGATGCAATTGTTTCATATCAAATTTTCATGTCACACTACGAAAATTATTCTTGTCATATTTTTAGTTTTTCTTCGAAATTAAAAATGATATTTATATAAACCCGTACGTCATTGTAAAAAGAACAAATACCAGTTTTAACTGAACTGGCATTTACTATGGTTCCTGTTTAAAAATTTAAACTTGCATGTTGTGATCGTGAATGTCTTCTTGTTTAGTTAAAGTCGATTGGCATACGGTCTTGTAATATCCTATGGCCTCGATAAGACCGACTTGTTACTAGTCGTCATCATTTTCATTTGACTTATCTGCATTTTTATCTGATCACGTAATCTTGCAAAAAAGTCCAGTAGCACGAGCAAGTTTGGAAGGTTTCATAGCTGTATTTGACAGAATTTTAGAACATACTGCACACAAAGTCCGTGGCTATAGTTCATCACCAGGAGCTACAATGAAACCAAGTTTTAAATATTCTTTATCGTAATGCCTAACATAGTTTTCTTTTCTCTTTTTAGTTTATAGTTTACAGTCCGTAGTATCATTTTTTTGCAGGTTTTCTCCTACACTTAAAGCACTAGTACTTGACATATTTCCGCACCATCACTATTTTTCTCTTGAATATTGTCCTTGCTCTTAGAGTAAAGAAGCTAAAGAGAGGAAACAATGTGAGAAAAGTGAAGCCAAATTTCAAATGCGGCGGCCATATTTGTATGACCTTATGTCAAAATCAGAATGTTGACGAAGTGCACTGTTTTTATGGTTATTGACATGTTAAGTTTTTCTTGTGTAATTATATTGAATATTACTACTGACTTTTTGTGTTATTAATATTAGTTCTAGTGTAAATCCTTTCCTTGAATATTATAGACTTGTGTAATTAGTGATTAGTTATAGTGTAAAACTTTTTCTTGGACATTGTTACCTGCGGACTTTGTGTTAATTATAATGTAAGTTCAATTCATTATCATTGCATTTTGTAAAAATGCCTAGTTGTGTCGCTTTCGGTTGTAACAACAGATCTTCTCAACCGCGTAGCAGTGCAGTGCAGAAGAAGACAGAACCAGTTGCGAAATTGACATTTCACAAGTAAGTTTTTATTTTTGAGTTATTTCTATTATTTGTTTTATAATACTTTTGTTTATTATAATTTGGATTTCCCACAAATCCCGAAAGACGAAATGCTTGGACTAAAGCTGTGCGTAGAGTTGGATGGATTCCAAGTGTGCTTTGTTCCGCACATTTCGTTGAGGAAGCATTTGACAAAACATCGTTGGTATGCGTTAGATTGCGTGATACAGCTATTCCATCAGTATTCCCAGCTTTCCCCTCATATCTTCAAGATGTAAGTACATACTTGTAAAGCCTGTACATATTTATTCGTTCACAAAAAGAATAAACGATATCAACTTCAGGTTAAAAAAACTCGAAAATCTACTCCTGGAAGTACAGTCTCAGGAATAACTCCACTCGTGAATGTAAATTCCATCGATGTCGATGCGATTCCATCCACATCTACTACTGTACCTGATTATCCACTACCATCTTTGCCAGCAGTGTCATCAAGAAGATCTATTTCAAGAACTACGTCATTTTCGCCACTTCGCCGAATGCATAGATCGATGTCGTCTACAGAAATCGTGTTACTGCAGAAATTGAAGCAAATTAAACTGCGGTATCAAAAAAGAATTAAACTTTTGCAACAGTCAGAAAGAAGACATGTGAAAAAATAGCATTATTGAAAAATGTATTAACTACATTAAAAAACAAAAGTTTAATAAATGATGAACATATTAACATCTTAAAAAATATACCAGGGCCAAATGCAGAGATTTTAAAACGACAAGTTACTAAAACTATTGGTGGTTCTCTGACACGCCAATATAATGTACATTTAAGATCATTTGCGTTAACACTGCATTATTATTCTCCATCAGCTTATAGATATGTACGAGCACAATTTGATTCTTGTCTACCACATCCTAGAACATTGACATCATGGTATAAATCAGTTGATGGTAGTCCTGGTTTTACAGAGGAAGCATTTCGTGCAGTTCGATTAAGAACACAAACATCGTATAATGAAATTCTTTGCGCGTTAATGCTCGATGAAATGGCGATCAGACGACATGTAGAATATGACGGTAAAAAATACCATGGATATGTAAATATGGGCACTGGAATTGAAGGTGATGATAGATCAGTCGCTAAGGAAGTATTAGTGTTAATGCTAGTGGCAATAAATTGTGCGTGGAAAATTCCAGTTGGATATTTTCTGACTGACGGTGTCAATGGTGAACAGAGGTCTAATATAGTAAAAATGTGTTTATCGCTATGCCATGAAGCAGGTGTTCGAGTGGTATCCTTGACGTTTGATGGGGCACCAAGTAACTTTACCATGGTAGGTAAATTAGGCTGCAATACTGATCCGACAACTGTAATGAAGACATGCTTTGATCATCCTGTAACGCAGGAAACAATTTATATATTTCCGTATCCTTGTCATATGATGAAACTGATTCGGAATACTCTTGGTGAAAAAGAAATAATATTTGATGAAAATAATTTAATAAAATGGGATTATGTTACTAAACTGCATAATTTGCAAGAAGGCGAAGGAGTTCATCTGGCAAATAAAGTTCGTTCCACTCATATTAACTACAAAAAACAGAAAATGAAGGTACGTCTAGCAACACAAGTTTTGAGTGAATCAGTGGCAACAGCACTAGAAATTTGTGAATATCATCTTGGGCTGGACGAATTTAAAGATAGTTCTTCAACGGTAAAATTTATTAAAATATTCAATAATTTGTTCGACGTGTTAAATTCAAGAAATATGAAAAATTTTGCCTTTAAAAAACCAATTAATGAAACTAATTTTTCTCAAATTACTTTGTTTTTAAAAGACGCTGCGAATTATATTCGTAACTTACGGTGTATCCGAAATGGTGAATTGATTGTAAAATCGAACAGAAAAACAGGTTTTTTGGGATTTTTAATTTGCATTGAGAGTTCAGAAATTATACTTGGATGTATGTGGTGCTGAAAAATCGTTAAAATATTTGCAACAGATTCAGGAAACAGTATACCACTAGAACATATAAATATTCTTCACTGTTCGAGTAAACCGCAACGTACTAATGCTGTTGAAATAATAAACCACTCTACAAGCATGTCTAGGCTATATGAAGAAAATGATATGAATGTACACTTGGATACAGATCATGTATATTGTCACATTACACAAATTCTTAGTGAATTTAGTGATCACGTTATATCGTATATAAGTGGTTTTGTAATCAGACATTTATATAAAAAAAATTATTTGTGAAACTTGCAGAAATGCACTCATTTCAAGTACAAATGAAAATTATATTTTAATTAATTTAAAAGATAATGGTGGCCTGATTCGACCATCAAAAGACGTTTGTGACATTTGCAGAACTGCAGAGAAAGTAGTTCGACAAGCTCTTGCGGAAAGTGGTGGAAGATATTTATTGAAAAAATTTTCGCTATTATATTTAATTGGTATTATTCTGAAACATTATCTGAAAAATCATATTTTTGAAAATATTTGTGCTCACGTGCATGATAACAATATACATATTTGAAAATCATATAATACATCTAATAAGAGCTGTGGCGGAAAAATATATTAGTGTTAGATTATATTATATCGCCAAACAAAATGTTGATCATTCCCTCAGTAAAAGGAACTTATTTAATAAAATAGTTTTGTTTGAAGGGCATTGAATATAGGTATTCATCAATATTAATATAATATTTCAATAAGTTTTGTTTTATATTGTTCTTTTTTATTTTTTATTTCAATTTGTATACTCTTATATAAAAATATAATATGCTTATATTGTTCATTTATATGCTACATTTGTATGATATTTTTTTTAGGAATTTTTATATCAAGAATTGGGATATTTTTACAATTTATTGAAATTCTTCCATATAAGCCCAGCAAAACGGTGGTCAGCCAAACATGGCGCGCACTTGCTCCCCCCCTTCCGCTTCATGGCTTCATTCGACTACTCCTCAAATCGATGTTGTATTCCCTCTATAGTTTCTTTACTCTAAGTCAGGGGTTCCCAACGGGGTCGGTATAGACCCCTTAGGGGTCGATGGACATTTGAAATGGGTCGATAAATTGTTATAAAATTTTTAGGGGTCGATAGAAGTTTCTAAGGGGTCGATGGACAAATTATATACAGTTTTTTCCATATTATTATATTAATAAAGTAAATATTCTGCTGAAGAACGTTAATAAATGCTTAATTGTGGTACTCCGTGTAACTGGGATATAGCTTGATGTTGTAGAATAAAGTAAAATAAAATTTAATATTAACTCGCCAACTGCGAACGCATCACATAGTTGTTGAGTTCTCTGCATTGGCTGTACAGCGCGACGTAAAACGTAAGGCTAGGATCACACATTGGCGCCAAACCGTTCCCGCCAAATTGCGCATGTTTCACAGTAAATTGTACTGTAAGTATTACTACGCGACTTAAAATGTATGTTCTGCAAAAATTCATTTTAGTATGTACGAAGAGCTAACAAACTGCGCGTGCATCACACTGTGTGTCACTAGGTAACTGGCAAGGATTGATTCAACATAATTGTGAGTATTTTCATTGTCAATCTTTCAAACGTAATAGATTTTTTACTATTTTTATTTTATATTTCAGGATCGATATGTCGCCTCCAAAAAAAAAAAAATGTAGACAATATTCACAAGAATATTTAAGCTTTGGATTTATTAGTTCACCTGGAAATAATACAATACCATTGTGCCTTATCTGTGAAAAATCATTTCATAATGACGCTATGAAACCATCAAAGATGAAAGATCATTTAGATAGGATGCATTCTGATAAAAAAGACAAGGAATTGGAGTACTTTAAAAATCTTAAAGACAAATTTCTAGTGCGATCCAAAACAGGACTGAAATCGTTTTTGACACCTTCAACATCTAAAAATATTGAAGGAGGACTAGAAGCTTCTTACCAAATATCATTACTTGTAGCAAAAGCCGGGTATCCTCATACAGTCGGTGAAAAATTAATATTACCGGCAGTACAAGAAATAATTAAAACTGTGATGAACATGGACCCAAATCCAGTACTACGAAGCATTCCGCTAAGTAATAATACAGTTCAACGCCGCATCGATGAAATGGCTGAAGATCTTAAAAAGTCTTGATATTTGAATTGCGAAGCTGTAATTTTTCTGTTCAACTGGATGAAGCTACCTTTGGAAGAATGAGTCTTTTAATGATCTATGTTCGTTATTATAGCTCCAGGAAAGAAGAAATAACGGAGGAATTCCTGTGTCTGGAGCAATTCGAGACTTATACAACAGGAGAAATGATATATAATTGTTTAGAAAATTTTTTGGAACAAAACCAAATTCCTATTTTAAATATTATTGCAGCTTCTTGTGATGGAGCACCTGCAATGGTAGGAAAATATCGGGGTTTTCTAGCTTTTCTGAAAAAAAAAGTTCCTTACATTCGAACAGTACACTGTGTTTTACACAGACAACATTTAGTTGCCAAGAGGTTAAATGAAAAACTTCACGAAGTTCTAAAATTGTGCATTAAAACTATAAATATCATTAAATCAAAAGCTTTGAATGATCGGCTCTTTGCACAATTATGTGACAGTAATGATGAATGTTATAACAATTTGCTTTTACATACGGAAGTGCGCTGGCTGTCAAAAGGTAACGCTTTGCAACGATTGGTTGACATTTTTGATACAGTAATAGAATTTCTTCTTGAAATTGAGCAACCTACAGCAACACAATTAATTGAATTTAAAAAACATATATTTTACTTGACCGACATATATTCTAAATTCAATAGCATGCAAAATAAATTGCAAGGCAAAGATATAAATCTCATTCAAGCACGAGCAAGTATTCTAGGATTTCGTTCCAAAATTGACTTATTTATATCTACATTGAATCGAATGGACTTTATTTATTTCGATAACTTAATGAGTTTATCTGTTATTGAAAAAGCTAGTATTTGTTCTGACGATATACTATTATATACGGATCACTTGAAAAAATTAAAAGACGACTTCAACATTCGCTTCGAAGACCTTGAAAATTTAAATGTGCCATCGTGGATTATACAACCGTTTGAGTGTGACATATCCGAAGTAAATGTTTATTTACAAGAAGAATTAATTGAAATAAGGGAAGATCTGGAATTAAAAATTTTATTTCAAACAACTGGATATGCCAAATTTTGGAATAATAAAGATATTCGTCAAAAATTCCCCAAATTAAAAAATATTGTTGAACCAATGTTTTTAACATTCCCCAGTTCATATCTAGTAGAAGCCGGTTTTAGTCACATAAATAATATATTAAGAAAAACAAGAAACAGGTTAAATATAGTAGAACGTGGTGATTTAAGAATTATTTTGAGTTACTTCGAACCTAATATAAGAAATATTGCTGCAACCCATCAGGCCCAACCATCACATTAACAATTTTACAATCGGTGTTCAATCTAATATTTGTTGTATTACAATACAAATTGTGATAATATATTGTTTTGATTTTTTATTTGTAATTGTTCCTTTCGTTTAATACATTTTTATAAACAAACTATTGTTTCTAATTCTTCAAACGAATTTATTACCCTAAAAACTATTATATATATATATATATATATATATATATATATATATATATATATATTAGTTGCTACATTTACCAAGGGGGTCTATGAAATCAAAAAATATCTTGGCAAGGGTCGATGCATGAAAAAGGTTGGGAAACCCTGCTCTAAGTCCTTGCCTCTACTAAAGAACGTTAAAAGATTTCGCTGTTTGACTTTTTTCTCCAGAAAAATGAGTTATTTTCCATTAATAAATCCATATTAGAGATAATTTTAATTTTATTGTAACACACCCCCCCACCCGCGGGTCGCGCCTATTTTTGTTTATGAATCAAAAATGTAGCTGCGATTCTGACGTGAATTTTATACAAATTGCTTTATAATAATAGGAAACTTTTTTTAATTTAATTAAATTATTTATTATATAAAAACATAAACATAAACCTTACGTAAAATGTGATATAACGCATAGAAACTATTTTATTGTTGACTGTTTATGAATAAAGTCACTTTGAAATTTGTTTAGCAATTCATGTCCTCACCACATGTAAAGTACGACTCAGAGTTGTGACGTTATTTATCTAGCAAGTTATTCTCCGTACACTTAGTTCTTTGGCGTTTATTAATAAATGACGTCACAAAAAAAGTGAGGGGAAAATTTCTTGGCCTGAATTTTTAGGAAGTTTCTTTAATTTATTCTAGATAATTTAATGTCCAAAAAATATTTAAAAAATATTTTCCGGAGTCAGAGTACCGATATGATTTATGAAAGTTCCTTAGTATAATTATTGTAGGCCTTTGCATTTAAAAACAAAATTAACGGCCATTATTCAAAAAAGCGTGATACTATTTTGTTTTTCTGATAACCATGTTAAAAAGTCGAAAAATGGTATTATTCTCCCCATTTAATAAATTCGACCGTTTTAAATAAAGTAGTTAATATGTTACTTCTCATAATTGGATCACCTGCATATGAATATTTTGCTCGAAAATAAGGTTATGTGTTTTCTCATGCACTATATTTTATCAATTCCGCTAAACAAGACGCAGAACAGTAAATAATATTTAACAACCTTTTCTTACTTAATTAGCAATGAAGTTATTACTTAATTAATTTTATTCATTGTAGTCAAAATGTAGAATCTGATAAAGGAAGGTGTTGGATCCAAAAAGTTAGAATAATTGATTGTAATTCATTTGGTGTTAACTATATATGTATTGGAATACATTTTTATAAAGAAGCTAAAAAAAACAGCGACATTTCGACCATATGGTTTTTGCTCATTTTCATGCAAAAAACAATTTTCTAATGCAAAACACACATAATACGGTGAAATTCTTAAGATATCTGTTACAGCTGGTTTGTTAAATTTGTTCATTTGTTATTTTTGTTTATAATATGCTTTTCTTATATACAGTGTGTCCCAGCGACTACCACACATAGGGAAATGAACATGGAGAAATTATACGGAGAGAGCAAAATTAACTGTAGCTTACGTGACCAAACAAAGTTCGCATTGTAGTCGAAACTACCTTCCACGGAATAAAAATAAGATCAATATTTAGTAATTTTTGACGTTTACCGACCGAGCATTCAGTTGTCATTCAGTAGCGCCGTGTGTATTTTGCCGTTATTTATTTGTGATTGTGTTTTACTTTTTTCATATTTTCTTGTATAATCAGTCTTTTTTAAGACTAATACCTTTATCTGTGTTTAATAATAACGTAAGTACTTATACACAGCGATCAAAATTAACTGTAGCTCACGTGACCAAACAAAGTTCGCATTGTAATCAAAGCTACCTTCCACGGAATAAAAATAAGATCAAAATTTAGAAATTTTTGACGTTTACCGACCGAGCATTCAGTTGTCATTCAGTAGCGCCGTGTCTATTTTGCCGTTATTTCTTTGTGATTGTGTTTTACTTTTTTCATATTTTCTTGTATAATCAGTCTTTTTTAAGACTAATATCTTTATCTGTGTTTAATAATAACGTAAGTACCTATATAATTAAGTAATATTTTCTTGTATTTCTAAACAATAGTTTTATGAATATTTTAGGTTACAATGTTTGGTGAAGAGCACGATAAGTTTATTTTAGAAGCTTATTTTCGTTCTGGCGTTCGAAATGAAAACGAATGGAAGTATTCTATTCAATGTTGCCATGAACAATTTATACAGAACTACCCTACAGTACTACTTCTTGAGTGACTTGGAAATGTTCTGATCTCATAAATAATGTTATAATATTCTAAATACATAAAAATAAAAAATATTTTCCTTTCATGGTATAAAATAATTTCCAACTTTAACTGATCTAAATTATTTTTATTATAAAAGTATTATATGTCACAGGCCTGTATAAACCAAGGTCGTAGGCACGCCTATGTATTGTGTTTGTTTCAAATCGTTACTATGGTCACTATAGTTACTACTATAGTGAAGCGGCAACTTGACAATTGCAATAGAGCGGCACGTTCAGTTATTATTGCTCTCTCCGTATAAGGATCAACCATTGCCTTAAGCTATATGCATATTCTTTCTGAGTGACAAAAACAAAAGATTTAAAACAAACAAATTTAGTTCTGTCAAATAATTTTACATTACATAATTATTTAAAGGAATTTTATTTAAAATAGGAAATTGGGTGCGTTAATTGCCTTCGCAAAAATAATGTTAACGAAGTAGATATTTTGGCAGCTGTCGAAGTGTGAGGGAAATTACAAATAACCTCGATGAATCACCGCACTCATAAAAAATACAAAAATTTTGCTTAAAAATATTACACGCTGCTATTAGCAGCAGATAGTGAAAAACTAATCACTTTTTGTGAATTAATGTTTAATAAATGTCATGGTTTAGAAAATATTTGTTTCACTACCGGGTACACATTTACATTAAATGGGGAACATAATTTTATGACAGATTAAGCCACTGTCTGCGAGTCAATGGGAATACGTTTGAACATTTCATTGGTTAGTACCTGCTAGTGATATTGAATTTAGCGCTTATCTGTTCTATTTTTCTTCGTTTTTCCATTACAAAATGCAATCTCTTAAGCTTTCTGTTGTTGGTATGTATTACTGAAAATCATCCAAATTTGTTTCTACACAAACTTTATTAATAAAATAATAAATATAACCATATTATTTATCCCTAAAAATTATTTATTTGCAAGAATATTGATAATTCAATGGTAATAGTTGTATTGTTTCAGCAAATTTAAAAAATAACAGCAATCTAAATTTGATTAATTTAACTACCTACTGTTTAATTTGTGACAATCACATGTTTAGATACAGACACAGCAATACTTGATCCTTGCATAATTTCCCAATGTTAATTTTCCTATGTATAGTAGTCACTGAGACACACTGTATAGTCAGTCACGAAAGTCTTCGTACACCTATCAAAATAGCTTAATTTATGATAAAACACAATTTTAAATTAAAATAATATTACACAAATATTAGTTTACTATAGACTAGCTGCCATAATTTAAAAAAATGTATACAATTTATTTATTCTGAATAAAGATTTTTAGAAAATTGTAACTCGACAAATTTAGCTGTTTGGATAGGTATACGAAGACTTTTATGACCGACTGCATATACGTATATACTATATACATCATTGTTCAAGCTTGATGTCACAATGTTGATGAAACTAGTTGCTTGTAATCAATAGATATTGTGATAATAACACATGGTAATTTAATATTTTATTTATTTACGATGTATTATATAAAGAGTGTTAAACCTAAATCCAATGTTGAGGAGGTCCTATTCCATTTGGTTATGTAACTAGAAAGATCAAAATTTAATAAATATACTACTTGTTAAATTCAGATGCTCAACTACATATTACCGTTAAGAATCTCAGAAACTATAATAGATATGAAGCTGGTTATCTTATTTTGTCTAATTTAATCAACTTCATATCTCATGATTTCTAAGATTCCTTAATGGTAATATGCTGTTAAGCATTTCCATTTATTAGTATATTCATCAAACTTTCATCTCTTGTAGTTACAAAACCAAATGGAATAGGATCTATGTTCATACGAAATGTTTTACTCAAAATGGCCTCCACAACATCGTGCTAACTATAAATTATTGTCCAATAATTTCTTAATTTAAAACAGCGAATGGAAAATAGGATATTCTGTAGAAAAACATTTCTAATTAAACATTTTTGTTTCCTTGTCTGTTACACTCTTAATTTATTAATAGCTAACTATCCGTACACAGAATTTAATTGGATTATTAAATTTGCGTTAAATAAATTTGAATGAACGAAATTTTACGAAATTAAAAATATTATGATCTATATCACAGATTTTAATCATATGATTTAAATCACACACTCTGGTACATAGTACCTACATTAAATATGATTACCGTACCGATGAATAAGAACTATATTCTTAAATGCATATTGATGTTAAACATTTCCGAACTGAATCACGGATGTCACGGTCAAATAAACACACGGCAACCAGATGCTGTACATATTGCGATCGTTCGACCGGACACAAGTTGACATTAATAACGAGTTAGAAGGTGTCCTTTACATCCATAATCATGACAAGGGTTTCTTTATACTTCCGGTTCAATCACAGCATATGTTTATTACACAAATGTGTAATGTGTACTACTGGTAGTTTTATCCATTTTAATTATTAATACATATTTAGTGATAACAGGTACGGTTGCATATACTATTTCGGTGCTAGGTATAATTATTATCATGAGTAAAATATATGTTATTCATTCGAGTGCTGCTTTTTTAAAATTTGTGTTGTAAAGTCAAATTGTATAAGAAAAGAGTTGCCAATGAGAGTATTGCAGTATTAATATTTATACTTATTAGTGCGGTAAACAATTAATAAAAGAATTCTTGATATGAAATATATCAAAAATATGATTTACGACATATTAGAAGTAATCAATTCAACTGCATGTCTCACCAAATTATCTTACATAGTGATTCCAATGTTATTTTTTACTTTCTAAAGTATTTACACGATTCATAATTCTGTACAGAATATTGGACAGCTATGTATCGTTACATACAGAGAATGTAAGGAAATCATGTACATGATTCTATTCTGAAAAAAAAATAGAACATGTTCAATTTTCATGCAGAATTTTATACATTAAGTTCGCACAAGCGATGCGCAGTAAACAGTACGTGACTAGTTTTTGTACAGCAACTTACGGCTAATTTTGATTAATGTGCCATTTCAACATTTGAAAGGTTATCTTTGTTTATATTGTAAATTATATTTGTAAAATCATAAAATAAATGTACTTCTTCATCGCTTGAATCAATGAAGTGTCAATTATGCTAAATTGCGTATGCTCGTAGAGATACTTTATCGCGTACGTTGCAAACAACTTAATAGTACCAAGGGAGAGAAATCACTTATTTTTCCTGAAGTGTAATTTGAAGCCCGAGGACGAAGCCAGAAAAATGATGATCTCTGCCGAGGTGTATATACTATTTTTTCCATGTTCGGGAGTAGAAATTCTTAATTTCATAAATAATGAATTAGGAGTATAATAAATCGGAGCGAAATTGGAATATTTAGAAGCCTTTGCAAATGTTTCCATACAACAGACATTTATTTATAAAAACCTTTGTTATAATAAAATCTCCCTTACGAAAAGTGTTTTCGTCCCTAGGAAGTAAATGCTTCATTTCTGTCCCGATTTTGACGCCATAGAAACCGACTTCTACTCCCGGACGTGTAAAATAGTACATTATACACCAAGGGAGAGAAATCACTTATTTTTCCTGAGGGAAAATGGTGGTCTCTCCCGAGGTGTATATACTATTTTTTCCACGTTCGGGAGTAGAAATACTTAATTTCATAAATAATGAATTATAATAAATCGGAGCGAAATTGCAATATTTAGAAGCCTTTGGAAATGTTTCCATGCAACGCGTACCATGACAACACACATTTATTTACAAAAACCTTTGTTATAATAAAAACTCCCTTATGAAAAGTGTTTTCGTCCCTAGGGAATAAATGCTTCATTTCTGTCCCGCGTTTGACGCCATAGAAACCGACTTCTACTCCCGGACGTGTAAAAAAGAAATTATGTACCTACATGATTTTGTGTATATAATTCTGTACAGAATTATTTACACAATTCTGCGCAGAATTCATCGTGTCATACGGACTTTACGCACGAAAATATTAAAATCATAAAAAATTTATTGCAAGATTTTGGTGGAGATACTGATTTGAAGTTTTCCAAATACGATTTGCTTCTACGGATTAATAAAAAAAATTAACTTAATATACAGGGTGGCCTTAAAATGCGTGGACATCGCTGAACCACAGATTCCTGGGTCGAAAATAAGACGATTTAACTAAACTTACCTATATACAATTACGTTTCGTTTAGCTAGTATTCTGCTTCAAAGTTCTTTCAAGAAAAAGTTATTTTATCCATAACTACAGAACGCTTGGATCGATTTTGATAAATTACCTAAATATCTTTTTTAGTTTTCATATCTTTTTTAGTTTTCATATCTTTTTAGCTCATCGACCTCCTGTCGAAGAGCTATAGTGTTCGGTACGATGTCTGTAGCATCTTCCGATTTCAAAAATTTTTGCACAGAAATCCCGGACAGACCCCCTGGATCACGAAATGACTATTACAACATAGGTCCGTATGTATGTCGCTCGTCCGCTCGTTCGCTCGTACGAGATTTTTTGTTCCACCTAGATCTCCTAAACTACCCAACGGATTTTTACGAATTTTTTTTTGCAGATACGTGTTATGGTCTAGTTGTGCAAGGTACATTTTATTTTTCAAAATTTTCCTTCGTATTTGAGAAAAAAAATATTTTCCAATTTTTTTTCAGTTTTTATTTTTTTTCTGCGTTATTTTTTATTCAATTGTATTCAAAATTTTCATACATATGCAGGAAATGGAACAATATTTTTCCATATTTTTTATTTTGAAAAATTATGTAAGACCATTGGAGAAAACAATATTTTTTAATTAAAAAATGAACAAAAGAAGATCAGTGCATTTATAGTAGGCTTAGTTTGCTTTGCTTTTGTCAACACGAGAAAATGTTTTCACACTTGTTTTAAATTTGTTGTTTTGTTTGCGACCTAGGCACCTAGGATTTTAAAAGTGAATCTAGATAAATAATAATTTGTGATATATTCAGACTTGCACATACGTCGATGAGCTGCAGGCATGTATGTCTGTATACATTCCTAGTTTTTAATTGTTCAGTTGTTGCCTCACTGGTCAATCAAACAAAGGTAAAATGATTATTCCTTAAGTTTTATTTAAATACCAGAAATTAATACATATTTTCTTAAAAATTTGATTATGTAACCCATCAAAACTTGTATACTACCGGAAGTAAAAATATCTTTCTGATTCCAAAAATTTTATCAAAATGATATGTTGCTATTTAAAAAATTAAAGTTGCACAGCGTAACACATGCGCGTAATGGGGTAAGAGAATTTCAAGGTCACAAAAATATAAAGTACTTTTTACCATTTAACTTTTGTCTGAAAATTTTTTGTCTAAATTCAATAATAACAAAAATATAGCCATGTTGCATTACTTTCTCTACACCTGTATATATATATATATATATATATATATATATATATATATAATATATATATATATATAATATATATATATATATATATATATATATATATATATATATATATGACACATCAATTATTATTGATTAATAGTTGCAATTTCATCCTTCATATACCTATATGCATTTTATAGCAAATGAACAGTTGTTCGCTTATAAATTACCGTGGGACAGACAACCTGGATATAATTAACAAAATACACCCAAATAAGATTCATGTGTTCGAATTCACATGTAGGAGAGATGTATGTTCGATGATGTGGCATAATGTTATCTGTGCTTTCACACAGCATCAACTGCAGTAAGTTATCGTACTATACATATATGATGTAGTAATATTATATTCACTTCCGTTTTTTTTTTCTTTGACTCGTTTATAATTAACGTAATAACCAGAGCAGATTGATAGTTTAACGCATGGTAATAATTGCAAATGGACGAATCATTAATATAAAAAAATTTAAAATGTTAATTTAGTAATTTATTATGTATATTCAATGGGGAACTTACATTTTTTTCTCCCCTATTTTTTGGAATTTATGAACATTAAAACAAATTCTGCAATTTAATATTTTTTATTTAAATTTACACTCACAGTGCAAATATTTCGTACTGGACATTAAAATTTGCCGGGATATTTTAGTTGGTAGTTCGACCTTGACCTTAGTTATTATTAGGTGTTAAAATGAGTTGTGTTAGTTTTTTTCATATTCAAAAATGTGCCCCAAAAGTAAAAGAAATTCGTAAATTCGAAAGAAAATTTTCTGCTCGACAAGTTATTGTGTTTGTTTTTACGTTGACGCCATTATTTAATTTAATTAGAGGCTTTCAAAATTGAATGGTAAATAAACAAAAGTGCGCACTTTCGACACCTCCTTCTGCTCGCGTTCAATCAAAGAAATGAAACCTCCAAAGCAATTCACGATATTTGCACAGTATACGGAGGATTCTAAGAATGAAAGGACAGCTCGTCGATGGTTTTCACCTTTCAAACCAATCGTTTTCGAACGGTTTGCGCGGCGTTTCCTTCGATAATAACGTCGAAATGAAAAAATATTGAACAAATTTTTTCGCAGAGTCATCGAAAAACTTTCAGAACGTTGGCAAGTGGTTGTGAATAATGCACAAGAATAGATTATTGACTATTTTGTTGTAATTTTTTTGTGGAAAATTATGTCCTCTCAAAACGGACAGAACTTTTGTTAACACTTAAAACATAGGGCAGCAAAAGGTCCTAATCTGACTTTGTATAAGAATGAGAGCTGACGTACTGTCGTGGTGCAGTGCCCACGTAAAACGCTTATTAAAAGCGATCAAAAATAGGTATTAGTCTGCGATTAACTACATGTTATTCGCAAAGTGTAGCTGAATATACAGATGTACATATCTTACTCAAAAAAAATTATTTCATGAGCTGCATAGTCCTATTATTTTTATTTCATTCAATCTCCTTTATTGTTGATATTTTGAAATAGAAAGCTAAAAATATTTTTATTTAATTTTAGCTTTTATTAATAACTAAAGAGACCTGTTAATAATTATAAATAATCCAATAAACAATGTACTTATTTGCACATACAGGCAGTACGAATAATTGAAGATTGACGCATACAGATAAATAGGAGTAGATTAGTAAGAATAGTATAAGGCAAAGTAGGATGGTGTAGTGTATTGTACCTACCTTTATGCAAGAAAACAATTATATATAGTTAATTATTCGTACCTGCAGAATGTGCAAATAGTCAATTATTCGACCTAATATATGTACACCTAGCCTCATCCTAAAATTTCTAATGGCATTCGATAATGGTTTATTTACAATTGAATTTGACGTAGAATTAAATATTTAGTATAATTTCCGTAACATTAAAATAATTTTATAAATTTGTTTACCATAGTTACTTTTTTTCAATATAAATATTAAATAATGTATTTTCTGAGATATCACATATTTGATATGTCACGCACCTTGAGTGGAAGGCGATTCAGAAGAAATTTCGAAATTAATTCCTGTTAATAAGAAACAGGTAATACAAAATATCATATAATGAACATTTTTATTATCCACTAGAACAGTGCTGACCAACTTCCCTTAGCACACGGGCCGAAATCAAATATATAAAATTTTATGTAAAAAATTAAAACGATTCGCGGGCCGGAAAAATACTTTTGCGGGCCGCTAGTATTCTAGTTGCCGTAGGACAGCGATCAGCAACCTTTTTGTACTGGAGAGCACATTTCAAAACTGCAAAAGCACTGCGGGCACTGCAAAATTAGAGAATATGGAAATGTCAAAGTTTTTGTTTTTATAAATGTCGGTGTTTTATTTAAATATGAAAACAAAAATACAAAATTCAAGAGAAAAATTAACATGTAGGTAACATAAAATAATAACAATAAAATTAATGCGACACTTGGCACTGCAAATCTTCAGATAGGTTGTTGTGATTTGGCACATAACTGGAATGTCCTATTCTGCATTGGTCTAAATAGGAGTCAGTAAGTCATAATCGGTATCTCGATTTCAAAATTTCATATTTGAAAACAAACATTCACAAGAATATTATGTCGAAGCACTGAGAGAGTAAATTTTTAAAGCACAGTTTATTAAGAAAGGGTGCATATTTTGATCAACTATGTTCCAGAATTTTTCTTCATATTGATTAGATTTTAATATTGTCATTTTTTAAATTTATAATTTCAAATTCCAAATCTTCCATATTAGCAATTTGAAAATATATCATATCAACTCAATAAGAAGCTGGCACTTTAAAAATGTTCAGCAGGCACCGCGTTGCCGATCTCTGCCCTAGAACATAACACTATTCAAGTTTTTCAAATAAAACTAATTTTCATTGTAAGATTTAAATTGTTTTTTTCCCAATCTATTTATTTAGGGAATGCAAGTGAATTTTTTAAATGAAAACTTTTAAGGCATTAAAATACTCCAATTCCCTTCAATTTCGTCTTAAATGATTTACATAGTATAATAAATATGTACCAAGTTGAATTAGCTGATATTACAGACAACGAATTATCGTGGTAAAATAGGATGTGAATGGAGCATATTGCGTTCAAGAATCACAAGATGACAAGGCTTGTTGATAAACTGAGATGACAATGACAATGAGATTATTGTTCAATGGTAACAACGAATTTTAGAATCGTTCATCCGGTGAAAATCTCTACATTAAATACAGCGGTTCCATTGTCATGAGAGGGCCCGATCCCTAACAGAAATGTCTATTTTCCTGCATTTATTTCATACTACTTTTATTTAACGAAAAATATTTTGAGTATGTACAATCATACGTTCTGAATGCATATATTTATGAATATTTAATATAGTATACTAATTCAATTAATACTCTTACGTGATTGTGGTACTCAGATGTTGTGCGATGTTATATATATATATATATATATATATATATATATATATATATATATATATATATATATATATATTATATATATATATATATATATATATATATATATATATTAAAAATGACTATTTCAAATATTAGTGCTATAATCGGTCTCTAATTGTTTACCTATAAAAGCCGTGTTAAGTGGGGTATATTATGATTACACACATACATATATATCATGGTACGGATGATGAATACCGCACAACGAAAGGGAGGCAGAACATCAGCAGACAAAACGGACACACATGGACACTCACACCCCCTCCACATTAAAGTTATCAAAGCGTGCTGCTGAGCTTTCGACAGATAGTCAGTAGTGGGGGTGATATTTGTATTGTGAAGTCCAATTCTTCGTTACCCGCACCGACTAGCGAGCGACAAACATCGCGGCATATTCGGATTTGTTCAACCGTATTGCTGTAATCACATCATAATAATATTTTACATTTTAGAATCGATAGAACCCATTGTCAGCGATTGTCTTCTGACTGAGATACTTTATACTGATTTTAACATAGTATTTACACTCGAATGCTCGAAATTTATCATAAAATTATGACTGCAGTACCGACTTTGATATTTAAACAATCTAACTCTAATATTGTGGATTCGGATTATTACAATTAAACGCAAATGGAATCATACAAAAAGTATATTTTCTCGATAAGGGAAAGCAGATATAAATGTGTTTTTAGATATTTTAACGTTTCATGATTTCTATATCAATCAACATAAAATATTGCGAGATCTTTTTACATAGCAGGAAATACTAGACACACATTTATTAAATTTTAAATACGAAATAACTTTTTCATTGAATTTATCTATTCCACAAAGTATATAAAATATAATATAAAATGCCTTGTTCTCCATATGAATGTTTTGGAGAAAACAACCGTTTATTGACGTTTTTAACTAAGTAGTCCTTATTCAGGACTACCTAAAATATTAAACAATACAGGGTAGAATCGGCTAACTTGGACATATCAAAGATTGTTTCTGTTTTTTCTTGCAGAAAATGAAAACAAATATGGATAAGCATTACATCAAAAGTCACATCATTGTTCCACTAAATCATGATTTCTAATTAATTTCTTTCTTACATTCTTCTGTGACCTTGATTAGTGTAAACTACTGTCCACTGATATAAATCCGTAATTATACAGACAATTTAGTGACAGTAGGGTTAATAAATCAAAACTGTGTAAATATCTGATTACTGAAATTTGCCGAAACTGCCTATTGCCTGGGATTCTCTAACTCCGAACGGTAGTGAATAACGGACAACTCGGTTTGGTAACTATGGTTATGTAATCTAGCTGAACCTAGCAAATCTGTAACAACTTGAAGCCGATAATTATCGGTACCACGGTTGATATACAGCCGTTTGTTGACGAGAGTTGTATATGTCCCGTTAAGCTAACGTTTGATTGCATTTGAGTATTAAAAGACGTTAATACGTAAATAATATTGTATGAAAGAGTGGAAATGTATGATATTTGGATTCTTAGCAAGTGAACAATTTTAAAATTGAATAAATGAAAATTTGACATGTGCTAATGTGAATGGATTATTATCAACGAAGTGAACTGAATACTGCTTTAGTTCAAGATTTGCCTCTAAATGTCTTGGGAAGAAGAGAAAGTCTTGCCACTGCGTAAATATATCATAGATATGTCAGTGAATCAGTGCTAGGTTAGTTCATATGCTGGCATGTGATGTACAAAGCAAACAGAACATATAAGTATTTGGAATATCATTATGTGATTTTTCTGTAATTTAATTTGAATTAACTTAGAAATTTAGCTTTACTGACCCCAATTTATATAGCAGCTGTCAGTTTCGTTCAGATGTACCTAGAATTCCATTAACGTATATTGAAAATATGTGGAAAATGCATACATTTGCATTCTGATTAGAATTAGTTGCAAATTGACTAATCATGATTAATCAATTGAATTACAGATGCCTGTGCAAATGTATATGAAAATTTTCTTTTACTGTCAAATTTATCGATATTGTATAAGAAGGCATAGATACGGCACAAAAATAGTGTTGCCGATATAACAAATTCGACATGTTAACGGTTTCCGTTTCGTAACGCCTAAACAGAAGCTGTTACAGAATGCCTAGGTTACGGTTCTACCGTTTATTTACTACCGGTATCTTACATTCCTGCTTGGAAACGGTTGAGTTTTGTCGGCTGTTTTATTTAAATCTCATTCTACTGCGAAAATGTAAACCGGACCGTGGGTTGTACATCACTGTCATGGAGTTTGGGCTTTTAATGGAGTATGTAATATTCTCATTTTGAAAAAAAGTAGATCGCAAGTATATCTGCGTGGACAATATAGTTCTTATGCAAAAATTAATTCTATTTTTCCAGTAGAATGAGCTAAAAAAACTCAACCCACAAAATTCGTTCGACCTCAAAGCATTAACCCATCAACCCGTAGATCGCGGTCAACATTATTGACACGCCTTGTATGTGTATGTAATATGACCATTCAAGGAATAAATTGGTGTATAACGAATATCTAGTGAATAATTGATTAATAAGATACATTTGTATGAACGCAAAGAAGACTAAAGAAGAATGAATATGAAAATATTGTGCGAGATCTGTGTATACTGTGGAATTCGCTTATAGTGAACACTATATTCAATATAACGAAAGTACACATCTACACATATTTTTTAGCTCATCGACCTCCTGTCGAAGAGCTATAGTGTTCGGTACGATGTTTGTAGCATCTTCCGATTTCAAAAATTTTTGCACCGATTTATGGATTTTTTTCTGCAGATACGTGTTATGGTCTAGTTTTTTTTCAGTTTTTATTTTTTTTCTGCGTTATTTTTTATTCAATTGTATTCAAAATTTTCATGCATATGCAGGAAATAGAACAATATTTTTCCATATTTTTTATTTTGAAAAATTATGTAAGACTATTGGAGAAAAAATATTTTTAAATTAAAAATTGAACAAAAGAAAATCAATGCATTTATAGTCGGCTTAGTTTGCTTTGCTTTTGTCAAAAGAAGAAAATGTATTCACACTTGTTTTAAATTTGTTGTTTTATTTGCGACCTAGGCACCTAGGATTTTAAAAGTGAATGTAGACAAATAATAATTTGTGATATATTCAGACTTGCACATACGTCGATGAGCTGCAGGCATGTATGTCTGTATACATTCCTAGTTTAAAAAAAATTATCTCCTACCAATATGATGTTATTTATTTATTATATTATATACTGTTGCTCAGAAATATTGAAAATATGTTTATCGATGTTGAAGTTTAACATCATGAGGAAGTACCTTGTACGTCGTGCCTAAAGTTGCAACGTACATAAAATTCATTCATTGACAATCTACCCGAGTTCACATATAGTGAACTTAAGGAGTTAATTGAGTCCATTATATCCGAAGGTCCACTATATGCGAACCGATAACATTAACACAGGTGATTATGTTTGCTACCCCAGAAATACTTTAGTTAGTTTTAAACCGAATTACAATATTATTTATAACATTTGCTAGATTTCATTAAACTTTCCGATATAATCAAATGAAAGCCAGTAATTCTCTAATTCTCAAAAGAGAAAATTTTAAATAAGGTAGAAAAAAACAAATAAAATCTACTATATAATTCCGATGCTAGCAAATCACCATACTATTTAATGCTCTAATATATTACGTCATATTCTCATATTATTTACGGTTTACCTATAAACATTACAACAAATGCCTCAAAAAGGTATTTAAAATGGAAAAATTAGCTTTTCAATTTATCTAGTTGATTTCATTGCCTAAACTAATTTGCGTGCCACAAAAGTTTTAGATCATCTAGAAGTGTGTTAGAAACTACTAAACGTTGTACTTTACTGTAACAATAATTTATTACTAAAATAATAAACCTGATGATCGAAACATTGACAATAGTTTAAAATGGTTTAAAGTTTAAACTGCTGATTCAGTTCAATAAAGTTCTATTGACAACGTGAACAAGTTATTTCATCGTCATTTATTCTTAACAGGAAATCGATAAACACAGCGTTTTGATTATTTAAATCTATGTCATATATATATATATATATATATATATATATATATATATATATATATATATATACATATATATACAGAGCGTCCTATTTAAACGGGCCACTATAGGGATCTCGGAAACTATAAGAGATACAAGATCGGTTAAATTAGACAAAAGTTGCGCATTTATGGGCCAATGTTAAAGGCGATTTCATATTTTGAAAATATTTCATTGCTCACTAGATAATGACAAAATTGTTATTTTTTCGAATTTGAATTTTCCATTATAACTCGGAAGGTACTGAAAATATTGAAAAATGTTTCAAATAAATATTTTAGCATAGACAACAGGCATATATATATATATATATATATATATATATATATATATATATATATATATGTCTAATTAAACAGCACGTAATATATCGTAAGTAGAGTGAATTTCTAAACAAACCTTTACGCATAATTAAAGTTTTAATTTCCAAATGAGTTTATTGATACATATTTCAATTTAATTAAAATGGAGATATACTAAAAATACTTAAATACAACAATATAACTATGAACACATCTCAAAATCGACTTTTACATTACAAATTACAATATAATCAGATACTAGAAAAATTGTATCATTATTCTATCATTGCTTGTTATTAAACACTGAAAAACAAAAAAAAAATAGAAAAAATGTATTCAAAACTTCTTAATTCATTATTGCAACAATGTGTCATATTTTACACATCAATGTCTAAATTTCAATAATCTGAATTTTACTAATATCTTCCATGTTATATTAGTTCTAACCATTAAATTAATGCTAAAATATAAAATCGTGTAACAGTTGTGTATCTAATATAGTTGGTAAGAAACTAACAGTGACACGAACAAATACAAATCGTGTAGGTATATTTGGTGTAAATTACTTACGGAAAGCAGAAAATCCAGCGAAATGCGCATCTTGTGAAGTTGTCAATGCTAATCTAATAGCGGTATCGTCTCCAGGTGGAAATGTGAACGGAAATGAACCAAGTGTTCCACTGATCACCGGAAATCCTAGTCCGGAAGATATGAGTGGTTGTGGTCTGCAGATATCACCTTCTTTAATTGTTTGTACTTCGGCTTTAATATCATTCTTACTATCTTCTAAATGTCCATATAATCGCGCAAAGAACTGTCTTGGTGACGATGGTTTCGTAATTACATTTGAAGTTTTAAAATCAGAACCATTGCTTTCAGAACCTTCTGAAGTAATTGTATTCGTACTCTTCTCGGAGGCCATAGTAAAAGTTTATAAACTAGTTTAACTTGATAAACATAACCGTGTATTTTTTATATGTATATGTATACTGGTAACCACATAAGTATATATCTTAACACTGATCTTTGTCACGTTTCGTTCAGTACTGAACTAAATAATGGAAACAAACAATATCGGGTAAGACACTGTTTTGATAACACCCAGAAACCACTGTGGGCGGTACATCTAAACAAGTGGGTGTGGCTTGTTTATGCGGTATCCAATAAGAATTATCTCCGATAATCTTCCCATGTGCGACCTATTCCAGATGGCAATTGAAATTAAATATTATCATAAATCATTTGACTGTAACAATTATTACGAAAATAAAAAAAGATGTTCAAGATAAGAAACAAACGATGTGAATTGTCCAGTTGTTAATTCATTTTAATTACATTTGTTACAATAAGTGTAATGAAATACTAAAATTACCCACAAATAAAAACATATAGGTATTTTAAAAACTGAATATTTATAAATTGGAAAACAATATTTTGTTTTATTTGATAATAATACGATTATTTATTTAGCCTGTGGCTATTAAACATAACATAACATTAACAGAAAATAGTAATAATAAGAAACGTATACAACCAATTTCAACCTTCTTACACACTAAGTATATACAATTTTAGCTTTCTTTTAAATATATGTTATGATTCTGAATCTATCACTTCATTTGGTAATTTGCTGTATTGATTGAATGCATTGTTAAACAGTGAATTTATATTTTCACTTTTTTTATGTATTAATCTTTAATCTGCCTAGTAACGTAGATACCTATGTATTGTACAATGTTGAATTAGTTTTTTTGGTAAATACAATTTACTATTTATTATTTTAAAAATAAATACCAATAATGTTAAACTTAACAAATTGAGTTACATTCATTCACTCGAAAATATTAAACATGAAATCTACTTTTGCATATATTTTTTTTACTTTTAGTGTAATTAACATCGCTCTATTTTTTTAATGTTTGAAGTTTACATATACTTGTATGTACCTATGTCACCTTTATTAAATAAAAAAATAACAGTAGAACAGTCTGATAAATGTGGTAAAGTAATAGCATTATATATTAATATTTTCGAGTATTGCGACAAATTTTCGCTTATTCTCGATAAGATATTAATTTTGTTTCATTTTTTTACGTAGATATTGAGCATGTAGGTACATTAAATTTAAGTTTTCTGTCCTCAATAAATCCTAAATATTTTATTTCCTCAACGTATTCAATATTTGAGTTACTTATTGCTACACATTCCTGGTCATTTATTAATTCCTTGTACATGCATTTTTTTGTAAATAGCATAGCTTTTGAGTTATTTATATTTAACTAGCTAAAAGTACCCAGCGTCGCTCGGGGTTCTTATAATAGTTGTTATTCTAAAGCTTTTTGATACACAATGTTTTGTGTTTTTCCATCCGGTGCAAATATGAATACATTTCTTGGCGTACAATTTATTACTTTTGCACTGAAATATTACAATTATCTACATGTATAATTACTTACGTAATAAATGTTAAATTATTACGTAACATTATTAATACAACAGTATTACGTACATTTATTAAATTCAGATTGAATCGCCTTGTCAACAATCAACAATGCAATAAACAATGATAGTACCTTTGCCATGAAGGTAAATATATGAACAAAAGACTTACAATTAGACAATATACTATGCTTGTAGTATAGACAGACGGCTTTGCACATGCCAACAAAAGAATAATATTGTACTGATGACAGTTAATTATGTACATACGTCAAATTTAATTTCATGTCCTTCTTTCTACATTTTGCAGTAGATATCGGCGTTCCCATGTACTCTATGACACCCGCATGGTCCTAGAGGGTATCTCTGCAAATTTTTAACCTGATAGGTCGACGGGTGTAGAATTGTATAAGGAACAGACAGACAGACAGAAATTGACTTTTATATAATAGATTTCACTTTGCCAGAATTTAACCAATTATAGACCAATCTAAGTACATTATTTATATTATTTGTTACCTTATTAGTGTTCTTAGCATTATAATATATAAGTATAGGTATCATCGAAAAAAGATGAATACTGCATTTTATTAAAATATGTATTAGCTAAATCATTTATGTACATGAAAAATGGTAAAGGACCTAAGACATTGACTTGAGGCACACCCATATTATTATTAATCTTATTTGACAGCTGATTTTTTTACCTCGATCACTTGCATTCTATTACTCAAATAACTTGTAAACCATTTTAGAAATATTCCTGCCATGCCAAATTGTTTCAACGTAGATATTGAGCATGTAGGTACATTAAATTTAAGTTTTCTGTCCTTAATAAATCCTAAATATTTTATTTCCTCAACGTATTCAATATTTGAGTTACTTATTGCTACACATTCCTGGTCATTTATTAATTCCTTGTACATGCATTCTTTTGTAAATAGCATAGCTTTTGAGTTATTTATATTTAATTTCACTTTGCCAGAATTTAACCAATTATAGACCAATCTAAGTACATTATTTATATTATTTGTTACCTTATTAGTGTTCTTAGCATTATAATATATAAGTATAGGTATCATCGACAAAAAGATGAATACTGCATTTGATTAAAATATGTATTAGCTGATTTTTTTACATCGATCACTTGCATTCTATTACTCAAATAACTTGTAAACCATTTTAGAAATATTCCTGCCATGCCAAATTGTTTCATCTTGTTTATTAATATTTAATGGTCAAAGTCAACAGTTTCGAATGCTCTTTTAAAATCTAAAAATATAGCATATACATATATAGTGTCTTTGTTATCTAATGAATGGCAATTCATTTAAAATACAATTTGTAGCAGCTTTACAACAATGGTTAATTCTAAACTCTGATTGAGTGTTCGCAAGGAACGAAGACGAGGAAAATGAAAACACAGAAATTGGGAACCCAACTACGAGTAGGGAAATAGAGGACATCACAGAGAAAGCAGTAAAACGGTACTGGGAAAACTAAGAAATTCGAAAGCTCCAGGTCACGACAATATAAAACCAGAACAATTGAAATACATGGGAGAAGAAGGAGAAGAAATATTACTGGAGATGCTGAACAGAATATGGGAACTAGGAAGAACCCCGAAGGACTGGGAAAAGGCACAAAAAGGGAGATAGAAGAAATTATAATAATTATAGGGGAATATCGCTGCTATACACTACAGCAAAAATATACGAGGCAATCCTAGAAAACAAATTAAGACAAGCGGTAGGGAGCTCGTTGGAGAAAGCGCAGAGCGGATTCAGAAAAGGACATTCAACACAAGACCACATTTTCGCATGAAGAAGCAATTTGGCAGGAATATGGCGGACAATCTCATCGACCAATCAGCATGAATATACTGGTGTCCACACTGTTTTTAATATAATCACTGTACACGAAACTACAGTGACTATATTAAAGACAGTGTGGACACGTATTCATGCGTATTCATGCTGATCGATGAGATTGTCCGCTATTTTCCTGCCAAATTGATTTGAATTTAATCTGTTCCGTCGTTTTCTACCCTAATTTCGTAGAATTTGCATTTTTTTTCTTTGTCTAAAATTTTTACACACATGCTAGTTTTTATAAATAATAATAACAGTCAGAAAATAAATAATACATTTTAATTGCGAAAATATTTAGCTGTCACCTTTTTTTTCATTTGACATGAGCAAAAC
This sequence comes from Carabus problematicus, assembly GCA_963422195.1. Taxonomy (NCBI): domain Eukaryota; kingdom Metazoa; phylum Arthropoda; class Insecta; order Coleoptera; family Carabidae; genus Carabus; species Carabus problematicus. The sequence goes on from OY728584.1 coordinate 5,942,636, forward strand.
CAGCTAAAAACGAATTTCTTCTTTTGTTAGTAATGACATTGGCAGGAAAATGGCGGCTTTTTGATGTTTGTCCACACTGTCTTTAATACAGTCACTGTACCCGAAACAATTGAACAAAATACGATTTTGACGGTTGCCAATCATCAAACAGTATTCACTCTAATAACGAATATTGAGATATTTTGCATATAAGTAATACATAAATTGTGGTTTTTGGCCTTAATTAAGTTTGTGCTATTAGTTTTTATTATTAGTATTATTTATTTGACAATATTATATTAATTATTCTGTGCAGTTTGGTGTAGTATAATAGTGCAGTGTGTCATCATCATGTATAGAAAATGCTACGTACCGTGTTGTGATCAACGAGGGAAATACTCGCTGCACGAATTCTCGTCAAATATTAATATGAAACATAAATGGCTTAAATGTTTAACATTCGTCATAGAGATTGTTAACTCACCAACAGCAAAAAATTCATAAATTTTTTAACAAAATACACTGCCGTTTCTGCTATGTAATATATAACGAATATTTGCATCACTATTGCAGTAATCACTAAAAATACTCGAACTCTGTAACATAAATTCTATAGCGATGCTAGAGGTGACCACTAAAAGAAAGATATACATATTTATATTATATTTTATTATAGCTATCGAAAATAAATTTGTTCTGTTACGCTTTCGAATAATGTTAATTCTTATTTTTAATTTACACCGTTCGTGTCTTGTAATTAGCATTCAAATCTGTCAAATCTTAGAACTGATCATTTCAGATAAATGGTGCCGAATCATATCACTAGACTTTTTTCACAAATTTATGTTTGACACTTCTTTATCACATTATTAATATAATTATGTACAGAAATATTTATTTTTATAGTCGTAACAAATAATTTTTTCGTACAAAAACATTTTCATTTTTCATGTCATTTTTTACCACCAGACCGTACGCTTTAAAATTAACCAATCAATGTGCGGTATATGATGTATACAGTGACCATATTAAGTAGGAATGGATACAGACATCCATGCCTGTCGCTTATCGACGTATGTCCAATTCTGAATTTATCACAAATTATTACAACAGTCTAGTTTCCAGACCTCCGCCAGTAACCGAGCTCGTACGAGCATATAAGTCTGACAATGAGATTTATGGAAATCGTGGAAATGCAGTACCACGATTTCCCGATTATTACAGGTAGAGTTGGTTAGGGTAGGGTTAAGTAGAGTAGTGTATTATTAAGTAGAGTAGGGTAAAGTTGCCAAATCTATAAATTGCACTGACTGCAAATGTATTGCACACAAGTTTAGCACAACGTTACGAAGTAAGAACGGGCATACTCGTATCATGTCGTATTAATTCGTAAACAGACTTCGAGTATCTTCGTACTGGGGGATGTCTGGAAACTAGACTCTTGTCAAATTATTTACCTAAATACACATTTAAAATCGTAAGTGCCTAGGTCGAAATAAAACAACAAATTTAAAACAAGTGTAAAAACATTTTCTTCTGTTAACAAAAGCAAAGCAGACTAAGGCGACTATAAATGCATTAATCTTCTTTTGTTCATTTTAGCTCATCGACGTCCTGTCGAAGAGCTATAGTGTTCGGTACGACCTCTGTAGCATTCTCCGATTTTAAAAATTTTTGCACAGACATCCCCGACAGACCTCCTGGAGCACGAAATGACTATTATAACATGTGACCGTATGTATGTCGTTCGTGCACTCGCTCGTACGGTTTTTGTTCCACTAACTCCTCCTAGACTATCCAACCGATCTTGATGAAATTTTTCTTGCAAATGCGTATTATGGTCTAATTGTGCATCTGATTTTTTATCATTCAAAATTTTCTTTAGTATGTATTTGTTACAATTTTTTCAGTTTTTATTTTTTTCTCTTTTATTTTCCACTCAATTGTATTCAAATTTTGCATGTCCAGGAAAGGAAACATAATTTTTCCATAATTTTTATTTCGAAGAAAAAATTTGCAAAATATTTTTTTTCCAAGTACTAAAGGAAATTTTTGAAAACAACAATTTCATCAAGATCGGTTGGACAGTCTAGGAGGAGTTGGTGGAACAAAAAACGAGTGCGTCTCACTTGTTCCCATTCTCATTTGTTCCCCGTCTCATTTGTTCCCATTCTCATTTGTTCCCATTCTCATTTGATCCCATGCACCTCCCACCACTTTTCTATGTCACGGCTGTCTCAGTTGTTCCCATGCAAAGTGTCTCACTTGTTCCCATTCTCATTTGTTCCCAGTTTCACTTGTTCCCATGCTGAGAAAATATAAAATCTCACTTCTTCCCATGCACCCCCCACCACATTTGAATGTCGCGGTTGTCTCATTTGTTCCCATGCAAAGTGTCTCACTTGTTCCCATTCTCATTTGTTCCCAGTCTCACTTGTTCCCATGCTGAAAAAATATAAAATCTCACTTGTTCCCATACACCTCCCACCACATTTCTATGTCACGGCTGTCTCAGTTGTTCCCATGCAAAGTGTCTCACTTGTTCCCATTCTCATTTGTTCCCAGTCTCATTTGATCCCATGCACCTCCCACCACATTTCTACGTCACGGTTGTCTCACTTGTCCCCATCGTAGTGCAGTTATCCCGTTATTAATAGGTGTTTATTCGGTTGCCTGATAACAAGGTGATCAGAAAGGCGAAATTAAACAAAATTAAAAGTAATGTTCAAAATATATTAATATATTTCGATAAAAGTATTTAATACACATTTTAAAGAGGCTCATGTACCTATCTGACCGTTTAAAATAATTAGATTTGTACCAAATTCCTTAAAATAGCAATAACAAAAAACGTCTTATATGTACTTAACTATCATTGTGTTTACTAATATGTGTAATATAATAATTGTATTTCTAATGAAGTTTTCAGTATTCACTTTATGTTCTGCAACGTTTAACTATCATTGAAAACTATTTTTAGAACTTATTTTCAATCCTTACAAAAAATGGGCATTGTTGCACAGTATATATGAATGTGATATGTTCTTATCTTGAATTTCAGTTAAAAGAAGACAAATATTTATAACATTTGTACAATACTGGATATCAACATGCGGTTTTTAATGAAATGTAAGCTGTAATATGGTGAACATATTGCATTAATAAAATCATTCTATTACAATGGCATAATTCTTTTTATTCGTAAAACTATACAAAATGTTAAATAATATTAATTGTGCAGACGTAGCGGTTCCACTATAATTAAGGATCTGCACACTGCGCATTTAGATTCCTGGAATCGGTTATACAGTCTTTCTGTGCAAATGCCGCAAAAACTATGCCCACAATTAAGTGCGTAACGTTTTTTGTTCCCCAAGCAAACAGAGCATCGCAACTCTATAGCCATATGTTCTTCAAATTCTGAAAATAGGGAATTATAGTATATTATGTGATATAGCAATGCATAAACAAATTATTACCTTGGTCGTCGCCCTGTGATTGCCACACGTTAAAAACGACATCCCTGCTGTTTTCCGCATCATCCTCATCGTCAGGCTGCACGATGTCTTGTTGCGCAACTGGTGCAAACTGTTCATCCGGGCCTTGAGCACCGTTGACATCGAAGGCAGCATTATTAATGTCCTGTGCTCCGGCTTCCAGCCCCTGTTCATCCTCTTGTGCTTGCCACACGTTAAGAACGACATCTTCGCTGTTTTCCGCATTATTATCATCAGGCTGCACGATGTCTTGCTGCGCTGCAACTGGTGCAACTAATTGATCCACGTCTTGGGCAACGTTGGCATCAGGGACAACATTATTTCCTTGTTCTCCGTCTTCCAGTCCTTCATATGTATCATCGTCATTGGCTAAATATATAATAAAATGTATTAGAAATAGTACAGAAAAAACTTTATACATTTTTTGTTATGAATAATTGACATTCTCACCTTGTGCATCATTGAAAAACGTGCTAAATCTATCAGTCGCATGAGCCATATGATTTAAAAAACGCTCAATGTTCCCATTTTCATTCAATGCGGCCTGCGCGGAAGCGATTTTATCATTAAGTCGACGATAAACTGGACGTGACTGCCGTGGCGCAACCACACCGTCCAATCTTCTTAAAAAATCACAAGCTTTATAGTGCTCAACTCGTTGCAATTTCTCAGTAAAAGCCCAAATGTTTGGATGAGGTCTTCCAAACATCCGCATGAGGTCTCTGTGAAAAGATTCGACAGCGTTGTTGGTTCGTTGAGGCAAACCGTGCACTGAAATATTTTGGTTGCTCCACTGCCGCTGCAAATAATTCATGAACCGGGATGTCTCTGGCACACGTTCTGACATTCGATGAATGTACTGCATGCCCTCCATTATTTTATTTTGTGGCAATAACGGCAAAGCCATTGATATTTTTATAATTTTTTTAATGTCTTGACTTGCATGATTTGCAAGATGTAAACTTTTTGCACGTTTGAAAACATTCTTGCAGTAATGGAACCAGCAACCGTGCAATTCCTGGTTCGGAAATAATTCCACCACTACGTGCCGTAGTGCAGCCTCGTAGTCTGCCATTATGTACATTATATCCAAGTTTCTAACGTATTGTTCCCGGAAATATCGTAGAACACACCGATACGCCGCTATTGTTTTGTTTGTCATTAATACGTAGAAAATAGGATAAATCTAAACAAATATAAAAACATACAGGTCAATATCATATATATATATATATATATATATATATATATATATATATATATATATATATATATATATATATATATATACATATATATATATATATATATATATATATATATATATATATATATATACATATATATATATATATATATATAATATATATATATATATATATATATATACATACATATATATATATATATATATATATATATATATATATATATATATACCGGGTGTCCCAAGAAATCTGGGACATAGGGAATTAACATGTAAATATAGAAATATTGTGATTACTTCTGAACAATACATTTTAGAGCAAAAGTGTAAATAAAAAAGTTGTTCAGAATTGAAAACTGTATAATATGACGACATATTAAGTGCTCAAATACTTTTATATATTATGTAGTTCAAGTTTGAAATATTGAATTTTGATGACAGATCAGGAGGTCATGGAACAAAAATTGCATGTATTTTTGCTAGTTACAACAACAAATAATCAAACCATAGTATTTTTGTTTCACGACCTCCTAATCTGTCATTGAAATGTAGTATTTCAACTTTGATTTACGCATTATAGAAACATATTTGAGCATTAGATATGGCATCTTATCATGCAGTTTTTAATTCTGAACAATTTTGTTATTTACACTTTTGCTCTAAAATGTATTGTTCAGAAGTAATCACAATATTTCTATATTTACATGTTAATTTTCCCTATGTCCCAGATTTCTTGGGACACCCGGTATATATATATATATATATATATATATATATATATATATATATATATACAATTATATATTTACCGTGGTTGCACTAAAAATTCGGCATACTGGGTCAAGCTGTCAGGTATGGGTGGTGTACCCGCTCTGCTGCGCCTATACATACTGGCTCTTATAGATAGAAAGCCCGGAAAAACTCTAACTGCTTCCTGATGCCTAATCTCCTCGTCCCTATAAATTTCTGCCATGCCTGTATTTTCATGTGCTGCTTGTCTTCGTAGAGCCATTTTGAATGTAGCCACCTGTACCTGCAGTACATCGGCATCATGGCTATGTCCTCGAGAGAGTATCGGTGCACTATTGTCTGGTACTATCAACCGTGCTGGGCATTCACGAAAATTGCGGCATTTCAAATGAATTGAATTTGACAGTCGTCGATGTAATATATACAAATAGTTTGCGTGGTCGCAATACAAACTTGTATTACCGCTTCTTTCTCCTTCAATTTGTTCCCTATTAAAAATGGAGATAGGTATTTATAAAAGATTGATTTTCAAAAAAAAATAATCCTTTTCCATTACTTACATGTTCCGCGCTTTTCACTTTATTCTTAAAACTCAAAAGAACGGTAGATAATCGTGGTTAATAAATAATTTTTAATTATTATTATCAAATAAGGATTTTTGGTAATCAACGAGGACCAAACAAATTCAAAACCACAGTAAATTAGATTACAAGTATATAATAAATACAACAGTATTAAACTGTTCCGAATCTCGAACTGAACTAATATTTTTCTCAAATAAATCGGCAATACCTGGTAGTGGGGTGTAAAGAATTAGATGTTTGGGATATGAATTGTTTTGTCAACATTCAATGAAAGGACTATGCGTGTGGTTCATAACAAATGAATTGCTGACTTAATGAGATTCCGGACAATTAAATAGTGTTGTGTTTATTAAATACTTGTAATCCAATTTACTGTGGTTTTGAATTTGGGTTTCAGATTTTGGTACCCCAATATATGTCCATGGAGGCTATGACTCCGATTATATATATATATATATATATATATATATATATATATATATATATATTATTATTATTATTTGTTTCAATTTAACTGTTCGATACTGTATATATACAGTAGAGTTTGTTTATAACGAACCTCAAGGGACCGACGATAACATTTCGCTATAAGCGAAGTTCATAATAAACGATAAATATCAGATATTCATTATTCTTAATAATGCATAGGTACATGTTTCATATAGGTACATAACATAAAGAACTGTTTTGCAAAACTATACAAATCCAGATTTGTTCAAAATTGAGTTAGATATTGTTTTGTAATACATACATATCATGATACTAAAAAAAAAAAATGATTTTAGTTTTGACTTGACAAGACAACCATGTTGTCTGTCTTGTTTTTTGCGTTTTTTCACTGACGACCATGGTCAGGTTTTTATTGTTATCATTATATTAATTTTACATTTATACGCTTTTCCACACTGTTCAATTGTATTGAACATGTTTTGTTCACAATTTTGTTTGTATACTTCCATGTAAAATCCACGTGGTAATTTTGTTCTTCGCTTCTTCCTTTAAGCCTTGATAATGACCTCATACCTCAAGGTCGAAACGTCGGCATAAGTTTTTACATGAACTTTGAATAAACTTCTTTACATCTGAAGTTGAAGTCATCATTCCAACCCTTTGGGGATAAATCCTTTCATATGAATCTTATTTAAAAAAATCGTTTATTTTACTTTTGTTTATATTTGTTATTATTTTATATGATTTTTATTTATTTAAAATAAGAGCTTTACGTGTTTTCTTCATAATTGTACTTCATTAACACATTAAATACAGTGAACAGGGGCGGACAGGCCATTCTACATGGGCCGCTCCAATCGCGGGAAGGTCCGATAATTTTTTTTCATACAATTAATCACATATACACAAGTACCGCAAGAACTGTTACGGTGACCCTACATATGCGGAATTGAAAGATTTCGAAGAATCTCCTGATTATTTGGTAAAATGCCGTTTTAAGTTCGTTATAACCGAAAACTTTTGCGATTATAATAAAAATTAAGGTTCGTTATACCCGAAAGTTCGTTATAAACGGGTTCGTTATTTGCGAAAAAAATAACACACGTTTAATGATACTTCAGTTCGTACTTTATAGATTGGTTCGTTATAACCGAAAATTCGTTATAAGCGGGTTCGTTATAAGCGAAGTTTACTGTATATATATATATATATATATATATATATATATATATATATATATATATATATATATACCGGGTGTTAATTAAAAAACTGGCCATAGGCGTTTAACATGTAAAATCAGTTTTTCCTCCTCCATTAGTTCCCAAATTACTTTAGAGAAAAATACTTTAAATAAAAGTTGTAGAGAATTAAATTCTGCATCTAAGTGAGCAATCAGATTTAATTTTTGACATTTCCTAACTGAGAAAGTCAAGTTTAAAATTTCATGAAAACACTTAATATATAGGAATAGCCATGGAATTTAAACAAAATTAAAAACAATTGTATGACATTTGCTGTCAGTATATATACAGTTTCTTATTACATCTCAGAACTTCACACGTTCTTTGCAATGAAATAGAAAATAATACTAATTAATGCTAATATTATGCACTGACAAACACAATTATAATAAATCACTTTTATTATTTTATTACCATCTAAATCGTTGTTGAATATTCAAAATATGAAACACAAATGTCAACATAATTAATTGTCACTAACATCTTATTTCTGTTGTTACCGTTGCTAAGCCGACTATTCACCGAAAACTTATATCACGTCAGACAAAAGTTACATGGTAAAAAGTATTTTATGTTTTTATGACCTTGAAATTCTGAGTCTCGTTTGAGATATCAGTGTGTACAGACGTGCAGTGAATCGTATTAATTAGCAATCGCTAAACTTGTCAGTGCAAACAGTGAACAATACAAAACTTATAAAATATATAAATATATAAATACATAAAACATACATATATAAATATTCATAAACGGGTAAAAATTCAAGGGTCTCTCTCATGAGAGAACCTTTGCAATATATACTAAAAGCCAATATGTTATCACAAAACCAAGATTCTGAAAACCAAACATCCGATGACGAAAATTATACTCAGCCAAAGAAAAGAGCCTCCACTGAGGTGTTAAACAACATAGCCAAAAAGTATCAATGTGACTTAACCACTCACAATCGTTACCAACCCCTGGTAAATGAAGAACCAAACCCAAGTACCAGCCAACCACAAGCACAGGTAAAAATTCCACCAATTTATTTGAAAAATGTTAACAACTATCAAGAAATCCTTCAAGACATAAATTCATTGATAAAAAATGAATTCTCAACAAAGCAGATAAAAGATGACACCTTAAAAATTACTGTAACAACCATCGCTGATTACAGAACTCTTGCCTCTTTTTACGACTCACAAAAAATCTAATTCTTTACCTTCAGTTTACCGGACAACAAAATACTATCCGTAGTCATAAAAAATGTGCCAATCTCACTCTCAGAGAACGAAATTAAACAAGAATTATCCAAAAACTACCCTGTTACAAAAGTTGTCAGAATGCTAAACAAAGACAAAAAGCTCATACCAGTATGCGCGGTTGATCTCACCAAAAACGAAACAGCTATGGACATCTTCAACCTACAGCACATAATGCATGCAGTCGTCTCAGTCCAACCCAGACGCAAAACTAAAGACATTCCCCAATGCACTAGGTGCCAATCCTTCGGACATACAAAAAACTTTTGTAGGCTCAAAACGAGATGTCACAAATGCGCTGGCGCACACCATTACACAGATTGCAAGAAGAAAAAAGACGAAAAGCCCACATGCATTCATTGCAAAGGAGAGCACCCAGCCAATTACAGAGGCTGCCCATTTTATCAAGATCTAAAAAATAAAGTGGCCAGTAAGAAACAAACAACTACGCAAAAAAATAACCAAAATCTACCAAAAATTCACACCAAAATATCACCCCATCAAACATCAACACAAATCCAAAGAAACCCACATATGCTTCTGCCGTCAAAAACAAAAACACATCCCCAATCATAAATTCTCCTGATATCCCGCACAACGACATCCAGCAAACGCAAATATCCTTTCTCTCACGAATAATAGAATTCATTCAGCCATACCTCGAAACGATTAAATCCTTCATCACAACCTTAATAACATCATTATTTTAAGTACAATGACTAATCCCAATAATCCTTACAACATTAAAATAATCAACTGGAACGCTGACGGCATCAAGGCCAAAAGAGCGACAACAATTGAATTTTTAAATCGACATAATATTGACTTCAACATTACAGGATATAATATTATCAGATTAGACCGGGAAGCCCCAATTGCATCAGGGGGCGTTGCTATAATTGTAAAAAAGTCACACAAACACAATGAGCTGCTATTACCACAACTTACCAATTTGGAAGCCTGCGCAATTGAACTGAGACTACAAAATAACAACAAAATAAAAATAATCTCCGCATATCAACGTCCGAACCTACGTTTTTTAGAAGCAGACATTGCACCATTATTCGTGGATGGAACCCCCACGCTACTGTTAGGTGACTTAAACAGTAAACACACCGAATGGGGATGCAGAGTAACAAACCCTAATGGTAACCGGCTACACAAAATCATCGCAACTCACGGAATACATTTATTCGCACCAGAAGAATTCACTCATTTCCCATATCGAGCAGATCACCAACCAGATATACTAGACATATCCCTAGTCAAAAACCTTCCCACCTACCCCTTCTCACAAAGTGTTCTGCATGAGCTAGACTCAGATCACAGCCCAGTCTTAATATCCTTCCTTAGCACACCAGAAAAAGTACAATATAATACATCACTTATTACTGGCTCTGTTGATAGGAAAAAGCTACAAAACGTATTAAACCTAACACTAAAACCTAACCAAAACCTACAAACCACAAATGACATTGACCAAGCCATCCAAGAACTCACTGAAACTTTTAAAAAAGCCCTAATAGCGGCGCAATGCAGAAGCACGCGAAGAAGAAATGTTTCCTCCTATACGCCGAACTACATTTGCCAAATGATCAAAGAGAAACATCGAACGAGACGCCTTTGGCAACAAACTCGTAATCCAAGACACAAATCTGACCTGAATCGCCTAACACACACAGTACACACGGAATTAGAAAAATATCGAATAAATTCATATCGCAAATACCTTTCCGACATAAACCCGAATGACAATCAGATGTGGAAAGCCACCAAAAACATATTAAAAAAACCCGCAAATATACCTACAATTATCTTCAACGGAGAGACTTGCACAACGGAAGAAGACAAATGTCGAATGTTTGCAGACTATTTCGAATCAGTGTTTGAGGCACACCCCGTCGAGGAAGAAGCAATTGAAGAACTTGCCACTAACTACGAAGCAGAAAAACTCGAAACCTCAAATCAATCTCCTTTTCGCCCTACAACTCCTTCTGAAATTAAAAACATTATAAATAAACTTACAAACAGAAAATCGCCCGGCCACGATAAACTACGAAACATCCTCTTAAAAAATCTCCCGAGAGAAGCCATTGCCTATCTCGCGACAATCCTAAATACCTGCTTAGCCAAAAAATACTTTCCTCAAACATGGAAACATGCAGTAATTATAGTCTTCAGCAAACCTGGCAAAGACAAGAAAATACCGACAAGCTATAGACCCATAAGCCTCCTGCCAAATCTCTCCAAACTCTTCGAAAGAATAATCAAAAACCGACTTGACTCACACTTAATAGAAAACAACATCATACCTCACTTTCAGTTTGGGTTCAAGACAAATCACTCAACAAACCATCAATTACTCCGACTGACAGAATTAATCAACAAAGGTTTTGAGGAAAAAAAATATACCACTATTGCCTTTCTCGATGTTGCCCAAGCGTTCGATCGTGTCTGGCATGAAGGCCTACTAAAAAAATTAAAAAATCTAAAACTGCCATCATATCTATACAATATCATAAGCTCTTTTCTTAATAAACGAACATTCCCAGTAAAAATTAGAGAAACCATGTCATCACAAAGGCAAATCAATGCAGGGGTTCCCCAAGGATCTATACTAGGGCCACTTCTTTTTAACATATACATGTCCGACATTCCCACTCCAGAAATGGCCTCACTTGCAATGTATGCGGACGACACGGCCATAGTTACACAACATGGAGACATTCACACAGCTAGAAATAATCTACAACAATCAATAGATATTATCAAACCATGGTTCACAAAGTGGAGAATAAGACTAAATGCTTCAAAATGTGAAGCAAAAATTTTCACGCTCAAAAGAACTACCGATACAGCTGAAATCAAGATAGATAACAGTGACATACCGTGGAACCCCAAAACCTCAACAGTCAAATACCTAGGTATACAACTGGATTATCGCCTCACCTGGAAATCTCATATCAATAAAAAACTTCAAGAAGCAAACAGCAGACTGGGCATGCTATATCCCCTGATTAACCGAAAGTCAGCACTACGATCAGAATGCACTAAATTAATATACACGTCTATAATAAGACCAATTGTGTTATACGCCTGTCCAATCTGGGGAGCAGCATCAAAAACCCTCCTTAAGAAAATACAATCTTTCCAGAACAAAATATTGAGAATTGCACTAAATGCACCATGGTTTGTCAAAAATATCCAGCTCCATAAGGAATTAGGAATCGATGCTATCAAGGTTGCTATAAGAAAGATGGCCAGAAACTTTTTTGCCAAAATACCAACATGTCCAGGCGCAGAATATTATAACATCGGCCAACGCTCGGTGCACACTAGACTCCGCAAAAGACTACCCCAGGATCTACTCCTTAGTTCCTCAGATGATACCGAGGAAGATAGCTAAATGCATACTGTCACCGAGGGATGCCAGGCATCGACCTCATCGCTGTTAGGAAACTGTCAAACATACCATGTATAACATAACCATGTTGATCTGGTAACAAACTATAAAAAAAAAAAAGACCTTGAAATTCTCTTAAGCCATTACATGCATGTGTTACGCTGTGTAACTTTAATTTATTAAATCGCAACATACCATTTTGTTTAAATTTTTGGAATCAGAAACATTTTTTACTTCCGGTAGTATAAAAATTTTGATGGGTTACATAATCAAATTTTTAAGAAAAATAGGTATAAATTTATGGTATTTAAATAAAACTTAAGGAATAATCAGTTTACCTTTGTTTGATTGACATGTAATAAGTGACTATCAAAGCAATTTTCATTTTTTTTTAATTGTTTAGTTGTTACATCACTTGTGTTGTACAGAGAGAGCAAAAATGACTGAAGCGTGCCGCTCTATTGTGATTGTCAAGTTGCCGCTTCACTATAGTAGTAACTATAGTAACCATAGTAACGATTTGAAACAAACACAATGCATAGGCGTGCCAACGAATTTCTCGGTTTATACCGGCCTGCGACATATAATACTTTTATAATAAAAATAATTTAGATCAGTTAAAGTTGGAAATAATTTTATACCATGAAATGAAAATATTTTTATGTATTTAGAATATTTACGTTACATTATAACATTATTTATGAGATCAGTACATTTCCAAGTCACCCAAGAGGTAGTACTGTCGACTCGTTACTCAAAAATTATAGTGTCAGAGTTCCTCAAAATGAACGCCGAAGTAAACATTTCAGGCCTATTTTACACTTGTATTAATTACCACAACATTAACACGTTGCAGTGTATATTCACATTGGTTACAATACAGAATTATAAGTGCGCAACACTTGCATAATATACATTTAACGTTCAAAGCTTTTTGATTACAGGGACCGTGATCACGCTATAAGTGAAGTTCATCGGTGTAGTAAGTTTCGATACAGTTCTCAGGCATTTTAGGTGTTAAATTAATGACTAATTACAACAAATGTTCAAAATGACCTCCATTTCCTTCAATACATTTGTTTACCCGTCTTTGCATATTTAGAAACACATTTCTTAATTCCTCTTCTGAAATGTTTCGAACTGCATTTGTTATTGCGTCTTCTAATTCTTCTAACGTATGCATTCTGTTTGCATATATTTTTGTTTTTAAATAGCCGAAAAGATAGAAATCCAGCGGTGTCATATCAGGAGATCGTGGTGGCCAGCGATGTTTGCTAATAATCCGCTCATCATAAAATTCTCTTAAATAATTTAATGTTGCATTCGAAGTATGTGCTGTAGCTCCATCTTGTTGAAAATAGCCCCTGTTTAATTCATCATCATGTAATTGTTCAATATATGGACGCAAAATTATTCTAATATATCTTTCGGACGTTATTGTTTCATAAAAAAATATTGGTCCGATGATTCTTCGGCGTGACATCGCTAACCAGACACCTACTTTCAATGGGTGTAAACTTCTTTCAGTATGAACATGTGGATTTTCGTGAGACCAAGTTCGGTAATTTTGTGAATTAACATACCCACTTAAATGGAACCAAGCTTCATCAGTAAAAAATGTCAAATCTAATAATTCCTCATTCATATTTTCAAGGAACCAGTGACAATATTCCAAACGTTTTCCATAATCTAATGGAAGTAATTCTTGGACAACACTTATTTTATAAGATGCAGATGAAGTTTTTTCGTTGCTGTCCGACAAGTTCCATACGAGAGTCCTACATATGCAAATAATAATGTTAGTCATTTATGAAGAATAATTATAATAGACTGGAACATAAGTTACTAACCTGTTTGTCTAGATAAATGCCGCAATGATTTATGAGGACTTTCTTCAAGACGTTGTTGCACATCTTCAAGAACTGGTTGTGTTAATATACGATGTCGTCCCGTTGATTTTCCTTTGACAACACTTCCAGTGTTTCGGAAACGATCAAACACTCTTGCCACATGTTGCCTACATGTATCATATGTAATTTCCTCGAAATAAGGGTAGTTCTGTAAAAATTGTTCATGGCAACTTTGAACAGAATACTTCCATTCGTTTTCATTTCGAACGCCAGAACGAAAATATGCTTCTAAAAGAAACTTATCGTGATCGTCACCAAACATTGTAACCTAAAAGATTCATAAAACTATTGTTCAGAAATACAAGAAAATATTACTTAATTATATACTTACGTTATTATTAAACACAGATAAAGATAAGATTAGTCTTAAAAAAGACTGATTGTACGAGAAAATATAAAAAAAGTAAAACACAATCACCAATAAATAACAGCAAAATGGACACGACGCTACTGACTGATAACTGAATGCTCGGTCGGTAAACGTCAAAAATTACTAAAAATTGATCTTATTTTTATTCCGTGGAAGGTAGTTTCGACTACAATGCGAACTTTGTTTGGTCACGTGAGCTTCAGTTAATTTTGCTCACTATAGGTGTATTCTTTTTACCTAAGCTGGCTTAATTACTTGGTTATTTCACAGTGGCTTAGTTATTTGTGTGTTCTTTTTACAAGTCGTAGCTCACTTTATCTACGTTTTTCAACCTCCCCCTTACCGATGACGCACTACCCGCAACACAGGCTTAGATGAGCTATGCGGCATTTGTACGCGCGAAAGTTTGATATAAAGAGTAATAGTGAGGTTATTTTCAAGTTATTTTGTTGTTTTTTGTTTAAAAATTGATAATTTCGAATATGTAAACGATGCCACTATTATAATTATGAACGAAAACGTAGCAAACGCATTAGTTTTGTAAAAAATACTTTTTATAAATAAATACATAGAATAAATAGTTGACCATTTAATGATACGATGGTATTAATTAATATGCAATATAACCACAGTGCAAAATTGCTACTCTGCTAATTTATATTTATTGCATGCCAGTGAACTATCTGAGAAAAATAAAAAATCTTGTTCTTTTTACATACCGTCAAGTGAGCTTAGCCTGGCTTAGCTTAGTTCTTAACTCAGTCAGCCAAATTGTAAAAAGAATACACCTAGTGTATATAAGAAACTTGGTTTCTTGTAATGCATGTAAATTCAGTAATTTTATATTGATTCAAATATCTATATACTCTTGTTAATATTATAAAGAAATGTTTATATATATATATATATATATATATATATATATATATATATATATATATATATATATATATACCGGGTGTTAATTAAAAAGCTGGCCATAGGCGTTTAACATGTAAAATCAGTTTTTCCTCCTGCATTAGTTACCAAATTACTTTAGAGAAAATTACTTTAAATAAAAGTTGTAGAGAATTAAATTCTGCATCTAAGTGAGCAATCAGATTTAATTTTTGACATTTCCTAACTGAGAAAATCAATTTTAAACTTGATTTTCTCAGTTAGGAAATGTCAAAAATTAAATCTGATTGCTCACTTAGATGCAGAATTTAATTCTCTACAACTTTTATTTAAAGTATTTTTCTCTAAAGTAATTTGGTAACTAATGCAGGAGGAAAAACTGATTTTACATGTTAAACGCCTATGGCCAGCTTTTTAATTAACACCCGGTATATATATATATATATATATATATATATATATATATATATATAAACATTTTTTTATAATATTAACAAGAGTATATAGATATTTGAATCAATATAAAATTACTGAATTTACATGCATTACAAGAAACCAAGTTTCTTATATACAACACAAGTGATGTAACAACTAAACAATTAAAAAAATTATGAAAATTGCTTTGATAGTCACTTATTACATGTCAATCAAACAAAGGTAAACTGATTATTCCTTAAGTTTTATTTAAATACCATAAATTTATACCTATTTTTCTTAAAAATTTGATTATGTAACCCATCAAAATTTTTATACTACCGGAAGTAAAAAATGTTTCTGATTCCAAAAATTTAAACAAAATGGTATGTTGCGATTTAATAAATTAAAGTTACACAGCGTAACACATGCATGTAATGGCTTAAGAGAATTTCAAGGTCTTTTTTTTTTATAGTTTGTTACCAGATCAACGTGGTTATGTTATACATGGTATGTTTGACAGTTTCCTAACAGCGATGAGGTCGATGCCTGGCATCCCTCGGTGACAGTATGCATTTAGCTATCTTCCTCGGTATCATCTGAGGAACTAAGGAGTAGATCCTGGGGTAGTCTTTTGCGGAGTCTAGTGTGCACCGAGCGTTGGCCGATGTTATAATATTCTGCGCCTGGACATGTTGGTATTTTGGCAAAAAAGTTTCTGGCCATCTTTCTTATAGCAACCTTGATAGCATCGATTCCTAATTCCTTATGGAGCTGGATATTTTTGACAAACCATGGTGCATTTAGTGCAATTCTCAATATTTTGTTCTGGAAAGATTGTATTTTCTTAAGGAGGGTTTTTGATGCTGCTCCCCAGATTGGACAGGCGTATAACACAATTGGTCTTATTATAGACGTGTATATTAATTTAGTGCATTCTGATCGTAGTGCTGACTTTCGGTTAATCAGGGGATATAGCATGCCCAGTCTGCTGTTTGCTTCTTGAAGTTTTTTATTGATATGAGATTTCCAGGTGAGGCGATAATCCAGTTGTATACCTAGGTATTTGACTGTTGAGGTTTTGGGGTTCCACGGTATGTCACTGTTATCTATCTTGATTTCAGCTGTATCGGTAGTTCTTTTGAGCGTGAAAATTTTTGCTTCACATTTTGAAGCATTTAGTCTTATTCTCCACTTTGTGAACCATGGTTTGATAATATCTATTGATTGTTGTAGATTATTTCTAGCTGTGTGAATGTCTCCATGTTGTGTAACTATGGCCGTGTCGTCCGCATACATTGCAAGTGAGGCCATTTCTGGAGTGGGAATGTCGGACATGTATATGTTAAAAAGAAGTGGCCCTAGTATAGATCCTTGGGGAACCCCTGCATTGATTTGCCTTTGTGATGACATGGTTTCTCTAATTTTTACTGGGAATGTTCGTTTATTAAGAAAAGAGCTTATGATATTGTATAGATATGATGGCAGTTTTAGATTTTTTAATTTTTTTAGTAGGCCTTCATGCCAGACACGATCGAACGCTTGGGCAACATCGAGAAAGGCAATAGTGGTATATTTTTTTTCCTCAAAACCTTTGTTGATTAATTCTGTCAGTCGGAGTAATTGATGGTTTGTTGAGTGATTTGTCTTGAACCCAAACTGAAAGTGAGGTATGATGTTGTTTTCTATTAAGTGTGAGTCAAGTCGGTTTTTGATTATTCTTTCGAAGAGTTTGGAGAGATTTGGCAGGAGGCTTATGGGTCTATAGCTTGTCGGTATTTTCTTGTCTTTGCCAGGTTTGCTGAAGACTATAATTACTGCATGTTTCCATGTTTGAGGAAAGTATTTTTTGGCTAAGCAGGTATTTAGGATTGTCGCGAGATAGGCAATGGCTTCTCTCGGGAGATTTTTTAAGAGGATGTTTCGTAGTTTATCGTGGCCGGGCGATTTTCTGTTTGTAAGTTTATTTATAATGTTTTTAATTTCAGAAGGAGTTGTAGGGCGAAAAGGAGATTGATTTGAGGTTTCGAGTTTTTCTGCTTCGTAGTTAGTGGCAAGTTCTTCAATTGCTTCTTCCTCGACGGGGTGTGCCTCAAACACTGATTCGAAATAGTCTGCAAACATTCGACATTTGTCTTCTTCCGTTGTGCAAGTCTCTCCGTTGAAGATAATTGTAGGTATATTTGCGGGTTTTTTTAATATGTTTTTGGTGGCTTTCCACATCTGATTGTCATTCGGGTTTATGTCGGAAAGGTATTTGCGATATGAATTTATTCGATATTTTTCTAATTCCGTGTGTACTGTGTGTGTTAGGCGATTCAGGTCAGATTTGTGTCTTGGATTACGAGTTTGTTGCCAAAGGCGTCTCGTTCGATGTTTCTCTTTGATCATTTGGCAAATGTAGTTCGGCGTATAGGAGGAAACATTTCTTCTTCGCGTGCTTCTGCATTGCGCCGCTATTAGGGCTTTTTTAAAAGTTTCAGTGAGTTCTTGGATGGCTTGGTCAATGTCATTTGTGGTTTGTAGGTTTTGGTTAGGTTTTAGTGTTAGGTTTAATACGTTTTGTAGCTTTTTCCTATCAACAGAGCCAGTAATAAGTGATGTATTATATTGTACTTTTTCTGGTGTGCTAAGGAAGGATATTAAGACTGGGCTGTGATCTGAGTCTAGCTCATGCAGAACACTTTGTGAGAAGGGGTAGGTGGGAAGGTTTTTGACTAGGGATATGTCTAGTATATCTGGTTGGTGATCTGCTCGATATGGGAAATGAGTGAATTCTTCTGGTGCGAATAAATGTATTCCGTGAGTTGCGATGATTTTGTGTAGCCGGTTACCATTAGGGTTTGTTACTCTGCATCCCCATTCGGTGTGTTTACTGTTTAAGTCACCTAACAGTAGCGTGGGGGTTCCATCCACGAATAATGGTGCAATGTCTGCTTCTAAAAAACGTAGGTTCGGACGTTGATATGCGGAGATTATTTTTATTTTGTTGTTATTTTGTAGTCTCAGTTCAATTGCGCAGGCTTCCAAATTGGTAAGTTGTGGTAATAGCAGCTCATTGTGTTTGTGTGACTTTTTTACAATTATAGCAACGCCCCCTGATGCAATTGGGGCTTCCCGGTCTAATCTGATAATATTATATCCTGTAATGTTGAAGTCAATATTATGTCGATTTAAAAATTCAATTGTTGTCGCTCTTTTGGCCTTGATGCCGTCAGCGTTCCAGTTGATTATTTTAATGTTGTAAGGATTATTGGGATTAGTCATTGTACTTAAAATAATGATGTTATTAAGGTTGTGATGAAGGATTTAATCGTTTCGAGGTATGGCTGAATGAATTCTATTATTCGTGAGAGAAAGGATATTTGCGTTTGCTGGATGTCGTTGTGCGGGATATCAGGAGAATTTATGATTGGGGATGTGTTTTTGTTTTTGACGGCAGAAGCATATGTGGGTTTCTTTGGATTTGTGTTGATGTTTGATGGGGTGATATTTTGGTGTGAATTTTTGGTAGATTTTGGTTATTTTTTTGCGTAGTTGTTTGTTTCTTACTGGCCACTTTATTTTTTAGATCTTGATAAAATGGGCAGCCTCTGTAATTGGCTGGGTGCTCTCCTTTGCAATGAATGCATGTGGGCTTTTCGTCTTTTTTCTTCTTGCAATCTGTGTAATGGTGTGCGCCAGCGCATTTGTGACATCTCGTTTTGAGCCTACAAAAGTTTTTTGTATGTCCGAAGGATTGGCACCTAGTGCATTGGGGAATGTCTTTAGTTTTGCGTCTGGGTTGGACTGAGACGACTGCATGCATTATGTGCTGTAGGTTGAAGATGTCCATAGCTGTTTCGTTTTTGGTGAGATCAACCGCGCATACTGGTATGAGCTTTTTGTCTTTGTTTAGCATTCTGACAACTTTTGTAACAGGGTAGTTTTTGGATAATTCTTGTTTAATTTCGTTCTCTGAGAGTGAGATTGGCACATTTTTTATGACTACGGATAGTATTTTGTTGTCCGGTAAACTGAAGGTAAAGAATTAGATTTTTTGTGAGTCGTAAAAAGAGGCAAGAGTTCTGTAATCAGCGATGGTTGTTACAGTAATTTTTAAGGTGTCATCTTTTATCTGCTTTGTTGAGAATTCATTTTTTATCAATGAATTTATGTCTTGAAGGATTTCTTGATAGTTGTTAACATTTTTCAAATAAATTGGTGGAATTTTTACCTGTGCTTGTGGTTGGCTGGTACTTGGGTTTGGTTCTTCATTTACCAGGGGTTGGTAACGATTGTGAGTGGTTAAGTCACATTGATACTTTTTGGCTATGTTGTTTAACACCTCAGTGGAGGCTCTTTTCTTTGGCTGAGTATAATTTTCGTCATCGGATGTTTGGTTTTCAGAATCTTGGTTTTGTGATAACATATTGGCTTTTAGTATATATTGCAAAGGTTCTCTCATGAGAGAGACCCTTGAATTTTTACCCGTTTATGAATATTTATATATGTATGTTTTATGTATTTATATATTTATATATTTTATAAGTTTTGTATTGTTCACTGTTTGCACTGACAAGTTTAGCGATTGCTAATTAATACGATTCACTGCACGTCTGTACACACTGATATCTCAAACGAGACTCAGAATTTCAAGGTCATAAAAACATAAAATACTTTTTACCATGTAACTTTTGTCTGACGTGATATAAGTTTTCGGTGAATAGTCGGCTTAGCAACGGTAACAACAGAAATAAGATGTTAGTGACAATTAATTATGTTGACATTTGTGTTTCATATTTTGAATATTCAACAACGATTTAGATGGTAATAAAATAATAAAAGTGATTTATTATAATTGTGTTTGTCAGTGCATAATATTAGCATTAATTAGTATTATTTTCTATTTCATTGCAAAGAACGTGTGAAGTTCTGAGATGTAATAAGAAACTGTATATATACTGACAGCAAATGTCATACAATTGTTTTTAATTTTGTTTAAATTCCATGGCTATTCCTATATATTAAGTGTTTTCATGAAATTTTAAACTTGACTTTCTCAGTTAGGAAATGTCAAAAATTAAATCTGATTGCTCACTTAGATGCAGAATTTAATTCTCTACAACTTTTATTTAAAGTATTTTTCTCTAAAGTAATTTGGGAACTAATGGAGGAGGAAAAACTGATTTTACATGTTAAACGCCTATGGCCAGTTTTTTAATTAACACCCGGTATATATATATATATATATATATATATATATATATATATATATATATATATATATATATATATACAGTAAACTTCGCTTATAACGAACCCGCTTATAACGAATTTTCGGTTATAACGAACCAATCTATAAAGTACGAACTGAAGTATCATTAAACGTGTGTTATTTTTTTCGCAAATAACGAACCCGTTTATAACGAACTTTCGGGTATAACGAACCTTAATTTTTATTATAATCGCAAAAGTTTTCGGTTATAACGAACTTAAAACGGCATTTTACCAAATAATCAGGAGATTCTTCGAAATCTTTCAATTCCGCATATGTAGGGTCACCGTAACAGTTCTTGCGGTACTTGTGTATATGTGATTAATTGTATGAAAAAAAATTATCGGACCTTCCCGCGATTGGAGCGGCCCATGTAGAATGGCCTGTCCGCCCCTGTTCACTGTATTTAATGTGTTAATGAAGTACAATTATGAAGAAAACACGTAAAGCTCTTATTTTAAATAAATAAAAATCATATAAAATAATAACAAATATAAACAAAAGTAAAATAAACGATTTTTTTAAATAAGATTCATATGAAAGGATTTATCCCCAAAGGGTTGGAATGATGACTTCAACTTCAGATGTAAAGAAGTTTATTCAAAGTTCATGTAAAAACTTATGCCGACGTTTCGACCTTGAGGTATGAGGTCATTATCAAGGCTTAAAGGAAGAAGCGAAGAACAAAATTACCACGTGGATTTTACATGGAAGTATACAAACAAAATTGTGAACAAAACATGTTCAATACAATTGAACAGTGTGGAAAAGCGTATAAATGTAAAATTAATATAATGATAACAATAAAAACCTGACCATGGTCGTCAGTGAAAAAACGCAAAAAACAAGACAGACAACATGGTTGTCTTGTCAAGTCAAAACTAAAATCATTTTTTTTTTAGGTCACTGTACCCGTATTTGTAGAAGAATTGATTCTACTTGGGAGATGTATGATAATTTAAAATCACAATATAATTGTTTTTGGTCAGACTCAGAAGTTCTCCCACATTTAATTATATACACTGTATAATAATTCTACTCGTATTTGTTGTTTATTATATTATTATTATTTATTATCTTTTCTATTATCTAACTATCTATCTATCTACAGGGTGTTAAAAAAAAGGTAAAAAAATTTCATGGTACCTATATACATTTCGATGTGCTGATTCACAATCAAAAAGAATTTTTTCAAAATTCGCAAAATTATGGACATGCTTCTAGAAGAGTACATTTATAGTACCACTGGTGACAGTACATTATCACAAAACTTCAGAATAAAATTAATTCATTTGTTATTCAACATCAAACGAATGAGTAAGGGTAATCAACAAAAAAAATTACAACGTAACTGATGTTTATATTTTTAGCTCATCGACCTCCTGTCGAAGAGCTATAGTGTTCGGTACGATGTCTGTAGCATCTTCCGATTTCAAAAATTTTTGCACAGAAATCCCGGACAGACCCCCTGGACCACGAAATGACTATTACAACATATGTCCGTATGTATGTCGCTCGTCCGCTCGCTCGCTCTCTCGTACGAGATTTTTTGTTCCACCTAGATCTCCTAAACTACCCAACGGATTTTTATGAAATTTTTTCTGCAGATACGTGTTATGGTCTAGTTGTGCAAGGTACACTTTATTTTTCAAAATTTTTCTTCGTATTTGAGAAAAAAAATATTTTCCAATTTTTTTTCAGTTTTTATTTTTTTTCCGCGTTATTTTTTATTCAATTGTATTCAAAATTTTCATGCATATGCAGGAAATGGAACAATATTTTTCCATATTTTTTATTTTGAAAAATTATGTAAGGCCATTGGAGAAAAAAATATTTTTTAATTAAAAATTGAACAAAAGAAGATCAATGCATTTATAGTCGGCTTAGTTTGCTTTGCTTTTGTCAACAGAAGAAAATGTATTTACACTTGTTTTAAATTTGTTGTTTTCTTTGCCACCTAGGCACCTAGGATTTTAAATGTGAATCTTGATAAATAATAATTTGTGATATATTCAGACTTGCACATACGTCGATGAGCTGCAGGCATGTATGTCTGTATACATTCCTAGTTTTCACTTACTTACCTAGGTCGCAAATAAAACAAAAAATTAGAAACAATTGTGAATACATTTTCTTCTCTTAACAAAAGCAAAGCAAACTAAGCCGACTATAAATGCATTGATATTCTTTTGTTCGATTTTTAATTTTAAAATATTTTTTTCTCCAATGTTCTTACATAATTTTTCAAAATAAAAAATATAGAAAAATATTGTTCCATTTCCTGCATATGCAAGAAAATTTTGAATACAATTGAATAGAAAATAACGTAGAAAAAAAATAAAAACTGAAAAAAAATTGGAAAATATGAAGTATGAAGGAAAATTTGGAAAAATAAAATATACCTTGCACAACTAGACCATAACACGTATCTGCAAAAAAAATTTCATAAAAACCCGTTGGGTAGTTTAGGAGATCTGAGTGGAACAAAAAATCTCGTACGAGCGACATACATACGGACATATGTTATAATAGTCATTTCGTGGTCCAGGGGGTCTGTCCGGGATTTCTGTGCAAAAATTTTTAAAATCGCAAGATGCTACAGACATCTTACCGAACACTATAGCTCTTCGACAGGAGGTCGATGAGCTAAATATTAAATTTACTCAATTCACCGATCCTTGTAGGGAAAAGGTTCAATGACATCCCAAAAAATAATAGTACATTATACACCAAGGGAGAGAAACCACTTATTTTTCCTGAGGTGTAGTTTCCCGAGGGAGAAGCTAGAGGGCTACAAATACATCGAGGGAAAAATGGTGGTCTCTCCTGAGGTGTATATACTATTTTTTCCACGTTCGGGAGTAGAAACACTTAATTTCATAAATAATGAATTATAATAAATCGGAGCGAAATTGCAATATTTAGAGAAGCCTTTGGAAATGTTTCCATGCAACAGACATTTATTTACAAAAACCTTTGTTATAATAAAAACTCCCTTCCGAAAAGTGTTTTCGTCCCTAGGGAGTAAATGCTTCATTTCTGTCCCGCGTTTGACGCCATAGAAACCGACTTCTACTCCCGGACGTGTAAAAAAGCAATTTATTTAAAGATAATATCGTAATGATTAAAATATTAAATTACTTTACTCAAACCAGGTGTCACAATAGCCGTTATCCTTTTAACTGCGCGAGCTACTCCGAGCTACTCTTAGTTGAACTGAACTAAATCGTCTTGTTCCTTTTGTAAAATACATGTCTGGGGTAAAATGATCCCAGCTACTCGATTTCTTCCCCCTTTACCTCTCAAAACACTAAAAAATTCGGAGTGCATAATGAACTACACTGCTCGTTTGCTGCGTTTTTTGTGTGGTAAACTATTAAGATATAGCTAAATTAATAAAACATCTCAAATATTAATCGTTGTTACTTGTTAGTGATTTTGAATATTGATAATATCAATTTGTGTACAATGTAACTGATTTTATAAAAAAATTCTTACAAAATACTTGTATAATAATTTTGACTATCTTTATTAAAATACATGTATGCATTAATGCCATACAATTATCATATTTACCTTGTTTATTTCTTCGTCTATTTCAAAAACAATTTATTATTAACTATCAAATAACAGACAGTTAGCTCGGCTATTATTTGCTTAACAAACAATCCGCTCTATTATTGTGTTCCTTTTAGGTGTAAAAGCGTCCAGTGCAGTTCAGTTTGGTTTAGCTCAGTATTAGTTCAATTTACTCTTTCGGCTAGATAAAAGGAAAACGGCTAATGTTGACGAAACTATACATTATGAATATTGGGATAAAAAGTTGAATATAGGCCACCAAATAGACGTTCATGTATAGCGGGATAACTACATGACAATCTATTACGATTATTATATAAAGCTAAATGTCTCTGAAACTATTGTTTATAATAAATTGATTTATGGAGCACTAACGTTTAGAATAAACATATTTTAATAATTTTGTTAATGGCATTCCAAGAGTGAAGTGGACCTGCCAGAATATAAAGTTGAATATCTCCGAAACTATTGTTTATAATACATTCAAATATTAACACTAAGAACCACTAATGAAAAAAAAATATAATTTGTCGTTAGTGCTTTCAGTGGCATGCTAAATCCACGCACCTGTGTTCTGCTAGCGTGAAGTCAGCAGGCTAATAGAAAAATCAAATTTTCTGGGATATGCATTAAGGAAATGCGAAAATTTTATAAGCAGTAAAGAGCACTAACGAAGCATTAACGAATGTACTATTTTTTTTCAATCAATATTATTAGTGGCATGCTAGCGTGAAGTCTGCAGGCCAATAGAAAAATCACATTTTCTGGGAAAAGCATTAATGGAAAATTATTAATTTATTATTTCTGCTTTACCTTGGCCCACCTTGGCCTGCCCACTTCACGGAGCCCTTTTTAGCTCATCGACCTCCTGTCGAAGAGCTATAGTGTTCGGTACGATGTCTGTAGCATCTTCCGATTTCAAAAATTTTTGCACAGAAATCCCGGACAGACCCCCTGGACCACGAAATGACTATTACAACATATGTCCGTATGTATGTCGCTCGTCCGCTCGTACGAGATTTTTTTGTTCCACCCAGATCTCCTAAACTACCCAACGGATTTTTATGAAATTTTTTCTGCAGATACTTGTTATGGTCTAGTTGTGCAAGGTACATTTTATTTTTCAAAATTTTCCTTCGCACTTGAGAAAAAAAATATTTTGCAACTTTTTTTCAGTTTTTATTTTTTTTCTCCTTTATTTTTCACTCAATTGTATTCAAAATTTTCTTGCATATGCAGGAAATGGAACAATATTTTTCCATATTTTTTATTTTGAAAAATTATGTAAGACCATTGGAGAAAAAAATATTTTTTAATTAAAAATTGAACAAAAGAAGATCAATGCATTTATAGTCGGCTTAGTTTGCTTTGCTTTTGTCAAGAGAAGAAAATGTATTCACACTTGTTTTAAATTTGTTGTTTTATTTGCGACCTAGGCACCTACGATTTTAAAAGTGAATTTAGATAAATAATAATTTGTGATATATTCAGACTTGCACATACGTCGATGAGCTGCAGGCATGGGTGACTAACCCATTCTTTGAATACTAGTTCATTTAGGTAAACGACAGCCTTAAGCACACCATGTTTTCGAAGCAACAGATTGCTACATGGTCATCTGAACAAGATGAAATACTAATTGACTTTGTCAGGTCACATGAAAGTCTATATAATATTCAATTGAAGGTGTATCGAAATAGCTAATCAAAGCAACGTTTGTGGTATGAAATAGGAGAGATACTAAAAAAAAACAGGTAAATAAACAAATAGAGCTATTATTAGTTATAGTTTATTTACGAGTAGATATAGTTTTTTATATAATGTGGTTTTATAAATAATGTTTTTAGCTCATCGACCTCCTGTCGAAGAGCTATAGTGTTCGGTACGACGTCTGTAGCATCTTCCGATTTCAAAAATGTTTGCACAGAAATCCCGGACAGACCCCCTGGATCACGAAATGACTATTACAACATATGTCCGTATGTATGTCGCTCGTCCGCTCGCTCGTACGAGATTTTTTGTTCCACCCAGATCTCCTAAACTACCAAACGGATTTTTATGATATTTTTTCTGCAAATACGTGTTATGGTCTAGTTGTGCAAGGTACATTTTATTTTTCAAAATTTTCCTTCGTACTTGAGAAAAAAAATATTTTCCAATTTTTTTTCAGTTTTTATTTTTTTCTGCGTTATTTTTTATTCAATTGTATTCAAAATTTTCATGCATATGCAGGAAATGGAACAATATTTTTCCATATTTTTTATTTTGAAAAATTATGTAAGACCATTGGAGAAAAAAATATTTTTTATTTAAAAATTGAACAACAGGAGATCAATGCATTTATAGTCGGCTTAGTTTGCTTTGCTTTTCTCAACAGAAGAAAATGTATTCACACTTGTTTTAAATTTGTTGTTTTGTTTGCGACCTAAGCACCTAGGATTTTAAAATTGAATCTAGATAAATAATAATTTGTGATATATTCAGACTTGTACATACGTCGATGAGCGGCAGGCATGTATGTCTGTATACATTCCTAGTTATTAGTTACAATTAATAGCGGTTTTATTTTATTTTAATTTTGCTTATAATGTTTTTCCTGCCATTCCACAGCACCCGGACCATTAAAATATAACTTCAATGTTTCACGAATTTCAGTTGGTGTGTTCGCTCCACGTGCATTATTTTGAATTAATGGTATTAAATTTTTTGTGGCAGTCGATCATTGTTATTAGCTTGTGTGGGTAGCGGTACATTTGCGTCTCGTAATATGTATATTGTGTAATATGCATGCAGATGTAATTAGTTTGTCAGTCACTTCTGGCACGGTTGCAATTGGCTGGAAAAATATTCTGAAGTATGCGCATAGAATACCAAACGTGTTTTCAGTTGTTCCTCTTGTACGAGTAAGTCTATAATCATATATTGCTTTGGATTTGTCAGTCACTGATTGCCTTCTGAGATATGGTTTCATTAAATGTTCATGTAAACTAAAAGCTTCATCCCCTACAAGAACATGCGAAAGATTCACATTTATACCAGCCTTTAAAATTACTACCTGCGTCCCCTTCTCTGCCGTATGATCCAATGTCAACCGCTATAAATTTGCACTCTTCGTCAACAATTGCTAACATAACCATTGAATAAAATTCCTTGTAATTAAAGAATAATGACCTAGTATTTCTGGGCGCTTTTATTCGTATGTTTGCCATCGATGGCTCCCACACAATTTGGAAAATTCCATTGTAACATAAACTTGTTGGATATCATTAGCAGGCGCTCCTCTGTCGGTTGTGGTAGTATTATTTCAAGCATTCTATTTACAATGCTAGTTGAAACCTGCTTTATTAGAGAGGAAATCCAAGTATGGGATATCCTAAATTTAAACGGAAAAGAGCGGAAAGATTCGCCTGTAGCCATAAATCTGAAATAAAACAGTCATTATATTATGCACGACCTTCTCGATTGAGTGACAGTTGTGTACACTCTACGGCCTGTAAATACGACGAAAGAACAATAGATTTTTTGTGATGACAGCTGCGGCGGATCGCAAAGTTATGGCGCTGAGAGTTATACATCATGTACCGCACGTTGATTGGTTAATCTAAAAGCGTACGCTCTGATCTGATTGTCAAAAATGACAGATAAGATTAAGAAATGTTTTTGTACGAAAAATTTATTTATTACGACTGTAAAACTAAATATTACTGTACATAATTATATTAATAACGTGATAAAGAAGTGTCAAACATAAATTTGTGAAAAAACCATTTATCTGAAATGATCAGTTCTATGGTTTGACAGATTTGAGTGCTAATTACAAGACTCGAAAGGCGTAAATTAAAAAGAAAAATTAACATTATTCGGAAGCGTAAGAGAACAAATAAAGAACTAATAAATAAATTTCATTATGACTACAATTTAAAATTATTTTTAGTGCTATTAGCAACATTCCTGGTAATGACTGAAGAAAACAGCTCCGATGACACCAGCCACGAGTGCAATATATCTGAAACAATCCCAAATATAAATTAAGAAGCGAAAGAGTGACATATATCGAATGAGAATATCCTCGGTAGCTCTGAAGAACAAATTTGTAAAACGCCGTGCAATTTAAACAGTTCGTCGTTCTACAAACGATAATATTCTAACAATCGGAAATTCGACCTGAGCAGGATGTCAATGATTTATTGAAATAGTTAAAAAGTTGCCGGAAATGCAACAGTCCAAGATAAGAATGCAAATTGGTAACATAATTGGTAATTCAGAAATTTAATATTTATCGAGAAGTACAAGCCGGCCACCATCTGCATCAAGCAACTCAACATCGACCAGTTGTAATGAAGATTCGCAATTTTTGTTTCCTGTTGCATCTTGTTCCACACTATATGCAAGTCCAGTACCATCAACAAATGATCAGTACAACTTAAACTTTAATAACTATAATTTTGTTCCGAAATGTTAAAACGTGTATCTATGATCTGGTATTTTATTCTATAAGTAGATATAGCCATGGGCGCCCGTAGAATTTTTTCCAGGGGGGGGGGCAAAACATAGGGCAGAATTTTTTCAAGGGGAGGCAAAACATAAAAATATATAAAAAGCATAAGGTTTTAACATAAAAAATTCAAAATTGACGACTCCAGGGGGGGGCAAACGCCCCCCCCCCCCTTGCCCTATGCTGCGGGCGCCCATGGATATAGCTATCATTCATAAAAAGATTAAACTTCCATCTTCTATATGTTACGTTAATAATACACTACTTGCTACAAAATATAAATTTATTATTAAATATACTTAATAACACATAGTCCAGGTAACATTAATACACAACTAATCTTACTTGGCGAAACATTGTGTATTAATTGTACATTGACTATGTGTTATTAAGTTTATTTAATAATAAATTTATATTTTGTAACAACTAGTGTTTTATTTAACACAAAGAAGATGGAATTTTAATCCTGTTATAAATCATTCCCAACATGTTCCACAACAATCAAAGAAAAGATGTAAGCTATTTCAGTGAAAAATTGACTTACCTTAAAAACACACATAATTTTCGTTCCGATGATAATGGATTGGGGATTCGATTTGTAGACTTTAATGTAATATCTTCTTTGATATAACTCTGTACATAATCGAACAAAGGCGGACTCAGGGGAAAATACTCCCTAAACTTGGTTTCATTGTGAACTAAATGACGGCACACTAAAATTTCAAATACATAGTTCTGATTCAGATTCTCTTCTACTCTCTTCTTTCTCTAGCAAAATTACAAGTGCGACGTCTAAATCGTCCATTGTGACACTCCGACTTCACACTTTACACTACTCGCTAGCGCTATGACGGCCGTACTCAGCCGTACTTGCCTACAACAGTCTAGTTTCCAGACCTCTGCCAGTAACAGAGCTCGTACGAGCATATAAGTCTGACAAGGGGATATTGTCACGACCGAAACACGGATTTGGCTGAAAGGTCTTAACCTCTCGGCAACGCTGCACCAACTGTCAGTATGCATTTTAAACAGCTGTATAAACACTGCTATATTTTTAAAGCCCTTTTTATCAAAAAGGACAAAACGTTGCGCTCTATTACTTTATCAAGAATCACTAATAGTGTCCACCTACTGCTAAAAAAATTTCAGCCAATTGTCCCCTTGTCAGACTTAAGCCTGAGTTATACTGGTTTTAGGACATTTAAGAAATTTATTTAATTTATCTAATTTATTTATCACACACACCTGTGGGTTATACTGGATTTACGGCATTTAGAATATTTAAACGAATTGGCCAATCAGAACAAAGTTCTTCTTATCCTTACTTTTTCTTGTAGTTGATAGCTGTCAAATATTGTACTGTAGTTTGTGTAGATTATTTGTATTTTGCGACATATCTTGGATATATACATATATCAATATGAGACAAGTGACAGCGATAATGATTTAATTATTTTATTCAGCATGAACATAATGCTGAACACCACTTCGATTTTGGGAACTAGACATTTAACATTTAAGAGATAAAATATAACCATATTTTCTTAAATGCCCTAAATGTCTTAAATTTTCTAAATGTTCATAAACTCAGTATAACCCACCAAATGGGTTTGTGTATACTTTATATTTTCTAAATAAATTAAATAAATCCAGTATAACCCAGGCTTTATATGTTCGTACGAGCTCGGTTATGGGCGGAGGTCTGGAAACTAGAAGAAGGTCATGGAATATACATATACATAGCTCATGGCAACAGTTGATCTTTATATAATTTCCCAATGTTAAACAGACAACATGGTTTAGTTTTGACTTGACAAGACAACCATGTTGTCTGTCTAGTATTTTGCGTTTTTTCACTGACGACCATGGTCAGGTTTTTATTGTTATCATTATATTAATTTTACATTTATACGCTTTTCCACACTGTTCAATCGTATTGAACATGTTTTGTTCACAATTTTGTGTGTATACTTCCATGTAAAATCCACGTGGTAATATTGTTCTTCGCTTCTTCCTTTAAGCCTTGATAATGACCTCATACCTCAAGGTCGAAACGTCGGCATAAGTTTTTACATGAACTTTGAATAAACTTCTTTACATCTGAAGTTGAAGTCATCATTCCAACCCTTTGGGGATAAATCCTTTCATATCAAATTTCGACTTAAATAATTTATTATGAACATATTAGTAGTAGTAAACTTCTTTCTTCCCGTAGGTTGGAATAATTGACAACTTAGTTTATTTTGTTAAGAACTTTATTTAGAACATATCGAGCATAAATCGCATAAAGAATGCTGACTTTTCGGGTGCGTCTCACCAGTTCCCTTTCCCATTTGTTCCCTTTCTCATTTATTCCCCTTTACCATTTGTTCACATTCCCACGACTTCGAAATGCATCCCTACCGCATACTAATACTATTGCAATACATACATGTCTCTCGAAAGAGTCCCCACTACATTTCAATGTTTCTCATTTGTTCCTTTCTCATTTGGAAAAAGAACCAATGGAAGTTGGAGATGGATAGGACACACGTTGAAAAAAGGAAATAATGACATTACAAATCAAGCAATAGAATATACCACTAGAGGAAAAAGAAGAACAGGAAGACCAATACACACTTGGATGCGACAAATACATAATGAACATATGGACAGAGGACAAACATGGAACAACATTAAGATTAAAACCAGAAATAAACAAGAGTGGAAAATCCTGGTAGAATAAATGTGCACAAGAGATGAGGAAATTATAGAATAAGGCTAGCAATCTTGCTTAATGTTGTTTAATGCCGTAATGCTGAAAAATCACCATAGGAGTAAGGATTAATAATTTTTTGATAGTTGTTAGCTTCGTGAAGGAATATGGAAGGAATGAAAAAATCTTGCGCTAACTACATTAATTTTTTAAATAATTCTATTATCGAAAACCCATGTTTTAAATCACTGAATTATAACAAATCTAATATGAAAGCTTACAAGAAAAACCTTGCCATGTAAAACAAAAATTACATTTTTACTGAGCTCAATATTTTACTGCATTAAATATTTAGATTTTATATTCATATTTCTCTATTATTTATAACATTTATTGAAACTTGTTTAATTCACATTATAAAGATGGATAGGAATCATGAAAACAAAAACCATTCCGGAAATCTTGATGGAAATACATCGAATAATATTTGAAATTACGAATTTTTGACTAATTTTGATTCATATTATAAAGAAATATAGGAATCATAAAAAAACATTTTTGAGATTTTTATGGAAATACGAAAATAACGTTTGAAATTACGAATTTTTCATTAAAATTTACCTCCGTAGTTTCAGTTTAATAAGCTTACCACGTATTTTAATATGAATTAAATTAAATCCAATAATACAAAATATTATTATACAAATAATTATATATTTAGTATTTGAAATGAACCTTAAATACGAAAAAGGCATTTTTATGTTTGGTGAAGTAAAGATCTTTCCTCATTAACCTGTTCCTCTTCCAAGTATCAAATGTCTCATCTGGATAATGCTGAAGACATTGGTTTTATGTATAAAATGGCAAGTAAGTATTATTTAAAAAGTTAAAAATTTATTTATCTTCTTTTATAATATAAATAACTTGCACGAATACAAACATTATTTTTAATCAATACAGTAGGCATGTGAATGCACCACTCGTCCTACAACTGTCAGTCGCAGTGTACCCAGTCAGCAGCTCAGATTATTCTTTTCGTATTGTTAGAAAATAATAATTATTATATAAAGATATGTATAAGTAAATGTGTCTCGATAAAAAAATAGTTATTATAATTCGTTAATGAATAGCAGAAGATGAGTTCCTGTAAGTATTGTTAAATTCACCAAATTTTATTTTTAGGTTATTTTTATAACCGGCTAACACAATTTCCGTTGAAATGTCATTGTATAGTTTTCAATTGCATATATTGGTACATTCAATTTTGATTCCTGTTATTATTTTTATAACGTTTTATTACTTGTACTATTTTAGGTTAAGCTTTACAATAGCAATGAAACTTTTAATATGTAAAATATACTAGTATGTGTGTATATATTCACTGTAATAAAGTTTATTATTGTAATGGTAAATAATTAATTGAACAAATATTTTAACAAATTTAGTGATATTTTTTTTATAGTTGAAAGGGATCCAAATAAACGAAGAGTTAAACCAGTGGAAACTCAAGCATCATTACTTGATTTTGATTTGGGGGAGAGTTCAGATGATTCTGATTTTCGAATTGAAGATCATGCAGAAGAAAGTGATGATGATTCAATTGATAGTAACGGAGAAGGTAATTATATTTAATTTAGCTTATCAAAAATCTGTGTAAGTACTGCTAAGAAAACGTTGTGCAATACTTTTCATCTAAGGCAAAGGAGATAGTTCAGAAGTTGACTCAGAAGTGGACTCTGATGAAATATCAGATGCAGAAGACATTAAAAAGCTGAATTTTCAAGCAGGTGGACTATCAGTAGCAGATGTAATTCAAGAAGCGAGAAATAGGCAAAATGATAAAAAAATGCAGGTACCGTATTATTTATTACTTTTGATTTATATGTACACAGCATATTTAAGTTGTAAATCCGAAAATGCGAACAGAGTATTCTGTATTTTGTTACGATTTTCCAAATAACTGTACAAATTGTTATAAATTTGTAGTAAAATATTTGACGCATATTAATCTACATCTGCTACATATTCAAAATTTATGTTTAATTTTATTCAGTTCAGTGACAAAGATGCAAAAATTCTTATATGTTGTGGTTGCCTGGGTGATCGAAGTGACGATATTAATGAGATTGTCGAATGTGATGGTTGTGGAGTCACAGTTCACGAAGCTTGTTACGGGGTCTCCGACACCGCTAGTGTTGTCAGCACCGAATCTGATTGTCCTACCGAACCGTGGTTTTGTGAGGCATGTCGTGCTGGAGTAATAAATCCTGTTTGTGAATTATGTCCAAACTCAGGTAGCTATTATTTAATGCCAGTGGCGCAGCCAGCAATTTGTGTTGAAGTTGGGAGTATATCATTAAAACAAATACATTAATATTAATATATATATATATATATATATATATATATATATATATATATATATATTTATAAACGTAAGTTACGGTTGGAAGTAACGACTTTGGTTTATCACCGTCTTTTTCGCGGACAAAACATCAATTTTCAAAAATACCTAATATACCCGTTGATATTGTTCAATAATTGCTAAAAATGGTATTTATGCTGTAATTCTGCAGCCAAGAACTCCTCCCTCCACCCTGGCTCCGCCGCTGTTTTATACAAATGCATTAACTATACCGTGTGTCTCACGACGATCTACACATAGGACGTTACGCGCTCATTTGATTTTTTAATTCAAAATATTAATCAGACTGTTTTTGTTTTTTTTTTACTATTTAGACAGTATAATTGTCAATTTGACGTTTACTATTTTATTTTATTTGTGACATTCTAACAAATATTATCAAGAAAAACAAACAGAAAGTGAAATATAAATTAAAGAAAATGCAATCAAAATAGCGTGTGCACTGTTAAATTTCTATTTATTTAAAATTCTGCATTAACTTAATCATTACAAATTATAAACCTTACAAAATACAGAAGTTTGGAACATAATAATTAAATGTAAAATTTTATTTAAATTAAATATTCAATGCTTTTCGAACATTTTGTAATACATTTGGAGTAATAGTGTTTGACACTTCAACAATTTTCCTTTGTAATTCTTCTACCGTGTGAGGTCTATTCGCAGTTAGATTGTAAATTGAATATCCTCCATAATAAAATTTTATTATTTGAACACATTCGTCTTTACAGTAATAGTATATTTTTAAAGAAATTAAACGTCAAATTGACAATTATACTGTCTAAATAGTAAAAAAAAAAAAACCATCAGATTAATATTTTGAATTCAAAAATCAAATGAGCATGTAACGTCCTATGTGTAGATCGTCGTGAGACACACGGTATACCGGATGACCGAAGAAATCTGGGACAAGGACTTAACATGTAAATATAGAAAAATTGTGATTACTTTTGAACAATACATTTTACAGCAAATTGGTTCAGAATTAAAAACTGCATGATATGATGTCATATTTAGTGCTCAGGTATGTTTCTGTAACGAGAAAATCAATTTTCAAATACTGCCTTTTAATATCAGATTAGGAGGCCATGAAACCAAACCACTGTGTTTTGGTTATTTGTTGTTTTCATTAACAAAAAAAACCTGCAATTTTGTTTCATGATTTCAAAATTGATTTACTGGATACACAAAAATAGTTGAGCATAGCATCACATTATGCTGTTTTTAACAACTTTTTTATTTATTCTTTTACTCTAAAATGTATAATTCATTAATCACAATTTATCTATATTTCCATGTTTATTCCCTATGTCCCAGATTTCTTGGAACACCCGGTATGTATTCGTTACTTTTTCACAATATAGTTCACTAAGAACGATTCTTCTTTACCATAGGTGGAATTTTCAAAGAAACTGACGTAGGGAAGTGGGTACATTTGGTATGTGCACTGTATGTACCGGGCGTTGCCTTTGGCGAAGTTGACCATTTATCTAGTGTAACGCTATTCGAAATGCCCTATAACAAATGGGGTGCTAAAACTTGCTGTCTTTGTGAAGAGGAGCGTTATGCACGAACTGGAGTATGTATTGGATGCGATGCGGGCATGTGCAGAACATATTTCCATGTTACTTGGTGAGTTCATTAATGTAAAATAATGGCGGTTTTAACGTTAATCTGAACATCAACTATAAATATGAAAAATAACTTGTATAGGATATATATGTACTACTAATATGCATAATACTTTCCAAATATTAAATATACCACATGTTGTGACGTAGCAAGACGCTAATTAGCAAATGTAATAAATACTATTACGGTAGGTAAGAATTATTTAAGCATGCCGCCGTGGTGTTTCATCTGTGAGATCGATGCTTGTATTGTACTTTTGTACTTCCATATTGTTTTAATTGTCAGTTTGATAAATGTATACTTTAAAACGATGCCAGTGTCCGCTGTCGGACCCAAGAGGTACTAATCCGAATGTACATACGTCACAGTTTCGGGCGTTTTATATTACTTTCTTATAGATAGTATAAGGAAACTATAGGAATCATGAAAAATTTCGATTGCGAGACTTTGATGGAAATACACGTTTTGAGGTCCCCTGAATACGTTATGACTATTTTCTCAATGATATCTGTGTGTACAGTAGTTTAAATGAAAGAAGTCCCTTGAAGGTCATTGAAGGACAGTACGAGTTTAGATTTTAACCACGCCCATTTTCTCATATTCAGTAGCGTCGTTTATCTAACTTTTAATGGGGCATATAAGATACTGTAATTTCCGATGGTGAGGGGTTAGCAGATGACGGGGAGATATAAACAAAAGAAGAACAATGCATGCATTAGTATATACCAGATATAAAGTTTTCGGTGAATAGTCGGCTTAGCACCGGTAACAACAGAAATATGATGTTTTGACAGTTCATTACGTTAATTATTTGTGTCTCACATTTTGAATTACAACAACGATTTAGAAAATGATATAATATCAGTGGTTGCAATAAAAGTGATTTATTATAACTGTGTTTGTGTTAGTGCATAATACTGGTGTTAATTAGTGGTAAATAAGACAAATTGACAGAAAATGCAGCAAAATGACGTTACACGCCTATGCGACAGCTAGTAGTATAGGGAATAAGAAATCAACGTACGTTATTGCAATAGTATCGAGTACAACAAGCCTCATTTTGTTTTGCTTGTCGTAGTATTGTTCGGACATTCTAAAGACAAACGCGTTATATCCATCCTTGTCGCGCGTGCTGTTTGACAATTGAAATGAGAGAGATAGATATATAACTATACGTTAATTCGTATATGATACAGATAACCTTCATGGGACTTCTTTCATTTAAACTACTGTATGTATGTATGTATATGGATGTGTGGCCGTATGTTCATTATCTCAAAAACGAATAAAGCTAGAGTAATGAAACTTCATATTTAAAAGTTTTTAGGATTGGCGAAGAGCTGATTAGATTTTGGGTATAATTAGAAAACCGGAAGAGGAAGTTTACTGAACACAGAAATTGTAAATTTCAAATTATTTTAAAAACAAAAAACGATATGTAAAAATTTTTCAAATAAAAATTGTAGCGTATATTATTATGAAGAAAAAATGTTCTATACATTTTTCGTCTATCTTTATCAAATTTTGAGTAAAATGTATTTATATATTGGCATGTATTTAAAATATCATATATGCTTTGAAAACAAAACAAAGACAAAATATTTACAGAAATACGCATTTTAAATGTTAAATATGTGCCAATTTAAATTGAGTATAAGAAAGTAGTGTGGTGACCACACCAAATTTTTTAAGATAAAAAATGACATTAAAAAAAATCTGCCATACCCGATGAAATTTTGAAATAATCAATATCAACATCATTTTAATTGGAGAATAACGTATAAAATAATTGAAAAAGGTTAATACTCCCATTGAATGTGTTTGTAACGAAAACAGTGTTTTGTACTGTTGTACTCTACTACGTGTATTATTAATCATTTTACAAGATTTATAAAAAAAATCTGATCACCACACGACTGTCACAAAACACATCAAAACTCAATTTCACGACCTTCTCACTAAGAATAATAACATGCACAAATAATTGACTTGATTGGTTCAACAAATACCACAGAAACATAATTTATATACGAATTATATACAAATTGTACAATATACGTCAATTAGAATGAATACTGATGTTTGTTGATTAAGCTTTCAATTAGCAACAGCGAAGGCACGTTAAAACTAGGCCTGTTAGCAGGTCAAATAATGTACACTTTTAAATGAGAAGGCTGTGATATAATTACTTAATTGTTAAAACATCTATTTTCTTTTGTTGACAAAAGCAAAACTTAGTCGGCTTTGCATTAATCTTATTTTATACTGAAAATAAAATCAATAAAAAAATAATTTTTAAAAATAAGCTTTTATTAAATTGGACTAAAAATAAAAAGCCAATAAATAAAAGCGTGGGGCGTAAATGTTCATATAAATTGGACATTAGAACATTTACGCCCCACGCTTTTATTTATTGGCTTTTTATTTTTAGTCCAATTTAATAAAAGCTTATTTTTAAAAATTATTTTTTTATTGATTTTATTTTATTCTTTTTAGTCTATGGTAAGTGTATAATTGGATTAAAATTGAAGTTGATTTACTGTTTTGATATTCGGCAAATAGATGCACTTTCAATAAATGTGAAAATGACGAAATGTTCTTAAATTGGTCGATAAGTTTATTTTCGCTTACCATTTTTAACGCCACGAAGATCGGAATATTTTATGGACTGACCCTGTGCTTTGTTAATGGTCATAGCAAAGCAATCTTATTACATCGCAGAACTTCACACATTTTTTGCAATGAGATAGGGAATTACACTAATTAATACTAATGTTATACACTGACATAAACACAGTTATAATTATAATAAATCACTTTTATTGTAACCAATTTTATTTTATTAATATCTAAATCGTTGTTGCACATTCCAAATGCGAGACACAACTGTCAAAAAACGTCGTATTTCTGTTGTTACCGGTGCTAAGCCGACTATTTACCGAAAACTTTATATCTAGTATATACTAATACATGCATTGATCTTCTTTTGTCCAATACCCCCGTCAGACAGACAGACAGACAGACAGACAGACTGACTGACTGACTGACACACAAGTGAAACTAAATAAAAGCTTATAATAAAAATATGGAAAAATTCTGTCTCATTTCCTGCAAATGCAAGAAAATTTAGAATACAATTGTGTGGAAAATAAAGAAGGAAAATTTTGCGAACCAGGGTGTCAGTGCGAAATTTTTTGAAATCGAATGATACTACAGAAATTGTACCGTCTTCGACAGGAGCCGATAAGCTAAAAATGTTGGCTTTATAATAGCTGGCTTTGCTTGTGCTAGCAAAAAGTAAGATGTTTGGCACTTATTAATTTATAAGTGCTGACAGCTGTCAATAAGTTTGGTTTTTTACTTAGTACCTCCCTAGACAAGGAGAGAGTAGGGTAGGGATTTCTACAGCATTTCCAGTAATTAAAGCATATTTTTTATCTCGAATTATGAACTTTTAAAAAAATTGCCGAATATATAAAAACACGTCATGTTTTATTGGCTGTAAAATCTAAAATACATATCCTATTTGGCTGCAAATTAAGACAACCGTCAAAGACGGGTTAACAAACATGTCAACAATTTTTTTTTTATGAATCCGACAAATGTATCTCTGGAAATTACAAAATTGCACGAACTTTTTAATCATACCTCGTACATTTAGGATTTTGAAATTGGATTTTAATAAATATAAATGTGTTGTTATATATTCAGACTTGCACATGCGTTGATAAACTACAGACTTGTATATCTATCCATTCTAATTTTAATTGTAATTCCACCTAGTTGTCCTCGTTTGACCATCGTCCTATATCTCTAAATAATTGAAATACCTAAGAACATTGATGGTTTATAACTAGCCTATTTGATATGTAATTTAATAAATATGTATATTTATAAAAAATAATTAATTTTTAGTGCACAACGAGAAGGTTTTCTGTCAGAAGCACATTCAGAAGAAGTGGACCAAGCAGACCCGTTTTATGCTCATTGTAAAATGCATTCCGACAAGACTTTAGTACGTAGACGTAAACGTAACTGGTTAGCATTGCAATTAAGAACACAACAAAGAAGATTTGAGTACGAACAAGAAGGATACAACGACACACCGGAACAATTGCGTATACAGAGGAAATTAAGACGACATCGTCAGAAATTTTTAAATCATAAAACTATGAAATCACCTCCATGGGGTAAGTTGTAAAATACTGTGTTCGTAACAGGGCGTATGCGATTTAAATCGCGATTAGAATCGCATGATTTTTGAAATTATAAATCTATTACTGAAATCATTTTCATTGAAAAATAAAATTTAATAAACAAATTAAATTCTGTGCAGTGACGGTTAGCTGTTATTATTAAGAGTATTTAATTAATTATTAATTATTTAATCTATTTATTTATGTGGTTATTATGGGTGAATTAGAGAAACAATTGACGAAAATGATTGAGAGTGTCAGTAATCAGGGAAAATGTTTGAATTTGATCATGAATGCTTCAAAATGTAAGATTTTAGTTTTTGAGAAGGATGAAGTTACGGAATGCAAGATTAGCTAGATGGTGAGCAAATGGAAGTTAATGAATTTATGTATCTGGGATGCATGTTTTCGAAAGATGGACGGATGAATGCTGAAATTGAAAGAAGAGTAGTTGCAGGTCGAAAAGTTTTGGGCGCTTTGGGAATGTTTGCTAGAAATGTGAATGTATCAAGAGAAGCTAGGTTATGTGTTTATAATGGTGTACTTGTGCCATCGTTGATGTATGGATGTGAATGTTGGCTATGGGATAACCGGAATAAAAAAAGGGTAACTGCGGTTGAAATGAGATTCTTGAGAGGTGTGTGCGGAGTGACTAGAAGAGACCGTATTAGGAATAAAGTAGTGTATGATGAATGTGAAATTAGTGAAAATGTTGTGAAAACAGTGGCTTCAAGCTGCGTTGGTTTGGACATGTGGAAAGAATGCCAAATGATAGACTGACTAAGAAGATTTATTTGGGTGAAATTGAAGGAACACGAATGCGAGGAAGACCGAGGAATAAATGGATGAATATGATAAAAAATGTTTTGAGTGAACGTAAAATTATAAGCAGAAATAATAGGAGAGCATGTATGACAAGGTGTATGAATATTAGCGAGGCGAGACAGTTATGTATGCATAGGAATGAAAAGCAGTCTTCTATATAATATATATTATTAAATATTTTGAGGTGATTGTAGGGAAATAAAAGGCCTGCTACCCCAGTAATGGGAAAGCCGTGATGTTATGTATGTATATATTTAAAAGACAGGGAAACAAAAATATTTAATAAAAAAATTTTCCAGAGAAAATTCTGTTTTTCTCTCTCTTTGAAATTATGAAACAATTTAAATAGAAAAATCTTAATAAATATTTATTTTTTACAACTCTGGTTCCTACGAATTATTGATCATAAATGCAAAATAAATCTTGAAATTTATAGATTTATCAATATTATTAAATATTAAAAAGCGAAAATTGAATTTATTGGAAACAAATAGGAGCCTAATTTACGTACACATTTACTGCAAAAGATTTATACAGTAAAGTCGCGATTTAGTGAACTCTCGATTAAATGAACAACCCGATAGAGTGAACACTTAAATTTTAGCATTGCGTCCCGATATAGTGAACAGCTGTAAACCCCGATACAGTAAACTATGGTATTTGCGATACTTCTCTGAGGGATCCCACTAAATATGAATCTAGATGGCACGTAAACGAAAATAATTGAATTTAAAACAAAAAAAAATTCAATACTAATGCCCGGGTAAATGAGAATGTGTGACTGCGTTTTCTAGTAGAATATTGCAGTTTGCTTGTGTTCATGATTTGCGACAAAAATTAGTACAAATTAACCTGAAAAAAAGCGTAAACAATCCAACATTACTTAATTTTTTTCGCTTCTGCAATAAATAACCTTTTATATGTATCTTCCCATTACATAATACACGTATACATAATATTATGTAATAGGTACATGTATTTTTTTTTTTTATTTATCGTAGATTTTCTTTTGTCAATTGTAGATCTTGAGAAGAAGAAATATTGAATCCAAAATGATTGGAATAAATTACTATAGTTCAAGATGATAACAGATATGTGACGTTTCGACCAGATGGTTTTTGGTCATTTTCAAGCAAATAACAAAATTCTAGTGGAAAGAAACAAACAAAAATATTCTCTAATATTTTTCAAAATATTTTTGTACTTTTTGAGTGTAATTCTCAAGAGATTTTGTTTATGTTTGTTTGAACTAGAATTTTGTGTTTTGCTTGAAAATGACCAAAAACCATATGATCGAAACGTCGTATATCTGTTATCATCTTGAACTATAGTCTTTTATTCCAATCATTTTGGATTCAATATTTCTCCTTTTCAAAATCTACAATTGACTAAAGAAAATCTACAATAAAATAATAAAAAATCATCTTTATGATTAAGTTTTGGAACGAACAGTTCACATTACCTTGAACTAACCATTTTGGATTCAATATTTTTTCTTCTCTTTTATTATTTTACATATACATACATAATTTTGTTGATTTAGGTACCTAGAATAAAAGTTGTTTCTCAAAATATCTGAGTGAGACCAGAACCCCGAAAATGTAAACACCCCTATAGAGTGACCAGGCTTGGCCGGAATTAGTTCACTAAATCGCGACTCTACTGTATTTCACAATGTTAGTGTTATACTATGTATAAGAAAGCAAAAAATAGGTAGGGGATCATCATTAATAAATGCCTTTTTTAATTTAACTGTTTTCGAATTGTAGTTTCGAAATCCTAATTCACCGTGTATATTCGATTCGCATAACACTGTTACTCGTTCAAATATATGGTCTTTGTAAAAATATGTGCAAATTATTTATTCATTATTTTTCCGTGATTTACATTAGTTCCAACACAAAAAATGCCCAGGCTTTTGACTACCAGTGCTTCGGCTTGCAAGAAATTATTGCGTAAAGCAGAATTAATGGGAATCGATACAGTCGCATTGGAAATGCAAGAAGCACAAGTTGCTGCGCTCATGGATGTACGTAAAAAATGGCATATTCCACCTGCATTTAGCGTGGAATTCATTGCATATTATCTGGACAGAAATGACAGACTTCGTATTATGAAATCAGGACTGGAAGAATTGTTAGACGTTAATTCACAATTACTTGAAGAACAACAAGCTTTACGGTTAAAATATGACAAGGTGAGAATTTAAGCAGAATTGGTTTAATCACCCATACCTGTAGCTCGTTAACGTATATCAAAATTTGCTGATAATGTTAGTACATATTCCAATGGCGGATTCATAAACATGAATTCAAATTCGTATCAGATTTGTAAGTTTATTTTCAAATTCTACTATATTTTTATTATAAAATAGTTTATTCATTGACTTTGTTGTAGTTCATATTTAAATAAGTCACAAAATTGTTACTTTGTTCTATCACTTTTATTAAAATAAATATTACTTGCATGTTTCGTTTCATTTAACAAAAAAAAATAATAAATTATGTGCATGCTATGATTTGTAAAAACACTATTTTTATTATATTCTTATTTACAGATGATGAAGGAAAATGCAGATGAATCCAGAGTTAACATTACTATTAAACAAACTGTCCATAAATATCATTCTGCCATACTTAGTGCTTGTCCAACAAAAAATTTACCTGCAATTGACGACTTAGGGAAACCACCTGCACCCAAACTTATACAACCAGTCATGGCAGTTCCTACAGCTGCTGCACTGAAAATGGGTGTTGGGTTTCCTCTCAATAATATATCAACTGGCAGGCATGATGCTACACGCATCCTAAGTAATCACGCATCTAGACAAGGT
This sequence comes from Carabus problematicus, assembly GCA_963422195.1. Lineage (NCBI taxonomy): Eukaryota > Metazoa > Arthropoda > Insecta > Coleoptera > Carabidae > Carabus > Carabus problematicus. The sequence continues at coordinate 5,986,519 of OY728584.1, forward strand.
ACGTGGATAGTTATTAATGAATATTTGAATTTTTATTTATATTTAATTTGACATATTTTTCTGTATTGGGTTTCACAGATTCATTACTTCTCAATGAATGCGGAATATGCAGACAACGACGTGATCAACATTTACTTGCAAAATGTGATACTTGTCATCTATTTTACCACTTGAACTGTTTAAATCCGCCACTCACTCGTTTACCAAAAAAATCCAAATTATATGGATGGCAATGTTCAGAATGCGATAAATCTTCAGATTCGGAACTAGACATTAAGGAGAAGGGCACACGTCGCAGTCGTACACGACACAGTAAAGAAGACAGCGAATCACAAAGTGAAATATTTACTCCGAAAGTAAAAATAAAACCAGTCGAGCCTCATCCTGTACAACATCTCATACCTATAACTACCATGCATTCCAGTAACATTTCTGATGTAAGCAGTAACTCACCTTACAATTATTCTAATCCTAACATCCTCCCTGCTAACCCATCAATATCTAACAACACTGCCTTGTTTACCAACAACGCGACTCCAAATACCCAGTTAATCTGTACAACTAGTGTCATTTCTGCACCAATGTTGAACTCCAGTTTGGATACGCAACCTGTTCTTATCGCTAGGTCTGGTAAGAAACGGAGAAGAGACAAACATCGATCACGATATTCACCAGATTCACTAAATCCTTCTAAAGAACATAAGCGGAAAAGAAAAAAGAAAAGTTTGGATATCGAAAATCCCAATATTCCTCATCCTCGAATTACTATCAAGGTAAGCCGTAAACTATATATTATATTATTTATGTGGGTAGTTTATATACATGTAAATGAATAACTGAATTTATATACTATAACACAATTTTATTTTCACAAAACTAAATATTATTTAAAATTTTATTTGCTATAGTTTCAGTGTATACCTGTCTAATCTGTCGGTACGCCGAACATTCATTTATAATCATGTACAATATTGCATAAAACAAGTATCAACATACCGGGTGTTAAATAAAAAAACTGGCCCAAGGCGTTTAACTTTTAAAATCAGGTTTTCCTTCCTATGGCCAGTTTTGTAATTATGTATAGCTAAGTGTTCAATATTATTTTAGATTAAACCTATTCCATTGCCAGCTGGAGAAGTTGCTTCCACGTCTAATCCCCAGTGTTTTTACGTGCCGAATGAAAATAATGAGATTCCTAGATCTGTAGTTATTACTACACCACAACAGCCGCCATCACTTGTGCCAGTAATAAATTCACGTTTATCGTCTGGATCAAAAAAACCAAAAGAAGGTGATATGATGACGAAGTGTGATGTGTGCAACGATCCAGGCAGCAATCAAAATTTAGTGCGGTTAGTGTGCATTAAATTTCTAGAACAACTCACTATCATTCTATAGTTTCTTTATTTCCAAAAATGTCTACTAATTTATTTTCTATTTTCAGGTGTGATGAATGTAAAAAATGTTATCACTTCACTTGCCTTGAGCCGCCTGTTAAAAAGTCACCTAAACGACGCGGTTATTCATGGCATTGTGCAGATTGCGATCCTACTGTAAGTATTTCATACTCATTATTATAAACTAGTACGTATTTGTTTTTAAATATTATTTATTTTTTAGGAAATCGAATCCAATTAAATTTCAACAAGGATAGTGTTAATCATGTATCAATATAAATATATATTCTAAATGTATTCTGTACTTGAATTATATATGAAAATTTCATTTCACTTAGAAAATACATTAAAAAAAAATCAGTGTATGTATTTTGTTGATAAGGATAGAGGGAATATAACATCGATTTGTTGAGTAGGGGAATGAAGCGGAAGGGGGGAGCAAGTGCTCGCTATGTTTGTATGACCTCCGTTTTGCTGGGCTTATATGGAAGAATTTCAATAAATTGTAAAATTATCCCAATTCTTGCTATAAAAATTCCTAAAAAATATCATACAAATGTAGCATATAAATGAACAATATAAGAATATTATATTTTTATATAAGCATATAAATTGAAAAAATAAATAAAAAAGAACAATATACAACAAAACTTTGTTGGGATCCGTGGATTGAATAAATTAGACAACACTGGATCTTGATTTCAACTTTAAATATTTATTTTACGTTCTATCAGTGAAGGCAGAATATTCGCTGCCGGTTGAGATGCTGGTTTACTCTTCGTCAAATCTGATACAATTCTCCTCTTACAACTAAAGTTATTCTACTTATAGTTAGCAAGGATAAAAGGGCTTATTTCTAATTGGTTAGTTTGTAACGCTTATTCCTATTGGTTAGTAAGAACTTATTTCTATTGGACAAATATCTCTCAGAATAAAGTAACTTGACCAATGAAAGTTCAGGCAAAAAGGTCCTGTTAAATATTACCGATTCTTGGAATGACACATGGTTTGAAGGTTAAAGCAATTACGTGTTTATGAGTTGAAAGTTAAGGGTGGTCGCTTACTTTATTTGGAGGTCACTTGACCGTACTTATCTTTATACATGCAAAAAAAGGGGTTATAAGTAATAAAGAAAGGAATTTACAGAGGGTTAAGTTTACAAGGGTAAAAAAGAGAAATCTTAAGTAACGATGGAAATAATACAAAAATAAAAGGGTAACTTATTCCTAGAAATGGTGGGTCTCCAACAACTTATTGAAATATTATTATATATTAATATTAGCGAAATATGTTCAATGTCCTTCAAACAAAACTATTTTATTAAATAAGTTCCTTTTGTTGAGGAAATTATCAACATTTTGTATGGCGATATAATGTAATCTAACACTAATATATTTTTCTGCCACTGCTCTTATTAGATGTATTATATATTTTTTTTGTTACAACCGAAAGCGACACAACTAATTGTAATGGACTGTCCAGGTTTATAAACGATGCAGAGAACCTTTGTGATGACGATATTTATTGAAATCAGGATCCTTGTTACAGTCGTGTGGTATCGTTTCTTACTGTCGAACTTATTCTATTACGAGGCACAGAAAAACAAGTTGTTCATGACTAAGGGTACACAATTCAGGGCTATGGGATTTACAAATATTAGTGTTAATATGGGCAGCGTAATCAGTATGTTAATAATCTTAATGCTAATACTTAATCTATTTATGAACTTGGTACTTTAGGACAAGGTCCGTAGGTTACATATTGTTTGAGAGGGTTGGTACATTATGGTACATTACACCTTTCCCCTAAGAGAAAGAAGAGCTTACGGCTTTTCTTTTAATTTGGCAATCCGACTACTCCTTCTTAGTGAACTTGATTCACCAATTCCTTCGTTTGGTAATTCGTCGGTTAACTCGATGGTTACATCTCGTGGTTCCAATTTATTTGGACGTTTAAAATAATAGGTTAGAATCTGACAACAACCTTTAGATTTACAATATTTCCCTTTGATAAATTTGATTAGAAGATAAAGTGCATATAACAGAATCACCTTAATAATAGTACATAATACATATGAAAAATAATTATTGGTTAACAATGAATTAAAAGTTGACTTATGGTTTTTATTTAAATTTTCTGTCATTTTATTAATCTCGTCTAATTTATGACTTGCTATTTCCAAACTTTCCAAATTCACATTATTGTATAATTCTTGTAAGTGTGGTAGTGTTACATTGTGGGTCTTCATAGTTTTACAACAATCATCCTTGGTAATATCAAAATTAGGCAGTATTGGCAAATGGACGCTCTCCTTTACGATTGAATATGTTGTTAAAACAGTGGTACTAGTATAGCCTCAGCAATGTTCGGCTAAAGTCAAAATACCTGTTTTGGTAATTTGGATGTCGAATGGGGGTATGTTTTGACAGTTTATGGTTACGGATATTAATTTTGGGGTAACATAAATCTAACGATTACTATTATGTAATCGGTACCAGATTTCATTATTTATAGATGAGATTCGCGTATCACAAGATTTGGGGATTGATGGTCCACTATGTAAAATTTCCGTCTCACAAATCGGCTTCACGTGGAATGAGAAGAGAGGTGCGTTAAGTTTACAAACTATCGTCATTTTGTTAAGGCTTTTACAATTGTTGAAATCCGAAAATTCGGTATATTGGACTTTGTTCTCGGAAAGAGCAATACCTTTGATAGATGGTAAGATGAATAGGTGAGAATGGTTATTAGTTAGTGTGGGAAGCGGAATTAGGTTATAAAGATCGAAATTTAATTCTTCCACTAAAGGATTTTCCATGACAAATATCAATCTATTATTGAATCGGACAACCTTTAGTTCCATCGCGTTTGCTAATAATTGGTAATTCTCAATGTTAAGACGTGCGACGTAGCTGGTAAGTGCAGGGAGATGTGGTAGTGTGTGCTTTAATTCAGATATTACTTGTTTAGGACTAATAATACTAGGGTGTAGTATATTGTTACGACTTACTAGAATAGCATTGATTAAGTTTATAAGTTCTTTATCGAGTTCAGTAGCCATTAGTGTCAACAAGGCGATGTGTTCATCTATTTCTTGTTTTAAATCACTTCCGAAGAGTTTGGCATTTATGTCTTGTGCTAACAATTCAATTGTTCTTAAATTTTTATTGAAAACTTCTGTGTTTGCTTGTAAATGTGTTAGGGTACTGTTGAAATTAGTTATTGTTGATTTTACTATATGAGTCTGTTCGTTTAATAGTTTGATTTGTTCCTTCTCGTCTTCTGATAAGGAATTTATCGCGTTATTATAATATTCTGCGTCGGTATGGTCCAAAACCCCGAACACGGCTTTAAAGATAGAACCTATTCCGTTGATTAATCCTCGCTTTACACGTGTACTACCTAATAGGTCACCGAATGATTCGTGCTTAGCGTATAAGGTTGGTAGGATTTGTTCTAGCATTTTTAATGATGCACCGCATGACGAAAAACCTTCGGCTTTATCGTTATTACATAATAGCTTAGTTTTTGCAATGGTATCATCCAGCAGTTTTAATTTTGATTCGAAAGAAGACACATCTAAGTGAACTACGAGTTTCCATGAGTATTGATAATATTTGATTTGAGTTATATGATCAAAGTATATTCCAGGCGAGTGATCTAGGATAGTGTTGTTGTATAGGTATTCAGCAGCGCAAATATTTGTTAATCTGAAACAAAATGATGTTTTAGTCGATTGGAGTGTACGCGGACTTCCTTGTTTTTTTTATCTTGATTGTACAATTTACTGGAGGATTGACTCTAACCTTTTTGTAGGGTCCGGAATATTTTTTCGTTAATTTTTTTTTGATTTACCGAGAGCTATTTGTTGGTTTTCTAAATATACCATATCTCCTAATTGGAAGTCAATTGGTTTTGATTTCTTATCATAATATGTTTTGTTTCTATTTTTGGAATCGATAATATTATCTCTAGCGATTTCGTTAGATTTTTGTAATTTTAGTTTTAGATCGTCTAGATAGTTGTCATATGTATATTTATATTCTACAGGTTTAGTAATTGATGATGGAAGCTCGGGTTTATTTCCAAAAACAAGTTCGTGAGGCGAGTATTGCGTTGAAGAATGCGGAGTTGTATTATAAGAAAACATAGCAAAGTCAATCCAGGAATCCCAATCGGATTGATCTAGATTAACATAGTGAGTTAAATATTCGGATAGCGTATGGTGAGATCGTTCAAGAGCCCCATTAGATTGTGGGTGGTATGCTGTAATATTAATTTTCTTAATCTTGAATAATTTCGTCACTTCCTTTAATAAGTTTGACATGAAATCTCTACCTTGATCGGTTAGTATAGAATTAGGAACACCAAATTTGCAAATGAATTTTTGAACAAGGGTCTTTGCTATAGTTTCCGCATTATGGTTTGGGATAGGATATGCCTGAGAGTATTTTGTTAAATCATCTTGAAGGGTTAAGATATATTCGTTTTCGTTTACTGTTAGAGGAAGTTTTCCTACTACATCTAAACTGATCCTTTCAAATGGTTTAGTACAAGTTGTAGTGATTTCCATAGGTTTACGATGTTTACGTCGAACCAATTTATTTTGTTGACATGAAGTACATTCTTTTATGAATTTAGCTACGTCCTTTTTCATGTTGTGCCATTTATATCGTTCCTTGATTCGTTTATATGTTCTATGGAATCCAGAATGTCCAGAAGATGGATTCGAGTGGAATTCTCGGAGTACATCTTGGATTTGATCAGGGGTTGGGTTAACGATATTGTTGTGATAAATGTTAATAGTGATGTTCGTATTTCTAAATAGGTATCTTAACATAGAGCGAATTTTATGCCATTTTAGATGTTGATTGTAGTCTTGTGAATTTAGATTCGGAATGCTAATCGTTTTTATTTTTAATTTATCCAAAATTTGCCTTAAGTTTTGTAAACATTTAAATATTTCTTCGTAGCTCGGTTGATCCCAAAAATAATTCTTGGTGAATATATAGAGTATGTTTTGCTCAGATATGGAGAAGTTCTTAACATCAAATAAATTGGTATTTTGTAAAGAATCTAGATTATTATATTTTTCGTTAAATATTTTAAATAACTTATTAGAGCTATCGAGATCGCATGAAATGAATATTGCTTTATTATCTTTGACGTCTATGATATCACAATCAAATTCATTAATAGAGTTATAATTTATAATTGAATTTTCAAGAGCATTTAGGAAGTTTAGATATGTTTCAGGTTTGGATTGAGAAGTCACTTGATTGATCGACACGTGATTATCATTTCTATCATCATTCAATTTAATTCTACTTAGTGCGTCGGCATTGGAGTTTAGTTTACCGGGTTTGTAAATTATTTCATAATCGTATTCCTCTAATTTTAACCGCCAACGAACTAATCTGGAACCTGGATCCTTGACGTTAAACAGCCATGTTAATGGACGGTGGTCAGTTATGATTTTGAATTTCCTTCCATAGATGTACGGACGGAAATGGTTTACAGCCCAAACTATTGCTAAAAGTTCCTTTTCTATTGTGGAATAATTAGATTCGGCTCTATTTAGAGTGCGACTCGCGTAAGCTATAGGGAGGTCTTTTGAAATAGGACCTTGTGATAGCACAGCGCCTACTGCAAAATTACTTGCGTCAGTGGTTAGGTTGAAGTCTAGGAAAAAATCCGGGTATTTTAAAATCGGCTCGGAAGTTAGTGCTGCTTTAAGAGTTTCGAATGCTTGTTGTTGGCTGCTAGTCCAAATATAAGGTTCGTCCTTTCGGAGAAGTTTGGTCAAGGGTTGAGTGATTTTATTAAAATCTTTAATGAAACGCCTATAATAACCTGCTAAACCGAGGAAACCCTTAATCTCCTTAGGATTTTCTGGAACAGGAAATTCCTTTACGGCTTTAATTTTATTTGTGTCGGGTTTAACACCATCTTCTGTGATATTATGACCTAAATACATAACTTCTTTACGTAGGAACTCACACTTGTCTGGTTGTATTTTAAGATTGGTTTCTGCTAGTTTGGAGAAGATTGTTTTTAATTTTGCGCAGTGATTTTCTAGGTTATCTGAATATACCACGATATCATCGAGATATACGAAACATTTAGTGCCTTGTAAACCGGACAAAATTGTATTCATTAGTCGTTGGAACGTTGCGGGAGCGTTTTTTAATCCAAACGGCATTCTAGTGAATTCGTAGTGTCCTAAAGGGACGGTAAATGCTGTTTTCTCAATATCCATTGGATCGATTTTAATCTGGTGAAATCCGGATGCGAGATCTAACGTGGTGAAATACTTAGAATGACCTAGCTGATCTAATATCTCAGATATATTGGGTAGGGGATAGGAATCACCAATGCTCATTTCGTTAAGTTTCCTGTAATCTATTACGAGTCTCCATTTTTGTTTTCCCGAAGCGTCTTGTTTTTTAGGAACTACCCAAACGGGGGAATTCCAGGGGGAGTCAGAGGGTCTAATTATGTTTTGATCTAGCATCTTCGTGATTTGTTGGTTTACTTCTTCCTTATGTGCTTCTGGGTAGCGATAAGTTTTTGTGTGAATAGGAGCGTTTGAGGTAGTAGGAATGTTATGTTGTATTGCATTTGTACAGGTTAGTTCGTCACCTTCAAGATAAAAAATGTGATTGAATTCTATACAAGTCTCCATAATTTTCCCGTATTCTGCTTTATTTAGATGTGAAAGGCGTAATGAATTTTCTAAAAGATTTAGTCTTTCGGAACTGCAATTTGTAAGTTTGTTGTTCTGTGGAGCGATTCTTTTTATATTACTCGTTTGGTTTAATGGTTCTAATTTAATTGAAAGGGCAGAGATTTTAGCGGGACGTTCTGTAGTATTAAGCACAGATGTTAAAGCAATTGAATTACTTTGGATTTGAACGATACTTGGACATAGATAAATTCCGTCTAGAATAGTCGTGTGTGGAACTATTCCTACCGAGATCTCAGGGTTAATGATTTTAATAGGAATTATAGATTCAGATCTAGGCGGAACTATTATCGGAAATGAATATGACATAGTTCCTTGATTATGTTGGTTTACGCGACCCTCATGGGTATTTGGGTTAATGTTAGTTAAAGGATGTTCGATGCAACAAAGTGGAAGACGTGTGTTATTTATATGCAGGATATCATTTTCGTAGTCGACGTGACACATGTGTTGTTTTAAAAGGTCGTTCCCTACGATACCATCGAATTGTATAGGAAAATCATCTCGTATTACATGAAACAAATGAGTGATTTGTGTTTTTCCAATTAGGATGTCAAGATGTAAATATCCTAATGTCTGAACAGAACTTGGGGAACTATTATCAATTCCGCGTAACAAAAATTTCGTATCTTCATATATTAAAGTGTCGTTTTTTAATTTGGAAATTTTGATTAGCGATATGACCGCGCCTGTGTCTAGCAAGAATGAATCTCGAGGTAGCTTGGTTTGCGTTATGTTTAGATTAATATATGTTGTAATAGCGGAGTGGTTAATTACAGTAATTCGACCTGGATATGGTTTGCAGTCCGTGGGGCGGTCGTGTTCACCACGGAACCTTGGGAGTTTAAAGATTTGGAATTTGACTGGGAGTTATAATAACTAGGAGTGGTTTGTGAATTTCGTTTTTGGTTGTTGTATTGTCTTTTCCTATATTCGGATATGTCATGCCCTAGATTTTTACAATAATTACATTTCTTGACGGGTGGTTTACTTGGGTAATTAGAGTCTTTGTTTGGATTGTGATAATGTTGAGAGGAATTTGGTTGTGTAATATGTCTGATGTTAGTATCACTGCTTCCTTTAGCTCTATTTTTCGAATAACAATTGAAACTACTATGACCTGCCTTATTACAATAATGACAATGTTTTGTATTCGTATTGTTAATATTTTGAAATTTTTGGATTTCCGTTTTAGATAGAATTTCTTCTTCCTCACTACTGGCGATTGCAATTGCTTCTTCAAGCGTTGCGGGTTTTTGAGCTTTAACAAGTATTAATAAATCTATTTAATCCGGTTATGAACGCGTTTAATGCTTGGGTTTTTAAAAGATCCACGCATGCTTCTCTACCTACGTCTGTTAAGGTTTCGTCAATCGTATTCAATAATTTGACATAACAATTTTCTATTCTGCTTGCATAGGACAATATATTTTCCTTGTGGTTTTGTTTACAGGAATTTAGCTCTAGTTGCCATTGACCGTGCGTTTCTCAGAGTATGAATCTGATAGATGTTTCCTTAAATCTTGCCAATTCGCAAAATTTCTATTTTTAATTAACAATCTAGCATTATCAGTTAATTTCGTCTTTATTATTTTTAATAGTATCGGTCGATCTGAACTAGCGATTAGGCTATAGGCTTCGTCACAATTATCTAGAAATTCGTGTAATTTTGATCTGTTTATACCATCGAAATTTGTTAGCATGCGTCTAGCGATATCGAAAGAGGTTGTACTAGAACTTGAACTACTGGGTGAAGTCATTTTGATATTTGCGTCAGATGATTGTTTTACAATAATAGTGTTTTGTAACTGTATAAAATTTTAACGTAGTCGTGAATATGTGATTTCAGTAGGTTTAAAATGTGATGGATGTTTGGAAAGTTGTGTTTTGCAGTCATAAATTACAGAAATACAGAAATAAAGTTGCTACTGTGATCGTCATGGTAGATGGTTTCTCAGAACGTTGACTGGTTGCCACAGACGGTTTCAACTGCTTGGAACGTTGTCTGGTTAAACTCGTTCTGGATTGGAACGGCTGGACACGTTGAGCAGGTAGAGTCGTCTTTGATTCCTCCGATGGTTGAAGAATTAGAATTCACCGGTATATTGTATGGTTATAGAGTTGTACAATATTTTTTCGACCGTTGTTTCGGAGCAATCCCACTTCTGACACCAATAAATTTGTAATGGACTGTCCAGGTTTATAAACGATGCAGAGAACCTTTGTGATGACGATATTTATTGAAATCAGGATCCTTGTTACAGTCGTGTGGTATCGTTTCTTACTGTCGAACTTATTCTATTACAAGGGAATATATACTAGTTCTTATCTACTAAGGCACAGAAAAACAAGTTGTTCATGACTAAGGGTACAAAATTCAGGGCTATGGGATTTACAAATATTAGTGTTAATATGGACAGCGTAATCAGTATGTTAATAATCTTAATGCTAATACTTAATCTATTTATGAACTTGGTACTTTAGGACAAGGTCCGTAGGTTACATATTGTTTGAGAGGGTTGGTACATTACATAATCACTAACAACACAAAGTCTGTAATGTTCAAGGAAAGGGTTTACACTAGAACTAATCACTAATAACGCAAAAAATCAGTAATGTTCAATATAAGAAAAACTTAACACATCAATAACCATAAAAACTGTGTACTTCGTTAACATTCTGATTTTGACATGAGGTTAATCAAATATGGCCGCCGCATTTGAAATTTGGCTTCATTATTTTTTACGTTGTTTCCTCTCTTTAGTTTCTTTACTCTAAGATTTGGCTACTCTACCCTACAATACCCTAACAAAGACTACACTACTCTACATAACTCTACCCTACCCTACCTGTAATAATAAATGCAGTTTCACGGTTTCCCAATTCCGTAAATCTCACTCTTATATGATCGTGTGAGCTCGGGTGCTGGGAGTAGTCTAAAAACTAGACTGTTGTTACAAGGTACATTGAGTGATTTTATACGTTTGCTCGGCACACCGCCTACGTTCATCCGATCAGATTGAAACTTGCACCTATGTACTACATAGGTACGGTGACCATTCGTACTGTTTTTGGCAGTACAGTACTTTTTTTTAAGGCGCTGTACTGCTGTTTTTTTTAAGAATAAATGTACTGATTTTTATTTTTTGTACTGTCTTGTACTGCTTTTTTTAATAAAATTTAATTGTGCTTAACATAAATTTTAGAATTTGACAATATAACAAACCTTTATCTAAAACATAATTGTTAAAATTTATTCTTTTTTTTTATATATCGGGTGTCCTAAGAAATCTGGGACTTAGGGAATTAACATGAAAATATAGAAGTATTATGATTACTTCTGAATGATACATTTTAGAGCAAAGGTGTAAATAAAAAAGTTGTGTAGAATTAAAAACTGCATAATATGATCAGATATTCATTGTCCAAATATGTTTGTATATCGCGTAAATCAAGTTTGAAATATTGTATTTTGATGACAGATCACAGGATGTCATGGGACAAAAATTACATCTTTTTTTTTGTTAATTACAACAACAAATAATCAAAACATAGCGTTTGTATTATTTGTTTGTATTTAATAATGATATTTCTCTTATTGAATCCCAGAACATATCCATGCCAGAAGTATATTTGATTATCAAAAACCTAAAATTTAAATTAATGGCACGAAAAGATGTGTAATTTTTACCTTTAAATGTAAAAATATATATTCATTGTAGATTTTCTTTAGTCAAAATATAATATTGAGAAGGAAAAATTTCTATATTTGGTCAACTGAAAAAAACGTTTGCAAATTATGAAAAGCGTGTTTTTTGTCCTGTTTTTTCGTCAGAAAATAATGGTCACCGTATACATAGGTGACTGTTATCATTGCTTTAGGTTAAGTACAACGTGCTCAGTGATAGCCGCAAAATGTCATTTCCGATCGAACCATACTCCAAATTTGAATGGGGAATTTGCACATATTTTTTATATTTTTTTCTGAATCTGTCTACTTTAAAACAAATTCTGTAATTTTTTTTTTTTCGAAAATCGGTTTACTTTTGGAGAAATAAATTGTTGAAATTTTGATCATCTATTATCGCGCGAAAATGTGTGTGACAAGCTGACTCTCGACGCATACACACACACAACGCACATAGCTGATTGCCAAGGACAGCAGTACAATCAGTGGCGGAACTTAATATTTTTGAGTAAGGCCGTAGACAACGCAAATGTCGACGAGGCAAATTGTCGACAATCCAGATCCACGTTGAGGCAAAATGTAGAAATTTCCCCCAGCATTGGACCACATTGGTGCAATTCGCCGACAATCACAGATGGCGTTAAAACGAAGCATCTACCCCGAAATCTTGCTCGTTCGAATTCTCTCTTTTACGAATGTATCAGTAGATAGAATAGACCCCCATCACTTTTGCTCTAGAAAATTGTCTCGTTGGACCGAATCATACGCAGTTATTCCGTTATACACAAACGTTCATTTGGTTGCCTACATTTAGGATAACTATGGAACGGAACTCTATTTTATTATTTATTGATAATAAATGCACGGGCAACGATATGAATTACAACGTTATTAATTAATTATTTAAACAGAGAAAAGAGTTATAGATTTTGTTGTCTAACATAAGTTTTAATTCTGTCTATTAAATTTTGAGAAAAAGTATATATATATATATATATATATATATATATATATATATATATATATATATATATATATATTATAAATAAAATATGAACTGAAACTCATAAGAAATATCATACATGTGTTAATTAGGAATACAAGTGGATACGAAAGTCGTACGGTGACTACACACCACATCAGACTTGTTCAGTAGGATCGGACCCAGGTAAAGTTGTGAATACAATTAAGTTATACGAAAACAATTAACAGTGAGCAGAAAATATTTTTATGTACTTTAATATAATATAGTAGTACTCAATAAAATATTACTATAAATCCATTGCAGTGAATCCATAGTAATATGACTCCTGCATTCGGCACATCTCGAAATCTGGGACCTATGATATATTCTTTCAGTACATGCTCCGCAGAAAGTGTGACCGCAAGTCAGAGCATATCGTCTCTTTCTGATGAGGCAAATGGAACACCTCAATTCCATTGGCGTTCCATTTTCAAATGCTGAAAATAACAATTTCATAGTTTTGAAATCTATTAGTTATATAATTAGTGACATAATTTTAATACCTTGATCTTGCCCTCGTACCTGCCACTCATCATCCATCGGATCATCGCCACTGTAATTAGTAAATGGAGCTGTACTTGGTACACCTTCACACATGCTTCTAATATATCGCATACCATCCTCCACTCTATTCTGAGGCAACAAAGGTAGTGCCATTGTCAATTTTACAACTTTCTTGGCTAGCGGACTGGCATTCTGGTCAACAAGATGCAAAGTTCTTGCACGTTTGTACACGTTCTTACAATAATGGAACCAACAGCCGTGCAACTGTTGGTTCGGAAACACTTCCAAAACCGTGCTTCTTAAAACTGCTTCATAATCCGCCATTATGTGTTGAATGGCAATATTTTGCATACATTGTTCACGGAAATATTTCAGAACGCAGTTGTATGCTTGTTATTTTTCTCGCCATTAAAATGTACACGAGAGGATATATCTAAAAAAATAATATTACATTAATATATGAATATGTTTATATATTCACAAAATATTTCCAATTTCTGAATCTATTTACAACTTACAGTGCCTTCATAAACTGCATGTATTATGAATAATTGAGAGGCACCCCCGGCTCTCGGCACTATTTTAAAAGTTGCATCCATGTGCAACGCAATAGGTTGCATTTGCCTTAAATTGCTGTTAATCGTCGGCGACAAGAAAACTACAGCCTGCGAGGCATCATGAGTCGTTAACAGTGTCTTGAAAAATTGATTGTTGCCTATTCCAAGTTCGACCGCATATCGTTCACTCCATCTATAAAATTCTCAATATCCATATTTGCTAATCGAACTTTATCAAATTATTATTTTTACCTTGGTGCCATAAGTAATTCGGCATACTGCTGTAAATTGTACGGTACAGCTGGTGTTCCCGCTTTCCGGCGTCTATACATGCTTGCCCTGGAGGCAAATCCAGGAAATGCCCTGGCAGCGTCACGATGTCTGATTTCTTCAGTCCTAAAAATTTCTGCCATACCCGTATTTTCTTGTCCTGCTCGTCTCCTTAGTGCCATTTTAAATTTTCCGAGTAATAAGGTGTAGTTCCCGTTGATTTGTGCTAGCTAATCAACATAGTAATCAACGAGAACTAATATACGGAATAAGTTGAAGTTTGGCTTATTACTCGCTTGCACGTTGACCAGACGGAGAGGACTTTAGTGTTTTTTTTTTAGTGTTTTAGTGTACGATATGGCAGTGACTTGAGCCCGGCTAATAATGCGTTCTTCAGAACGTATGTACAAGCCGATGATGAATCCGAGGCGATCATCTTTAGTTCCGAGACATGTTTGCGACATGTTAGAGAATCAGGAAACATGACAGCTCATATGGACGCCACATTTAAAGTAGTACCCAGAACGGCAAACATTTATCAATTCACATGGTGTACATGGATATGGCAAGTTATTTTTTTAAATTTGTTAATTAAGAATGACATTTGTTTTAAATGTTTATGATGTTGCATGCCTTTCCCGTCATTTACGCATTAATGACTAGGAAAACAAGGCATTTGTACGAGAAGATCTTATCCTATGCAAAGGATTCATGTTTGCCCGGTATACGTATAGATACCATAATGAGCGACTATGAGGCAGCTCTGAGAGTGGCAGCTGTTACAGTGTTTCCGGAAACCAGACTACGGGGATGTTGGTTTCATTTCACAAAGGCCCTATTCAAGAAATCTCGAGCACTAGGTCTCCAGACCAACCAGGAGACAAAGAAGTTGGTCAAAATGACTATGGTTCTAATACCGGAAGAACAAATACTGCCTGGAATAGAAATTCTAGAGAGAATGCCAGGTGTAAACGAACAATTAAGGCAATTTTTCGTTTACGTGCGACGACAATGGTTGCCATTCCGTATTAGTGTGCATTGACAAACGCATAGAACTAATAATTTGATAGAGTCCTTCCATCGAGATCTTTATAGGTTTGTATTCTATAAACTATTGCTTGATTTAGTATTAATAAACTTGACAAATTTCAGACTTGTATCCCGCCCGCATCCAAATATATGGGTACTCACTGAGAAACTCCAAATGATGGAGCACGGAAAAGCCATTGATTTGGAGCGATTGGATGCGGGACATGTGCTACCAAGACGCCGTCGCCTGAATACGTACATTTTGATGAACGAATCCAATGTGCTCAGGAACTGTTAACGGACACTGGCGATGTCCGAAGATTTTTAATCTATGTGAGCCATTCAGTAGATGGATTACAAAATCTCTTGTCAACAGAGCAAGGTAATACAAACATTTGCTTTTAATACATATGATCTTGCACAATCTATTTTGTAGTTGATGAAGAACAAGCACCCATTGGAGATGGTGTACTAGCCCGAGTACCCGAGGCAAATATGGCAGTGGTCAATGTGCCAGTAGAGACAGATGCTGGTAAAGTATTGCAACTTTAAGAAATACATTATAAATCAACTATTAACAATTTTCTATATACAATTATACTATATTTTAGGAAATGAAATACCACAGGAAGTGGCATGTGTTGTGTGTCTATCTCAGTAGGAGATTTCGACGATGTGCCGTCCACTAGATGTCCCCAATGCCGCACTAGGATCACACAACGACCACTGCGAATATTTATGTAGGGAACGAGAGGGCAAAGCATATACTATTTTTATATTGGTAACGTCTATACACTGTAATCTCTATGATTACAACATACGTATAATTCATTTATTCTTGTCTAGAACAACCAATGATCCAACGTCCGCAGGAGATTTCGGCGCTGTACTCGGTGTGGTAATATTGGGAACGAGTAAAGCATTTAACACTTTCATATTGGTAACTTAATTTCTCCGGTTGTAATATATTTATAAATCAGTTGTTCTTGTGTACAAAAATACACGCTCAAACGGAAGCAATTATGGACACAAGACTACAACGGACATATTATCGGCCAGTTCTGAAGAGGTAAATACATGGAGAATTATAATAATACCTATATATACCGGGTATAGAAATGAATTATGCAAAATAGGAAATACATTGTTATTAATACCTTAATAGGCGCAGTTTATGGTTCAGTATATTTTTATACCACAATAGAATATTTTGTAACAATAACTAAATGAATTTCTTTCCAGGTATGGGACACGTAAACCAACATTTAATGTTACGCTGAGGTAGGTATAAATATTACATTATTATCTTCCCCGTTTCTCATTCCAAATTCAAATAATGCTGTGAATCCCATCCTTCCCTGGCAAATGTACAGCTCACACTTCCACGTGGTATTTGCTGGACAGTTTTACAAACGTAATAGAAGAGAGAAATCAGCTGATTATTAAATAAACTATTGAAATATTGCATTTGTAACACTGACTAAGATGAAGCCAAATTTTCCTCGTTTACGAATGTAACATATTATAATAAATATAATTTAAACCATTGTATATTGAAGCATAATAGAACATTTCGATTATGTACTCAAACACATTATTGTATACTACCATAATAATTGTGAAAGGAACTCATTCTTTTCTTATACAGTAGTCGCGATTTACTGAACTAATTCCGACCAAGCCTGTTCACTCTTTAGGGGTGTTTACATTTTCGGGGTTCTGGTGTCACTCAGATATTTTGAGAAACAACTTTTATTCTAGGTACCTAAATCAACAAAATTATGTATGTATCTGTAAAATAATAAAAGAGAAGGAAAAATATTGAATCCAAAATGGTTGGAATAAATGACTATAGTTCAAGGTGATGCGAACTGTTTATTTCAAAACTTAATCGTAAAGATGATAACAGATATGCGACGTTTCGACCATATGGTTTTTGGTCATTTTCAAGCAAATAACAAAATTAAAAAAAAATCTCTTGAGAATTACACTCAAAACGTACAAAAATATTTTGAAAAATATTAGAGAATATTTTTGTACGTTTTGAGTGAAATTCTCATGAGATTTTGTTATCTGCTTGAAAATGACCAAAAACTATATGGTCGAAACGTCGCATATCTGTTATCATCTTTATAATTAAGTTTTGAAATTAACAGTTCACAACACCTTGAATTATAGTCATTTATTCCAATTATTTTGGATTCAATATTTCTCCCTCTCAAGATCTACAATTGACTAAAGAAAATCTACAATAAAATAATAAAAAACAAAAAATACATGTACCTATTACATAATATTATGTATACGTGTATTATGTAATGGGAAGGTACATATAAAAGGTTATTTATTGCAGAAGCGAAAAAAATTAAGTAATGTTGGATTTGTTACGCTTTTTCTTCAGGTTAATTTGTACTAATTTTTGTCTCAAATCATGTAACACAAGCAAACGGCAATATTCTACTAGAAACGGTCACACATTCTCCTTTACCCAGACATTAATCATTATTTAATGTATTTTGTTTTGAATTCAAGTATTTTCGTTTACGTGCCATCTAGATTCATATTTAGTGGGATCCCCCAGAGAAGTATCGCAAATACCATAGTTTACTGTATCGGGGTTTATAGCAGTTCACTATATCGAGACGCAATGATAAAATTTAAGTGTTCACTCTATCGGGTTGTTCATTCAATCGAGAGTTCACTAAATCGCGACTTTACTGTAACACCAAAATTAGAATGAATAATTAAACAAATATTTCCTTTTAATTTTATTTCAGCTGTCATATGACAATTAAATTAATTTAATTCATTGTAGTGGCATCTGTGGTGAAAATAGTGAACTATACTTGTAATATTTGTAGTAATAATATAGTCCAATTTCAAATCATATAAATATATTGTGACGTTTAGTTTATTGTAGATTAATGTAAGTAACTTGTTGCAAATTGCCCGGCCGTAATGAACCAGACGTGTTCGGTCTTTTATCGTGTTCTGAGGAGAACCACGCGTTTTTGAGCAGAGTCGAGTTTCAGCCACGAAGCATAGCGGTAGTTAGACGTTTTGACCTGGTGGAGGCCGAGAATCTCCTCGTGCCACAGCGTTTTGTAAAGGCTGTCAGAGAGGTGTAGTTGTGACCGAGAAGGTTGAAAGCTCTTCTGATAATAATCTCCCGTCTGGAGGAGTGTAGTGACGCGTGCACGAGGCCCGTTGTGATTTCTGTTCCGAGTGAGCACGTGTTGTGGAGAAAGTGTTACGTAAAGTTTTCAGTGCCCGGAAATATACCCGCTAGGGGAGTGTAGTGTGATTTTTGCCCACCACGCCGTCATCGTCTTCGTTATCGCTATCGCAAAGTTGACCACGAGTCCACGGGCTACAAACCCGCCTTCCTAAACTATGGTCACGAGCTGACACTACCCGGAGAATACCACCGAGCAACCCAGGAAGAACGTGATGAGCAGCGAGACCCCCACGTGGTGCCACCGGACCACCTTAGCCACGCTTGCAGTCGCCGGGGCGAATACTACAACCGTCGACGACGAAAATGGCAGTGCGAAGAAGGGGACCAGGTCATGCGACGCGAGCATAAGCTATAGGCAGCCGGCAGATGGTACGCGGCCAAACTCGCTCCCAAGTACTCAGGGCCGTGGACAGTCGAGAACCGTGTGTCTCGACTGGTATACGACTTGCGGGACGAGCGCGGCCGTCGTTTATATCGGACCCACATCAAGGACCTAAAGCCAGCCCATTAACATCTCGGTTTTATGTTAGAACATGCTGTCAACAAGGACGATGAGGAGGAGCCGCCAACCACGGATCCGGCCAGTGACGCCGTGCTTGATGGCGAGCGTACAGCCACCCACCCAGAAGGCGACGCCACTACAGTCCCCACTGCGGCACCACCCGCCGACTTTCTCATCCCCCGGACCCCGCCACGGAGCCGTGTTGTCGCCCAGCTCGTCCACGAGCTGGGTATTACACCTGTGCTGCTGTCTCCGCTTCCGGTGACTCCGGAGAAAGCCTGAGCCCCCCTCGATAGACCTGGATACGTCACCCCTACCGACCACCCCCGAACGAGCCAACACCCCATCCCCCTAGTATCTACCCCGTGCATCCCGAATCAACCAGGGCCTGCCACCAGCCCCGCAACTCACCTCCGTCGCGGAACCAAGTATCAGCCACAGCAACGAGAAGACATAGACTCTACATCCGAGTTTTATGAGATAACAATTATCCATATGCATATCATATGTGGAGTGAGAACTAAACAATTAAAAAAATTATGAAAATTGCGTTGGTTGTAACTTTTCACTTGTCAATCAAACAAAGGTAAACTGATTATTCCTTAAGTTTTATTTAAATACCATAAATTAATACCAATTTTTCTTAATAATTTGATTATGTAACCCATCAAAATGTTTATTCTACTGGAAGTAAAAAATCTTTCTGATTCCAAAAATTTCAACAAAAAAGTGCTGGTACAACAGTGATCCAATTGATACAATGGGAACGATAATTACTGCGCCGTGAACGAGAACTATTGGTCAGAGAGCGACAAAGCATGACGGAGTCCAAACTAGAGTCGGGCTCGCCCGTACCGAAATTCAAACCAAAAGATGTGGTGGACCTAATACCTATATTTGATCCATCAAAACCAAACTGTTTAACCATAAACCAGTGGATCTCAAAAGTCAAAACCGTTTCAGATTCCTACCGTTGGGATAATGGAACAAAGCTGCTACAGGTCATATCCAAGCTAAAAGGTGCTGCCCGAGTATGGTATGAAGCTACAATAGTTAACCTGACACAACATGGGCAAAACTCAGCCGAGAAATTATAACTGCTTTTCCAAATGGTTGGGATGAATCCGATATTCATCTGGAGCTAACGATGAAGCGCAAGACGAAAGAAGAGACTTTCGAAGAATACTTCTACGACATGATGGCGATTTCAAGAAAAGGTCCCATAAGTGATCTGGCACTAATGAAGTACATTATTACTGGCATAGGAGATGTCGAACTTACCAAAACGTTGGCGGTACGGGGATACGATGTGTCAAGCTCGTCATCGAAAGGAACTGCAAACAAGAGAAATGCACAAGTCCGTCGATACGAAACCAAAGTTACCACGTACTCCCAAAGCTGCTAGTACTCCAAAAAATAGGCTGGATACTAAATGTTACAACTGTGGAGAAAATAGACATCTCGGAAAGGAACGTAAGAATAAAGAGAGAGGAATAAAATGTTTCTCCTGTAATGAACACGGTCACAAGGCTGCTGACTGTCCAAAGAAGAAAGAGGACGAGAGAAAATCCTCGAAAGAAACAGAGAAAAGAAGCGTTTATTTCGCAAAAGAAGTACCAGATGGACTTTACAAAAATGTGATGTTAGAAGGGAAGATGATGACTGCGCTGATCGACACTGGAAGCAGTTTAACCCTGCTAAAACAGACCGAGCACATGAAACTGCCACTGAGACAATTAACTGGCGACAACACAAAACTCTTTGGGTTAGGTGCTCAAGTCAAGGAAACCCTAGGATTTCTCAGCGCTACGATTGAGATCGATCAATTCAAATTTCCTGCTAAAGTTCACTTAGTACCAGACGACGCAATGATTCCGCAAATGATCGTTGGAAACGATGTGTTGAAGAAAACCGAAATAAAGACAAGTAACGGGGATGTGCAGATACTGAAAGGGATAGAAGATTCTGACGAAAACGTTGAGGAAGTGAAAATAGAAGACACTACGAACGAAGAAGAAAAAGCTTTAATGAACATAATGCTTATAGAGGTAGAGAAGGAAGACCTAAGCGTAAGCAATATGATATACAGAGACCAGATCAGACAGATTGTACGTCAGTATAGTCCAAAATGTACAAAATCGACGGGAGTAACATTGAAGATAAACTTGTTAGATGACGTCAATTCTTGAGAGAAGATATTGAGTACCTCGGACATCGTGTCACGAATAACCACTATACGCCCGTCAGCGTCAAAAGTCACAGCAGTGATGCAGTTCCCGGAACCAAGAAATCCGAACCAGCTACAAAGCTTTTTAGGACGGACTGTATATTTTCGGAAGTTTATACAGAACTACTCCATAATAGCGAAACCGCTAAGCGACTTGCTGAAGAAACTGAACACGTTTAACTTTGGCGCAATCCAGCAAATTGCATTCCAATCGCTGAAGATGTTATCTGAAGAACCTGTTCTTAAGATATACAAACCAGACTCCTACACTAGTAGTATAGTAAGCGGCGTTCTACGCCACATTGCGGGTTGCCTACCTCGCGCC